>LPNX010310895.1:57734-175051 GCA_001517045.1 Pseudotsuga menziesii | reverse complement strand
CAGATATTTCTTATGTTGTTGGCATACTTTCAAGGTTCATGCATAAACCTTGTGAAGGACACTGGTCAGTTGCAAAAAGAGTTCTAAGATACTTGAAAGGGACTCAAGTACTCTAAAGTGGATGACTTCAAACTTATTGGGTACTCAGACTCAGATTTTGATGGCGATAAGGAGACAAAAGTATCAACTTCTGGATACACTATGAGTCTTGGATCAGCAGCTGTCTCATGGAGATCACGCAAACAATCAGTTCCGGCAGATTCAACAACAGATGCAGAATATGTGGCTGCAGCTGAAGCAACGAAAGAAATAGTATGGCTCAGGAAGATACTTGAAGATTTGCAAGAAAAACAAGAGAACTCCACTCCATTACTGGTCGACAATACTTCTGCAATCAAGCTGGCTAAGAATCCTAGATTCTATGATCGAACCAAACACATCAACACAAAGTATCATTTGATTCGACATCATGTAGAAGCCAAGACAGTCCATCTTCGACATTGTTCCACAAATGATCAAGTTGCAGACATCTTCACCAAAGCGCTTGGACGAGAAAAGTTTGAAAGGTTCAGAAACATGCTCGGACTTACGAACACCCCTTCGGATTAAGAGGGGGATTGTTAGAATATAATCTGTTAGGGTTATATAATGTAAATAAATAAATAGTAGGAAGCCAAACAAGCTGAGCGGAAGGTGAAACCCAACCGCCATGTGATTTGTATAAATATAGGCATTTGCATTGGAATAATAATTGAATCGGGAGTTATTACCAACAAAGCCTAAGGCTTATTTTGAAGCAAAGGTTCGACTTCGGAGACTTTTAGACCCTTATTGTTATCACGCTTCTCATGTTATTCATCATTTAATATAAGCTCTTTTGCCATTATATGTTCAGCTTCCGTATCTTTTATGTTATGTACTTGTGCTTGAATGTCTGATTCAGGTTTATTCTTTTTATCTAATGCCAGATAGTTGTCATCCTATCTATGTGTTGATGAGTTGAATTACAAGTATTTTTCCTTGTTATGATTAGCCATTCATATGTGATTGCTTTATATATGAATCTGCTACCATAGTAAGTTCTTCATTTATTCACCTTATTATCAACCCTCTGAACATTGGTGGTTAGAAGCCTTATCTTTTGATTGAGTTTTATGCATGTCTTGAGTGTGTGAGGTCATTTAGGTCATCTGACTTGATCCATTTAGAAAAACCATTAAAAACATTTAAGTTACCAGGCATCCTCGAGCTGCAACCTAAAGGAGTTTCCTGGAGAGATAACAAAGACCCTATGTTAAGGGTTAAATATAATATCGTATATTATTACTATGTATACCATCTCTTATTCTATTAATTTCATCTTTACTTTTAGTATTACAGATATTATCACTTGCATAATGGATTTTGCTATTAAAGTTGAGCCATGTGCTTAACACAAATTTATTGTACCCTTCACATATCTTACATTTTCTTTGTTGCTTTTCAGAGAAAACCTTGGAAATTACCATAAACTAGGACCTAAACCCAATTAAATAAGTCAAATCTAGCTTGGTAGTAGTCAAAGTAGATCAAACTCCCTACCAACCGAATCTATAAGTTGGATCCACAGCCTTTGAATCTTCACAAGCTAATAATTTAATTCCTATTTCACAAGAGTCGCCAACAATTAGTAACTTTTCAATATTGCACACTTGGTCTGGGTCATGAAGATTTTACCATCCATCAACCATACTTCTACTACTAAACATCATAGTTACATATATCGGCAATATATCACCCATATTGCAAGTCATTCCCCTTAGCGATATATCGCCCCTAAAAAATCGAGACATATACGACATTTTCAATATATCGTGATATATTGAATGTGTCGCGATATATTGGGAATATATTGCGATGTTTTGGAAAATATCACCCTGCTAAAAAGAATTCATGGAAATTGGAAAATAAAGCCATGGGTTAAGTTTTTGGTAGGGTTATTAGAACTTGAGATATTAAATTCTTAAAGAAATAAATAGTACTAATACATTCTTAAAGTAAAAGTGGCATTCTCCTTATCTTTCATTTTCTATCGTTTTACTTAAATTTTTAACATTACCATTAATTGTTTCAAGATGTTTGGGAGCGGTTCCAGCCTCATTGCACTTCATATGCAAAAAATAGAATTTTTGAACCCATTCAAAATTTGACAAACTTAGTAGTTTTCAAAATTTCAGAATTGCATCATTTATGTTGGATTCTATCATGTATGAGGGTATGGGACTGACATTTAATTTAAGCACATCAACCCCTCTAATTACCTTGATGTTGGTGGTTTTGGCAGTTGAACTCCTCTATCATGACCTTAACAAAAATATAACCTTCACTCAAACAAAATCATTTATTAAGCTTGGGAAGCCTTGTCTACCTTATTTTAACGATTGGATTAGGAAGTTTCATCAAAATTGTAGGGTATTGAGTCTGTTGACCAATGTCCTTCAAGGATCAACTTCGAGATTTGAGGTAAATGCAAGGGTGATAGTCTAGAGGAGGGGAGCATAGGGTGCTATTAATGAATAGGATCTCGATATAGGTAATGATTTTGATGATATGTAGTTATGGGAGGAGACAGCTCACATCATCCCCATTACCTTCCACAATAGCCCAAGCAGTTGGAGCTTCCATTTCCACCACAAGCTCATCTAGAGCACCTACAAGACCACCTACTGCTTCCAAAGGAATTTGAGGCCCCTTGCCCATAAAAGGGGTAGAGAGGATCGATGATTCGTATTATTTATCAATGATCATTGTACTATGTAGTATCTAGATGCCTCATGAGTCATGATGATTCATCGCATGAGATACATTTATTTTGATCATTTGAGGTGATTTTGTATCATTCTATTAGGAACATATTTCAGTATTTTCAGTTTATTGTCTATAAGTGATCGTGATCCACCATTTGGCGTCTTATGCATCTTTTATATTAGTTGTATTTTCATATTTATGCAATAACGTGTTTATTTGATGTTGTTGCTTTAGATGTTAAAAAAATTGAGAAAAATGATTGTCTTTTGTATTTTTTTGAGGTTTTATGACATTTGTCGATATTTTCGTCAATGTTGCCGATAAGTTACATTCCAAACCCTCAGCGATATATCCGTTGACACGATATATGTAACTTTGCTAAACATTAATAAAGTATGTCAAAAACTTTCATTTCAAAATATTATGCAACTTGCCTTTCATTTCCTTAATCATCTATGTTTATGTTACTTGAAATTATTAGATCGTCTACATATACAACCACTATTACAATATTACCACCTTTGATGTTTATGTATAGATTTTGTTATGCTGGACTTTTCTTGAACCCATTTGACCTAAAATGCTCATCTATTGTGCCCACAAGGGTGTAGACTAACTGGCGATAGAGTATACTATTAAGGCACTCTTTGCGACATTACAAGTTTGAACCTCGACTTACACATGCCCCATGCTTGCGGGTTGTGTGGGTGCACCAACGGGTAATAGTGGTAGTGAACGGGAATGGACCTCGTGTTACGCAAGTACCAACCCCATCCCAGTTGCCAAATCCCGTAGTAGTTGTGTCTTGGGTTTAATAGCTATTCCAGTCTGTATATTGCTTTTTTAGTTTATACACAAGTTTTCTTTTACCTTTTGTGTGAAGCCTTGGGGTTGCTTCAAGTACACTTCTCTTCTAATTTTTCATTCAGAAAAGCCATTTTTGGCATCCATCTAAGGAATGGTTGCCTTGAATTTAGCTACCATGGCTAACACCAACTTGATTGTGTTTGACTTTATCCACAAGTCTAAAGGTTTCTTCATAATTAACTTTTTTTCCACTATTTCTTTTATCGGCACCAAAACCGTCTTCTTTGTCATATAGACTATTGTGGATCAAATAGCCAAATAAGCATAAAAAATTCCAATTTAGTAATGTCATGCCTGAATAAATGTGAAATAGTCAATGAATAAGAACCCTCTTCAAGGGATCAACCGCTTATTACAATATATCAAATGCATAAGTTAAGATGATCCCTCAAATGAATCTACTTGATGTATATATAGGAGACAAAGAGGGGTAGAAAACAATAATAACAGGTTAACATACCAATAAATAATGTAACGATAATGAATGAGGGTTATGGTAGGGGCTTAACATGTCCCTCCCCTTCTTACAAATGTGGCTCTCAACATGGATCAAATGTGAAAACTTCTATATGAAGAACTCATCTTCCCAAGTCTCATCTTTTATTGGCAAGTTCTTCCACTTGATGAGGTACTTCGTAGTTGCTTGATCCATGTTTGAATGAATGTTCCAAGCTCTAGCAAAATAGTTTGAATAGGGATCTTGTAGGTAATTATCTTCTTTAAACAAGAAACATGAAATACAAGATGTACATGTGAAGGAGGCAACTCCAATCTATAACCCATACTGGAAATCCTCCACAACACCTTATAGAGGGTATTACCACCCAATTTCGTTAGGATGATCACGAAGGCTAAAGAAGGAGACGGTCACCTAAAAATTGGTAGTGCCAAGGCCTTGCCAAGCATTAATCTCTTTTTCTTCTACCTCTTCTTGGTTCCCTGCATCTCTTTTGCTCATCGTCAAAAGATGGTAACTTTAAAATAACATGACATCTATATTAAATGTGTAAAAGGTCTAACCCAACTATAACGGTTACAGTAAAAGGTGCTCTATAGTGTTTTTTTATTGAAATAAATAAAGATACTAGTGATTTATGTTGCCAAAGATTCTTCACTCAATCATGTCTTCAAATCCATGAGCACCCATATTGATCAACCATAGGCTAGTGTCTTAGTCTTTGGTCTTTTGTCATACATTAATAAGTTTGTCACCATGATTTTGTAGTTTATTGGTTCGTATTTGTCCCTTGGGAGTCAAAAATGTAATAATATGAGGTTTTATGATTAAAGGGGGTATCAAAAACCTTAGTATTATTGGTTCGTATTTGTCCCTTGGGAGTCAAAAATGTAATAATATGAGGTTTTATGATTAAAGGGGGTATCAAAAACCTTAGTATACATCATACACCCATTTCGGCCCCCTCATTTAGCCTAGCACAACCCCTGGAGACAAAATCCCATGAATTTTGCATGTTCTATGTTGAAGTTTGTAACATCGGACAAGTACTTCCACAGCTTTTGTGTCTAACAGGTGAAAGTCATCACTAATACCTTCCAGACTTAGAAGATTCACTTTAATTAAGTGAACTATAAAAGTGAATGTCTTTATAATTCAAATGCATAAGTATCTGGCGTTAGTGAGTTAATTAAATCTTAGCCATCAGATCATAAAGTGATGGTGAGATCCAATCTCAACCATTGATCACTTTCGAGATCTAAGGTTTTGGATTTAGGGTAAACTCAAGGCTATAAAAGGAAACCTAAGTGAGAGGGGGAAACACAGAAGCCACACAAAGTAAGTGAGATCTCACTAATTGGTTGGAGGACTTTCAACCAAGTGTGCAGGGGCAAGGTTAGAGGAAAGGAGCAAAGGGCAACAAAGGGATTAGCAGCCAACAAGATCGAAGGACTGAACATGAGGTGTGATAAGCTATCTTTCTGCCTTTGTCTTATTCCTAAATGAGGCGTTATCCCAGGATGGGAGCCCAAGATTTTATCTATAAAATCATCGTTTGTTGGTTTTTCCCCATTGGGATTTTCTAGGGTAAACAAGTGAGTCAAATGTGTGATTGATTTCCTTTTTTATTCCATTGCGTTATTAGTTAAAATTATCACTGTATTTTCGTTTATAATTTAACTAGTAAACTATTGAGAATGAAGATATGATCTGGTAATAAAAAATTAACATGGTATCAGACCCAAGGTAAAGCTCTGAAGAGGAAATCAATTTGATGAGGTTTACAGCAAAATGAAGAAAAAGGAAAAGATTGTACAGTAGTCATACAGACCATACAGTTGCCGCCATACAACGTACGATTGCGTGTGGTCATGGTACGTGTTGAGCACGTGAAGAGTTGGCTAGGTGCAGTTGAGAAGTTCACGGAGGTAGTAGGCAGGGGGATGGCTGCACCAGGGACCACAATTAGGCGAAGGAATTGATAGCCCACGTGAGTGTAGCCGCAAGCAGGAAAAGTAAGGCTAGGGCAGTGGCGGGAAAGCGGCGAAGAGGGACCACAATTAGGCGAAGGAATTGATAGCCCACGTGAGTGTAGCCGCAAGCAGGAAAATTAAGGCTAGGACAGTGGCGGGAAAGCGACGAAGAGATAGCCTCCGGAACAGGTAGCTTGACAAAGCAAGCTTCAGAGGAGGCGGTCGCAACACGGTGGTGGGCGACAGGTAGCACAAGCTACGAACGAAAGTGTGCGCACATGTGAACTGTAACAGGCAGTAATCACGGAAGGATGCAATTGTGTGAAAAGGTAGCTCAAGCGAATGTTCGAGTTGTTGTGGGCAGCAGCAAAACAAGCTGAGTGATGCAAGGGTTGAGCATGAAGTAGAGGGAAAGTAGTAAGCTCAGTCGTCGGAAGCAAAGGCACAGGACGAGGATTGACGCACTCGTGTGCACGGTTGATGGCAGAGCGGAAGATTTTATCTTTGGCCTAGACGGAGCTAGCCTAGACGAAGTTGTTGTTAGATTTTTTTTTAAGTATAGCAGTATAACTTCAATCATTATTGCAACGAAATATAAATTAGGATCACTGAAAGAATAACCATGCACAAACAAAAATTTATCCTTGGAAACCACAAGGGAGAAAACCCAGCAACCTTCTTATAGAGATATCAGTTCTAAGTGTAATGTACATCAAGATATATAGCAATCGCATTGAGCAGTAAATAAACCCCAAGAATAAAAGAGAAACTTCTCCAAAGATAGCGAACCCTAGAAAATAGTCTTCCTTGCTGCTATAGCGAACTTCTCTCTTGAGTGGAGCGAACTTGCTTAATCAAGAATGAGGAGGGTGCCTTCTATTTATACTTTTTCATGTTGGCATTTTCACTTTTGGAGTGGGGCCGACTTGTCTCTTTTGCTAGTCCGACTTCTCTTTTGCTTGGCATAATAAATGTTGTCTTCATGTTTCTTCTGGGGTCGACTTGGTGAGGATGCATCACCCAGCTACTACATCAACAGGAGTCAAGGATGAGGTGATAGCATTTGCCTTGTGACTTGCCCCCAAGGATGCACCCAGTGACTTGAAGATATTTGCCATGATAACCCCGAGGTGCGTATTCAGGCTGCAACATTTTTGGCGTTGTTGTAGGGCATAAATCTTTTCATTGCCAGAATTCGACTTTTTGTTTTCACCTTTTTTATTTTTGCTTTGTTTGATTAATGTTTAGAGTAGATCTTTAATTTTCATCTGGTGACTCCACTAACCTTTCCCAGTTTTATAAAATTACAAAGAAAAGCAAAAACATAATTTTTGTGAGAGATATTTAATGCATATTTTTCTTCTCACATGGTAACTCCATTGAACGGATAAAACCCTGCTTTCTCATAATAATAAAAATTGAGACTTATTGTGTGTAGATGAGCCCATGCGACATAGTAAAACCTTTAAAGCTCTACCTCTTCAGTATAAAGTTCCATGGTTATATCAAATGCATGCTATTGATTTCTGATATGGATGAAATAAGGGAAGAATTCGGTGCCCGTATAGCCAGATATTTTTATCCTATTGACTTCTCAAACATCCTTGGTTTTCCTAACATTAGTCATGGCAATGGGGATGTATATAAGTGGCTTCCTGTCTTTCATGGAAATTATGGTGATTCAACCATCTAGCACATCAAGTATTTCCTTCAATTGTTGGCTGACTCATGTTCTTTATGAGGACAATATGATGGAAATGTTCGCAAGTACTCTTCAAGGAGTACTTGTTGTTGGATCTTTTAGGGCCTTCTTGATAAGTGCATCACCTCCCTTCCAAGTTTCGTTTGGATGTTTTTGAAGCAATGGCATGATGGTAGGGGTAGTATGAAAGGTTTGGAAAGGTTCCTTGAAAAGATATTTACTTACTACTTATCTAGGACAAAGTATAATATGGAAACATATTGTGGACCCTTTGCCATGGTACAAAACATTGCATATTTGGAATTACTTTTAGAGTACTTTAGTATTGAGGAGGTCCATGATAATCCCATTAAAGAGTGTCATGCAACACCCTGGAGTGAAAACATTCTTGAAGACCCTCTTCATTTCACCATAACAAAAAACATTGAAGATGAGGAGTGTTCTCAAGATCATTTCAGTGATGACATTTGTATGCCCAAAAGCGGGATCAACTAGAAAGTGACCGCGAGGCACTGTTAGGCTACACCCTTGTTTGGTGTAGTGTTGGACACACCCTTGTGACTCCATCTAGCCTACATTTTCTTGTGTAGAACCACATTGGCCAAAATCCAAACATATTCCCAGTACCTCACTGTATATCAGGAATCCCCTTTCCCCTAATCTTTTCATCATTTTAATAATTTAAAACTGACCAAGTACACTACAAAACATTTCCCATTTTCAACAGCACTTATTTACTTTTGACTCCATTTCGGCACCGATTTACTTGCAACAATATATTTGCTTAAAGTCATCTTATGTTGTGAATGCCATATCTTTTATGTTGTTGAAACTAAATTTTATATTGCAGTATTAGTATTTTCACTCTCGAACTCCTAAACAACTTCACATTTGTAACTAAGAACTAACAAGAGCCTTACTAACTCTTTTCTAAGGACTACCCCCCTTGGCTTCGTTGGGAGTTAGCCTAAACGAAGGAGTCAAGATCAGGTGGCAGCACTTGACTCGATACTTTCCCTCAAGGACGCACCCAATGGCTTGAAGATTTATGTCACGTTAACCCGAGGTGCGTATTCAAGTGACAACATTTTTGGCGTCGTTGTCGAGGATAAATCTTTTTATTCCTGAAGTAAGACTTTTGTTTTCTTTCTTTTTTGTTTTTGCTTTGTTTGATGAATGTTTAGAGTAGATCTTTAATTTTCATCTGGAAACTCCACTAACCTTTTTCTTTTTCAAATTTTCAAAGAACAACAAAAAAATATTTTTGTGAGATTTTTTAATGCATATTTTTCTTCTCACATGGCGACTCCATTGAAGGGATAAAACCTTGTTTCTCATATAAATTGTTGAGACTGATTGTGTGTAGATGAGCCCATGCAACATAGTAAAACTTTTAAAGCCCATCGATTGACAACTCCACCTATTCAATATAAAGTTCCATGGTTATATCAAATGCTTGTTGTTGAGTAACAATATGGATGAATTAACAGAGAAGTTTGGTGCTCATATTGAGAGACATTTTTATCCTATCGACTTCTCAAATATCTCAAGCTTTCCTAACTTTGGTGATGGCGGTAGGGATGTATATCAATGGATCCAATCCTTTTATGCAAATTATGTTGAATCATCCATCTAGCATATCAAGTCTTTCCTTCAATTTCTAGCTATTCAAAGTTCTCTATGAAGACAACATGATGGAAATGTTTGCTATCACTCTTAAGGGAAATGCATGTTGTTGGTTTTATGAGAGCCTTCCAAATAAATGCATTACCTCTCTTTCAAGTTTCTTTTGCATTTTTTTGAGACAATGGCATGATGATAGGGGTAATATAAAAAGTTTGGAAAGACTTCTTAATGCAACTTTTACTTACTATTTGTCAAACATAGAGTATCACAAACATACAGTTGGAGACCCTCTTCATATGGCCACGATAAAAAACATAGAGGAAATGGAGCTACTTCTAGATTACTTCAACAAAAGTGCTGATAGTTGCATTCCACATCTGCATTATAAGGAATATTTAACATAAGCACGTGAGGAGCCCTTGATTGAAGATATGGTCATAGAACTTCCTCATGTTTCCATGATATGCAATATTGAGAAATTGGAGTATTCTCAGGTCCATTTTAGTGATAATGATAACATTCTTTCTGATTGGCCTTGGGAAGAAACCATTACAAAGATTGATACTTATGAATAAATTCATGAAGTTCGTAATGTGTGTGATGACACTCCTCCATGTTCTACACATAGTAATGAATGTTTGGAATAGTAATGAATGTTTGGAAGGTTGGATCCCTTGCGATATCTTTGAAACCCAACTTTTTGAGGATTCTTTTGATCACGACGAGGATGGGTATAGTCAAGGACTTGATACCAGCAATGAGGACTCTCCCGTATCTAACATGGAGGGGGATGATGACTATTGTACTTCTATTAAAAATCCAATCTATGAGACTTTTGAGAATCTTTTTGGGAATCCCATCTATGATATGTTTAGCGAAGGAAGTGTTTATTCTGGGACTTATGAAAGTTGTAAGGAGGAGCATTCAGAATTTTCATATGATCGGTCAAAGAGATATATGAGTATCAGTAATGAAGACTTGGAGAAGTAGTGCAATGAAGAGTCAAATTTGGTAGAATTGATAAAGATCTATCTCAACCATCGTCTTCACATACAGATGTTCCTTATGATTTGGATCAATTTGGGACTTACACAGAGTTATCAGCAGATAAGCCCTCTTGAACAATATGATGAAGTAGTTAATTTGCCTCTTCGTGCGTATGCGCACATTAGTCCTATCCAATATTGAATAGAAGAAGCCTGTGGGAGAACTTGCCAGTTTGGGAAGCAATTTGATGATGTATTACATGCCTATGATCTCCCATCCTGCCCTCCCATCCTGAATCATCATGCAGGTTTGCATTTCGTAATAAGTATGTCCTTGCTTTGGCTAGTAACCAAAGACAAGGTAGAAAAACTCTAAAGTTGATAAAGTACTTAGGTGGTTACATTGGATATTTGATTTTACATTAAATGTTTATTTTAGCATGCTTAGAGTATGAAAATAAGCTTCTTAAGGTGAGCATTTACTTCCTACATTTCCTTTATGTACTTAGGAATAATACTCTCCTTCATTAGTTAGTTTTTTTCCTTTCAATAAAGCAGCTTATGGTTCATTGGTTCTTATAAAGCTTGTGCTACTAAGGTTTTCTTGTCAAGTTGAGATGTTTTTAAAGATTATTAAAGCCATAGATTTTAGAGTTCTCGTATCTTCTCCTTGCCTGAAGATCAAATCGAGCAGATGTCCTGCAGTTGGAGCTAGATGTTATCCACCTAAGTTGCAGTTAGTTGTATTTTCAATGAGTCGCCAAAGTTGTGAGCAAGTCCCTTGTTCACTATCAATGCTCAGAAGTTTTGTAGACCTTTCAAGGCCAATTTCGGCCCCATTTTTATATTTTTTACATGTTCATACCCTGCGAGAAGTTGACGTAGCATGATGACTTTTTGCAAAAGCCTTGGCCAACTTAGGCTTAGCTATCAATGCGGTAGTCTAGAGTATTTTTTGCTTGTTAATTATATGTTGCTTGTCAACGACATAATTTTCGAGTTTTTCACTCAAACCTCCAAAGCTGGAGTATTTGCCTTGGTGGTTAGGCCTTAGGAGGTTATCAAAGTCTAAGTATCTATGTATATTACCATGCTAGTCATCAATAATGAGTCATATGAACATGTACTATGTCCTCCCCATAGGTTTTTTAAGCTTTCCACAAATAAAAAAAATTCTCTTAAAACAGGTTAATTTTTTAATAAGTTGATTGTAAAATTCAAAGTTTTGTAAAGGTGTGGCTAGGGGGGCAAATTTTCCATGGGGGTGCTCGTTTTCTAACTCGAAGAACCTGCTATACCCCAAAACCCACTTTCCTAAGTATTTGAGTGATTATTTATCAATTAAATAAAATTCTCTCAAAAAAGGCCAAAAAAAGACCAAATAAATGACCAAAAAGACAAATTCCTAAAATAATGGAAACGTCTCGAGGACATGTCCGAAGTGTATCCAAGTTAACTAAAGATTGTTTTGGAGTAAATCGGAATTCGAATCAGGATGATTCCAATCAAATCAAGGTGAGGTTGAGTTACTCCATGAATAGGGGAGTGCATTCTCTCCATGAGGGGTGCATTCCACATGTTGCATCTTGCAAACGGGTGGGAGATAGTCATGGTGGAGATGGCGCCTACCTCTATTGAGGTGGCACCATCCTCTTGAGATCAACTCAAGCTCAATCCCCCATTTCTCTCAAGGAACTCGCCTTCTCTTCCTCAAATTGCTCAATTCGCCCCCTCCAACTCCAATTAACTGAGGCACCCCTGGGTCTCTCTTTTTCTATATAAGAAAGGCTTCATTCTCTCGTTTGGGATAGAGGATGGAACCTCTGCTCGTGTAATGCTTAGTTGCTTCTTTCCTTTGTTGAATAAAGTGAATACTTTGGAGGTCCACATGGTGCAAGATTTTTCATGGTGGATGCTTGAGCTTCATTAAGGTGATATTAGCTTAGTTATATTTCTTTATATGCAAGCTTGTAGATCTGTTGTCTAGCTTAGAAGGCTACTACTAGCCCATAGAGTAAACATTTAAAGTTTTAATTTGCTTACTTGTGCTTGGTTATTTGAGATTTAAAACTAGCAAAATGTAGTATGTTATATTGATGTTGTGTTTGTCTCTTTTGATTAATCACACTACATTTGATCTTGTTTGCTTGAAGTTTCGTAGCTTTACAGATCATCAAGGGTAAAGGAGAATTGAGAGCTAGGTTGTATCCTCTTTCTCTTCACTATATTTTTATGGATCTAATGCCTCTTGTTCTACAGGCAACTTCTATTATTCCCAACATTCAAGCTTGGGCTTGAGGATCTCCTTTCCATCTTCTCAAACTTTTAAAAAAATACTCTTTCCTTGTTACTTTTACTTTACAACAAGTAGATCTGATTTAAAAAGCCTTTATCATCATCTCTTGTTACATGTTTTAGGAAGATCTAAGAGTTTTAAATTTGTTGTATCAAAGCTTAGATCTAATCCTAGATTGTTAGCACTTTAAGCTTTAATTTTTTCCAAGTTTTCCCAAGTATTAACTAGTGTATTTTATGTATATTTTTGCACTAATCCACTAATTCAAAAACTATTAGTTTGCTGGTTTTTGCCTTTGTTAATAGGAAAGCGGAAGCATTTGAAGGCTTTTCGAAGTTCTGAGCCTTCCGAAAGATCTTTTCCAAAGCCTCTTCTCTTCCTTCATTCTTCCAAACTATTGTAATCCTTTTGATTCTATTTTTGAAGGATCAAAGGCATTTTCCTTTTTTCAAAAGCATTGTAACTGAAAAATAATAAAAAGCAAGTGCGATTTAAGGCTCCCACACACCCCTTCTCCCAATTGCGTGAAGCTTGTATCGCTCTTGTTTGCTTTATTTGCTTTATACCTTAAAGTTTTAGAGTAGCTTTCATTTCGCAAATAAAAGTTGAATCAATCAAGTTTCTTTTGCCAAAAAAGGATACTAACCCAACCTTGCTCTCCCAAAGTACTGAAAGGGAAAAGAGACTCTTGGTTGTAGTAATTAGAACACAATTTGTTGTTTTTCTCAAATTGGAATAAACACTTTGCTCCTTTCGTGTATGCTTTTTCCCGTCGCAGGTTCACCTGAGCTTTGGAATAACCAAATGCAAAAGTGTGCATTCAATAATTTCTACACTTCATTAAGCAACTCACCTTAATAAAATCAACTCCCCTTTTAACAAAATGAAAATCTGGCATTTCAAAGTTTGTTTTTTGTGGGCAAAGTTTGCAAAGAAAGCGAGAACAACTAGAAAGTGACCGCGGGGCGCCGTAAGGCTACACCCTTGTTTGGTGTAGTGTCGGACACACCCCCGTAACTCCATCTAGCCTACATTTTTTTGTGTAGAACCACATTGGGCAAAATCTGAAATATTCCCAATACCTCATGGTATATAGGGAAAACCCCTTTTCCCCTAATCTTTTCATCATTTGATAATTTAAAACTAACCAAGTACACTACAAAACATCTCCCATTTTCAGTAGCACTTATTTACTTTTGACTCCATTTTAGAACTGATTTACTTGCAACAATATTATTTGCTTAAAGTCATCTTATGTTCTGAATGCCATATCTTTTATGTTGTTGAAACTAAACTTTATATTGCAGTATCTTGTCTCATTATTTTCACTCTCGGACTTCTAAACAACTTCACATCAGTCAACAGTGCCATTAAGCAATAGTACCCCTAAAGGAGGACCAAAGGGCCCAGCCATGAACACCATTGCCCGATAACACCCCTCCTGGTCGAAAAAAATTTCCCTCTCTCCTTGGGGTACACCTGAAGGTTGGTTGGGTATAGGTGCAATGTAACACCTCAACATCAAATCTAAATCACAAGAGTAAGAGAAGGTGGGGTTGAGGTATATCCCTGCAGCATGAATGGGGCGATGGAGTGTATTGTTCCATCGCTCATCAATGACCTTCCATATCAATAATCTTCTCTCATACCCCTCATCCCCTTCGTCCTCATAATATGCACAGATGGATTCTTTGGCCCTATCCATCGCCTCCTACAAGTAGCCCATTGCAGGCCTATCTCCATCAACCAGCCAAAGAACCTTTACCAAAGGTTCACAAATGGCACACACCTCTTCCACTCCTGCCCAAAAGCTCTCATGGAGTGACACTAGCCTATATATGGCTTGCCCCTCTGGTTTTGTGCTAAATGGCAATGCATGCCACTCATCTGAAAGGAACATTCTCTTAATCTCCCACATACAAGGCAAGAGATATCGAAGTGAAATGAAGTTGTGGCAAAACGTGTGATTGTCGAACGCACCAACTCCCTGTTATTTGTGAATTGTCTCATCAAGCTAAGCACGGATGTATGATTATATACAAATTTTGTGATGCTCCTAGATGAATCAACAATATCTCTAATGAAAGGAATTTTGCCCATATCCTCTAGCATCAAACCGATGCAATGTGCAACACAAGGAGTCCAAAACAAGGTCGAATGCCTCACCATAAGCAACCTGCCAGCAACCACATAATTAGCAATGTTATCCATTATGAATTGGACAACGTTCTGTGGACCTATCTCTTGGATGAACCCATCCAACAACTCACATAATAGCGTTGCATCTTTGATATGTGCAGATGCATCAACAGATCTAATAAACATCATCCACCTGGGGAAACTGACCAAGAAATTAAGAAGGCTCCTACCCTTCTAATCAGTCCAACCATCTGAGATAACAATGCATCCTGTGAGTCCCCATGACTACTTAAACTCCTCCAATCTCTGAGTGCAGTCAACCTGTTTAGCTTGAAGGATAGGCCCTCTCTAGTCATCGACAACAACAACAACAACATCAACCATAGGTTGGTAGAAGGGGTTGGTTTTGGCAATGTTGAAAGGAATGTCACTCCATAAAGAATACCTACCCACAAGCTTGTATGCTACCCACAAGCTTGTATGCTTCTGCCTTCTCGTTTATTTTAACCATTGACTTGATAGAAGGTTGTGCACCAGGAGTGGTTCTTGGAACATAGAAAGTTGAGGTCGTTTAGGGCATTGTGGAACTTGAAGGTGCAGCTGAGGTAAAGCTCTCACTTCCAATTCTACTTCTTCCCATCTCAGTCCTCACCAATGCCCTCACATCTCTCTTCATATTCATATCATGAAGTGATTTATTAGCAATTTGAACAATTTTTGGGGTTGCTTGTTCACAAATTCCCACTTCATGCCCGGTAATTTATGCAAAGCGGTATTTCAATCGACTGATCCCCCCTGTCATTTCCTTTTCACGCAACAATGATTCAACCTCGGGCAAAAGAAAATGAAGTTCATATTCAAGCTTGAACAATGAAGATAATAGATAGTAAGATTCATTGAAATTTGCCCCCAAAAAATATAATAATGCTGCAAAAAACAAAACAATCCTAGTTTTGGCATAATTGCTAGTAGATCTCTCTTTAAAATTTGGCAAGAAGAGGGAACATTGATAAGAACCCTAAACCTATAAAACATTTACAAAAAAAGATGAGCAAATGGTTACACAATGATATACATACCTGCAAATTGAGAAACCACTGATGGGAATCAATCCCCAATCCACAATAACTCAGTGATTGTTGCTGGAAACATAATGAATCTACTCCTTGGCTCCAAGCAAAATTATAACAAGCTCCTTGTTGATTTTCCGAGCAGCTTCGAGAGCCCTTCTCTTCGAAGAATGGGACCACCTGGTCTGGGACCACGGTGAAGACTCAACCCAGTGTTGAGTAACCATTCTATTGAATGGTAGATATTTCGTCTGGGACCATGATATAAACCCAGATCTGCCCTGGGTAGACTCAACCATGTGTTGAGTAGACATCTGGTCCGAGACCACAATGTAGACCAGTCTGGGACTAGTAGACTCAGCTTAGTTCTGAGTAGCCATTCTCTAGGAGAATGAAGACACTGTAAGCCCTAGACAGGGTCTAGGCATGTGTGTGGCACTTTGACCCTTGATCTATGGGCTTGGTGTGCTTCTCCAAGGAATAGCTACCCTTGGTTAAGTTACCCTAGTATCAGATCTACGTGTCACACAGTGTGTGAGATAAAAGCATTAATAACTCTCTTGGTTTATAATGATGTACTTTTGAAATAAAAAAGTACCGCAAGTAATGACCAGAGGGGCACTTGGTAAAAGGCCAAAGTCTAAAGTCAAAAGAAATAAAGACTTTTTGTACCACAGGTGGAAGACAATTAAATAAGGACTTCTTATAAAAGTCAAAGGAAAAAAATAAAAGTACCTTTTTGGTAAAAGTGAAAGTGAAATTAGGAAAAGAATACACATATTATTATTTTTATCTTTCCTAATCTTGTCCACCTAAAAGGACCACAGGTGGAAAACAAAATTAAAAAAGGGCTTCTTATAAAAGCCAAAGGAAAAAATAAAAGTACCTTTTTGGTAAAAGTGAAAGTGAAATTAAGAAAAGAATAAAAATATTATTATATTTATTTTTCCTAATCTTGTCCACTTACAGGTGAACAAAGGCTATAAAAGAAGATCAAGCCTTCTCATTTGTCACACACTTTTGCTCTCACAGGTGAAGAAGACTATCTTATGTTCAAACCCTCAGCTAGGGTTTTATCAACAAAGTCCATCTTCAGCATTTTTTGCACAGCCATCTTCAGCATTCCATTTTTGGGGGAGTTTTCAGCAGTCTAATATTTTCGGGCAGTTTTCAACAATCTGATATTTTCAGACAGTTTTCAGCAGTCTGATATTCTCAAACAGTCTAATATTTTCGGGTAGTTTTCAGCAGTCTGATATTTTTGGGCAGTTTTCAAACAGTCTGATATTTTCGGGCAGTTTTCAGTCAGTCTGATATTTTCAGGCAGTTTTCACAGTTTGATATTTTCGGGCAGTTTTCAACAGTCTAATATTTTCGGGCAGTTTTCAACAGTTTGATATTTTCGGACAGGAGAGAAAATCTCAATTTTTCTGAGAAAGCCCTAAATCGGTAATTTTCTGTAATTCTGAAAATTGTGGGTAAAATTATCATTCTAATTTTTACTGATGAATTTTACAGTTACTATGGTTAAAATCCAGATCTGGATTTGAGGAACTTTTTGAAGAATTTCTTAAGCCATCTCATTTACGAGATGAGTTATTAATGCTTTTGGGGTTTTTGTCCTTTAAAGGTTTCCCCAGTGAAAAATATTGTGTCCATGTGTGCTGATGTGATGAATGTGTTTTTACTGCACTGCTGATCTATTTATGCTTATCTGCAAATTTTTAAAGTTTATGCTAATGCTGAAAATTCAACAGTCCTTTGCTCTCCAAACCCCTCAACAAGCAATTAAAATGACCAAAAAAAAAGTCAAAAATTGAGTTTTATCCCGGACTGTCCACGGGCTCAACGATTTTTTCTGTTGACTCGCGATGTTTTCTAAAAAATTGTGGAAAAAACGCAATATTTTCAAAAATCGCGATTTTTTAAAATATCGCAATTTAAAATATCACAATTTTTTTAAATATCGCATTTTTTACCACCGCAATATATCCTTTTGCTTGTGACATCGCGATATATCGGCGATGTCTTCCACACTAACCTAAACTATCAAACTCTCCCAGCATTAAGGAGCATGGTGACAGGTCTACCAATATGTAGACCATGATGGTATATGTGGAGGATGTGCACTTGGTAAGAATACCAAGGGTTCTTTTCCGAAAAGAGAAAGCAGATCTAAGGGAATATTGGATCTAGTCCAATGTGAATTGTGCGGACCCATGACTGTTACTTCATTGCGTGGTTAAACTACTATGTAACATTTATTGATGACCACTCACAAAAGACGTGGATATACTTTCTCAAGACCATAGAATCCAAGGAAGTCCTCAACAAGTTCAAAGAATTTTAAGCACAAGTCGAGAATCTGCCAGGAAGAAGGATTAAGATCATAAGATCAGACAATGGTAGAGAATATACCTCTACAGAATTCATGATTTCTGCAAGGAAGCAGGAATTAAGAGGGAGCTCACAGTTCCCTACAACCCTCGACAAAATCGGGTTGTGGAAAGAAAGAACAGAACAATTGTGGAGGTAGCCAAAGCCATGATACATGATCAGAGTTTACAAATGTTCTTGTGGGCAGAAGCATCTAGAACAATTGTTTATGTACAAAACAAATGCCCTCATAAAATCTTTAAGAACATGACTCCGAAAGAAGCTTTCACGAGAGTGAAGCCATAAGTGGGCCACCTTCGTATCTTTGGTTCTCTAGTCTACATTCATGTGCCCAAGGATAAACAGACGAAGCTAGAACCTTCAGGAAAGAAGGGAACATTCGTGGGATACAGTGAATCTTCAAAGGCTTATAGAATATACATCCCGAGATCGAGGCAAATCGAAGTTAGCAGGGATGTGACCTTTGAAGAAGAGATGGCTATCCGAAAAGGAAGAGGATCTGATATGAAGATTGATGATGACGAAGAGATGAGATCATCTCCCCCTCCAGAAGTTAAAAAGGAGTTTGAAGAAAAAAATGAACCGATAGATCCCATGGATCCAGTTGAGCCAATTGATGCTCCCACAGATATGGCAATAAGCCAACAAAGGCTTAGATCAGCACAACAGACATTGTAAGATGCAGAGGGGCACAAAGCTCCACATGGAACCTATCGAGAAAGCAAAAGACCTCATAGGTTCTCGAGTTATGTAGCATTGATGAGTCACACCATTGACTCAGAACCTACTGCGTATGAAGAAGCATCCAGACACCAAGTTTGGAAGGATGCCATGACGGAGGAATTCCAGTCCATCGTGAAGAATGACATATGGGAGGTTGTAGCGAGACCTGAGGGGAAGTCAATAGTGACTTCCAAATGGATTTTCAAGATTAAACATGGAGCAGATGGTAGTGTGGAAAAACACAAGGCCAAATTTGTTTCCAGAGGTTTCTCTTAGAAAGAGGGAATTGACTACGATGAAACTTTTGCTCATGTGGCTCGATATACTTCCATCAGAACCATTATTGCTATTGCTTCGGCTATGGGATGGAAGTTGCATCAAATGGATGTAAAGGCCGCCTTCCTCAATGATATTATCGAGGAAGAAGTTTACATTGAATAACCAGAAGGGTTTATTGTCCATGAGAACGTATGTAAACTGAAAAAAGGCATTATATGGACTCAAGCAAGCACCTCGTGCTTGGTATGGACGAATAGACGGATACCTGGTAAACTCGGGATTCACCAAGAGTGATGTACATCCCAATCTTTACTAGAAAATTGTGGATAATGAGCCATTGATTTTGGTTTTGTATGTGGACGACTTGTTTCTCACAAATAATGAGAAACCTATTGAATGTTGTAAGAAGAAGCTTACCTCTGAGTTTGAAATGAAGGACCTTGGATTGATGCATTACTTCTTGGGACTAGAAGTATGGCAGAGACAAAAGGAAATTTTCCTAAGTCAAGGAAAATACACCATTGATATTTTGAAGAGATTCGAGATGTTGGACTGCAAGTCCATGGCTACTTCGATGGATGCAAATCAAAAGAAGTTGAGGGAATCTGCTTCAAATTCTGATTTGATTGATCCCACCATGTATCGCTAGTTGATTGGATCTTTGATGTATCTGACGAACACCAGACCAAAAATATGTTTTGTTGTGAACACTCTCGGCCAATTTATGAGTGATCCAATGCAGATTCATTGGGTTACTGCAAAACATGTTCTCAAATACTTACGTGGCACTGTTAGATATGGACTAAGATATGCTTCAGGATGCGATTTGACATTACAAGGATTTTCTGATTCGGATTGGACTGGATGTGCTACAGATAGGAAGAGTACTCCCAGATGTTGTTTCAGTTTGGGTTCTGCAGTAATTTCTTGGTGTAGAAGGAAGCAAACATCAGTAGCACTCAACACTGCAGAGGCCGAGTATATGGCTACCAGTACAACAGCCCAAGAACTAGTATGGCTTTGAAAACTCCTTGCAGAATTGTTTGGTCAGATTCTAGGACCAACTATGATTCATTGTGATAATCAAAGTTGTATACAGATGCTAGTGAATCTCGTATTTCACAATAAGACATAGCATATGGAGATTTGATAACACTACATTCGTGTTATGGTGTAGAAAGGTGCGGTCGAGTTACAGTATGTTCCGACAAATGACCAGACTGCAGACATTCTTACCACAGCTCTTCTTAAGACAAAGTTTGATTACTTTCGCAGAAGACTTGGAGTAGAAGAAAATGCATCCCTCGTGGAGAGGGAAAGTTGAGACAGATATCTACATTTGCTTTCACACCGGTGCCTCTACTCATTCCAGATCTCAACCTCGTATGGGAGATATCCCATCAACATTGTGAGACGGACAGGTAGCAAATGGTTGTGTACACCGGTGAACTCTACTCGTTCTGGTTCTCAGCCAAGTATGGGAGAAATCCCATCGGCAGAAGAGACGAATAGGTAGTAGATGGTCATGTACACTGATGGGCTCTGCCCGCCCTAGTTCTCAGCCTGGTATGGGAGAAATCCCATCGGCATATTGAGACGGGCAGGAAGTAGACAGTCATGTACACTGGTGACCACTGCTCGTTCTAGTTCTCAACCTGATGTGCGAGAAATCCCATCAACAGTAGAGGCGAACAGGTAGTAGATGGTCGTGTACACTAGTGACCGCTATTCACCCTTATTCTCAGCCTCGTTGTTGAATTTTAGCATTTGCATATATTCTTTAATTTTGCTGATTGTAAGATAGATAACAATAAGACAAGTGCAGTAGATAAACAAACATCAACACAATAAACACAATATGTTTTTCATGGAGAAACCTTAAAGGACAAAAACCCCAAAAGCATTAGTTATTCATCCCTTAAATGAGATGAATGTTCTTCAAATTTTGTCAAGCCAACAGGCTTGATCAATTTCAAACCCTAGTCAATTTTGATAAATAATGTCAAAGACAAATTTCACCAAAAATGCAAATTAGGGCTAAATGCCCAGATTTCTTTTTTGCTGCCCAAAAGTCTTTTCTTGTTGCCCAAGCTTTGATATCAGCTGCCTGAACCTGTGTCTTCTGCCAAAAACTGCCTGGACTTCCCAGACTAAGTCTAGAGCTACCCGGATGCCTTTTCCTACTGCCTGGACTTCCCAGACTAAGTCTAGAGCTACCCGGATGCCTTTTCCTACTGCCCGGATCCTTTTCCTGCTACCTGAATCCTTTTCCTGCTGCCCGGATCCTTCTACTGCTGCCCGTATCCCTCTGTGTTGCTGCCCGTATCCCTCTGTGTTGCTGCCCGAGCCCTGCCCAAGCTACTACTGTAGCTGCCTGGATAAGAGAAGGGTTTGTTTCTGTTGCCCGAGGAGTGAGAGACGCTGGCGATGATTAGGGTTATCCTACCCAAAGTCTACAGGCTGCCTGTGAATCTCTATTTGATGCCCAGAATAGTTCTGCGGCAACCCCATGTTGGAGAAGGGTTGCCAATAATGAGAACCAACATGCCCGTAAGGTAGACAAATAGCTCATGATCTTTCTCTGCTGCCCGAGAGGAGAATGTAGCTGCCCAGCAAGAGAGTTGACCTTCCCGAGGAGATGATGGAGTTGCCCGTGAATAAAAGGAAGCCCTAGGGTGATGCCCTAGCTCTTGTTCTTGTTAGTCATGAAAAAGAAGGAGGGATACCCTAGCAGTTTAGGGTAGATGCAAATCACCGTAACATGGAAGAAGTGATGATGCCCTAGCTAGCAAATTGTCATGCTAGTGCACATCAATCAAAATGTATTCACCCTCTTGCAAATATACCAACGAAGGTCTTTGATGGAGCAGTCGCTTGTTGGAGATGAAGTGTGTTCAAATGAATGCCAAGTGAACTTCTTTTATGTCCTTTCACTCACTTGAAGCTAGGAATATAATATTAGGTTTTATCCTTTTACCTTTAGTGGTACTAAAGGTCTTTTGTATTTTCACTTTGATTTCTAAGTGGTCCAAGGGTCCTTAGGTATTTTTGACTTTTACTTTTTAGCCTTCTTCAAGTGCCCTATGGTCAATGCAAGTGGTCATAGGGGTCCTTCATACCCACTCAAAGTGCATCATCATAAATAAGAAGAATTACTAATGTTTTTATCTCAAACTCCTTGTGCGACCAAGATAGGGTACTAGGTGTCTTAACCAGGTGTAGCTAATCCCTGGAGAAGATCACAAAGCCCACAGATCAAGGGTACGAGTGCCTCACATGCCTAGACCTGGTCTAGGACTTATAGCGATGTCCTGGTAACTAACCAGGTGCCTCGGCCCTAGGCTGCATCATTTGACTCAATGTCAAATACTTGGTAACTGACCAAGCGCCTCCATTCTCCCAGAGAATGGCCCTCAGCCCTAGGCCGAGTCCCCCAGTCCTAGACTGGTTCATCTTCCTGGTAACTGACCAAGTGCCTTCATTCAAAGAATGGCCACTCAGCTCTAGGTTGAGTTCCCCCAGTGCTGGACTGGTTCCACATCTTGGTAACTAACCAGATGTCTCCATTCAAAAAATGGCTACTCAGCTCAAGGCTAAGTTCCCCCAGTGCTACACTGGTTCAACATCCTGGTGACTTGACCAAATGTCTCCATTCAAAGAATGGCTACTCAGCTCAAGGCTAAGTTCCCCCAATGCTGGACTGGTTCCACATCCTGTGACTTGACCAGATGTATCCATTCTCCAAGAGAATGGCTCTCGATGCTGCTTAGGAAAAATCAACACTCCCTCTCAGCGAGAGAGGTATTCTCTTCCATGCCAAGCTTGTCACGAAAGTACAGAAACTTCGTTGTGGTCAAAGGCTTGGTCAAGAAATCTGCAATCTGTTCGTCTATACAGATGTACTGCAACTTCATATTGCCTCTCTATACTAGGTCTCTGATGAAATGATACTTCATCTCAATGTGTTTCAATCTATCGTGAAACACCAGATTCTCTGAGCACTTAATGCAACTTTGATTATCGCAATGAAATAATCGTTGAGTCAAGCTTTCCACCGAACAGATCAAATAGCAGTTTCCTAAGCCAAACTGTTGCCTTGCAGGCATCACTTGCGGCGATATATTATGCTTCTGCTGTACTCAGAGCTATGGAACCTTGTTTCCTACTGAACCAAGAGATCATTGCAGATCCCATATTGAAGCAGTAACCTGAATTACTTTTCCAGTCTATTGCACTGCCATCCCAATCTGAGTCACCATAACCGGCTAAATTTACTCCACTGCTGGAAGTATACCTGAGCCCATAAGTAATGGTACCTCGCACATATCTAAGTACATGTTTAGCAGCTACCCAGTGTATGTGCTTCGGATCGGACAAGAACTGACTCAGAGCATTCACTGTGTAACAGATATCTGGTCTCATGTGTACGAGATACATCAGAGATCCAATGAGTTGACGATACAGGGTAGAGTTGACATCTTGTGAACTGGTGGCTGAGTCTTGCAACTTCTTCAAATAAGTTGTCATGGGCACGCTCATGGACTTGCAGTCCTACATCCCAAATCTCTGCAAGATATCAACTGCATACTTCCCTTGAGTTAGGAATATCTCCCCTGGCTTGTGCCAGACCTCTAAGCCAAGAAAATAATGCATCAGACCAAGATCCTTCATTTCAAATTCAGAGGTGAGCTCCCTCTTACAATGAGCTATAAGTTGTTCCTCTCCAGCAAGGAACAAAACAATTATAATAGCATCATTCCATACATGTTGGCTTTCTGCTTCTTTGTATGTGGAAGGTTCACCATTGATAAGCTGACTCATAGAACCTGAGTACTTATGTGGGCTTATGCTTTCCCTGAAAGTCCCGAGAGGAGCTTTATGCTTCTCAGCTTCTTGTACCGTTTCTTGGTATTAGGCAGGTCTCCTTTTGGAAGGAAGGACTTCAAGTAGTTCTTCTAGTGGACTTTCAGGTTCCTCAGGTCCTTCTGGAATTTGAGTCTCAAATTCTTCTTCCTCCCTCTGAACTTATGAACTTGGGATCTCAGAAGGATGCTCTTCAACTTTCTTTGAAAGCTCTTATGTTTGACGAAACACAGCTTCCTCATGGAATATCATGTCTCTATTAACTTCAATGTACCTCTATCCAGGGACATAGATGCGGTAAGCTTTCAAGCTTTCACTATAACCAACAAATATACAAATATGCCTTTCTTTTCGAGAGGCTCTAGCTTAGCCCTCTTTTCTTTTGATACATGAATATATATCAGAGTACCAAAAATCCTCTATGTGATCAACTGCAGGTTTCTTGCTAGTAAAGACTTCTTTCGGAGACTTTTCCCCCAAGATGGCATGAGGGCTTTTGTTTTGAATGTACATAGCGGTACATGCAGCTTCAACCCAAAAAGATAAAGGAAGATCAAGGTTAGTCAGCATAGCTTTAGCAGCTTCACAAATCATTCTGTTCTTCCTTTCTGCAGCCCCATTCTGTTGAGGGTTGTAAGGCACTGTCAGCTCTTTCTTGATTCTTACTTCTCGGCAAAAATCATCAAACTCATTAGACTCATACTCACCTCCGTTGTCAGACCTTAGTATATGGATGTGTCTTCCTGTCTAATTTTCAATCAGAGCCTTGAACTCTTTGAACTTGTCAAAAGTTTCACTCTTGGCTTTGAGAAGTTAAATCCAAGACTTCCAAGAATGATCATCTATGAACAAAACATAATACAACCACCCACTCAAAGAGGGTGAAGACATGGGCCCACAAATGTCAAAGTGAATCAAATCCAATTTTCCTTTAGATCTATTCTTGCTTCTAGAGAAGGGTTTCTTAGTGCTCTTACCTAGAGCACAACCCTTGCAAATACCATCATGTTTAGGAGAAACCTCTGGCATACCTGTAACCATCTTTTGAAGGCCAAGAAGAGTTTTATAGTGGAGGTGTCCAAACCTTTGATGCCACAACTCACATGAATCAACTGTGTGGTGAACCAAGGCTTGTGTGGAATTTCTGGAAGCCTTATAAAGACCTCCCTTTGGAACCCCAATCGCTACAGCTGAGCTTACTTCTCATTCTTTGCTCATAGTAGGACCTTCTTGTCCATGAATCAGACTCTATAGCCCTTGTCTTCTAAGCCAGCAACGAAGAGAAGGTTTTTATTCAAACCATATAAAACATCATCAATATGCAAAACCATACCTGAATCAAGTTGAAGTGAGGTTGAGCCAACTCCTTCAATCTTGTAAGTAAAGTCATCTCCAAGTTCCACTTGAGTAGTGAACTTTTTCTTTCTGTAGGTGGTGAGTGCTTCACGATGACCTGTCATATGTCTAGAGGCACCGCTACCTACTAACCAAGAGTTAGCACTGATCAGGTAATATTCCCTTCTAGGTTCATCTTCTTTGGTAGCCTTGGTATTCTTCTTCTTCTTGGGTTCTTCTTCTTCTGCAACACAAGCTTGGAACCTCCTTTTGAACTTCCTCTTGGGTTGCTTGCAATCCTTGGCAAAATGCCCAATCTTATGACAATTATAGGATTCCAATTTTGAAACATCAATGTGATTACCTTGTGGTTTCTTTCCCTTCCCTTTCTAAGGTGAGGGCTTCTTGAACTTCCCTGTCTTAGTTGTAAGAGCAAGGTTTCCTTCCTTAGTGCCAATTGCCGTGTTTTGAACTCTTCCTTCTTCTTCCAAGCAATCATGCCAAAGTCTATCAAAGTTTGGCTAATTTTCACGTCCACTTACTACTGCCAAAAAGGTTTCCCAAGAGTTTGGAAGATCATCAAATACAATCTACACAAGGTCATCATCATCTACAATAATTCCAATAGCAGTATTCCAATAGCAGTAAGTTGGTCTCTTACGTGTACAATCTTTGTGGAGAAGGGTGCAACTCCTTCATCCTTGTTTATCTTCAGTGTACGAAGCCTTTTCTTCAATACCCTCTTCTGGCTAGGTGCCTTCTTCTCATAGAAGTTCATCAAGGTGTCAAAGCATTCTTTGGCGATCTTCAATGGTGTGACGGTGGGCATCAAGGTTTCCTTGACTGAGTCATAGATGATCCTTCTAGCCTTTGCTTGCTTCTTCTTGAAAGCAATTATGCCAACATTAGATGTTGGTTCTTCTATGGTGTTGAAAACTGAGTCATCCAAGTCATTTTCCTCCAAGAAGGCTGTGAGCTTAGCTTTCCAAGAGTTGTAATTTGTTGAACCTTCAAGCTTCTCTTTTGGTCTGAAAGTGTTGGTAGCCATCTCTGCTTCACAAGTCAGTTATCTAAGTCTGCAAAATGTCCCAAGGTCGAGGAAGACAACAGTAATCTGCTCTCTTACTGGGTTCTTCACATGCAAAGCTCTAATACCATGTTGAATTTTAGCATTTGCATACATTCTTTAATTTTGCGGACTGTAAGATAGATAACAATAAGACAAGTGCAGTAGATAAACAAACATGAACACAATGAACACAAGATGTTTTTCACGGGGAAACCTTTAAAGGACAAAAACCCCAAAAGCATTAGTAATTCATCTTTTAAATGAGATGACTGAGTTTGTAAAAGAATCTCAGAATTCTGAGATGAATGTTCTTCAAATTTTGTCAAGCCCTAATAGGCTTAATCAATTTCAAACCCTAGTCAATATTTACCAAGAATGTCATAAAGACAAATTTCACCAAAAATGCAAACTAGGGCTAAATACCCAGATTTCTTTTCTACTGCTCGAAAGTCTTTTCTTGCTGCCCAAGCTTTGATATAAGCTTCCCGAACCTCTGTGTCTTCTGCCCAAAACTGCCCGAACTACCTAGATGTTGCCCAAACTAAGTCTATTGCTGCCCGGATGCCTTTTCCTGCTGCCCGGATCCTTTTACTACTGCCCGGATCCCTCTGTGTTGCTACCCAGATCCCTCTTTGTTGTTTCCCGAATCCAAAACAGTCTGCCCGAGAATGGAGCAGGCTTCCCAAAGCCCTACCCAAGCTACTGATGTAGCTACCTAGATAGGAGAAGGGTATGTTTTTGCTGCCCAACGAGTGAGAGAGGTTGCCGATGGTTAGGGTTAACCTGCCCAAAGTCTACAGGCTGCCCGTGAATCTCTGTTTGTTGCCAAAAATAGTTTTGTGGCAACCAATGTTATCGGAACCTGACCGGTCATCGAACCGACGAAGCCCAAATGTGAACCAGACCGGAACCGACAAAAAACCGGGTAAAAAAACGGCTGAGTAAAAAATACATAAAATATTCATATTTTGTAAAAAACATATCTATTCATGTGCATACATATGAATCCAAACCATTAATACAGAAATATGCAAAGTTTCTCATATATATAGCAAATATGGGTGCAAATATCCAAAATAGCACCTAGTGCAATACATCTCTGAGGTTTTGAACCAAAGTACATTAACAAAGAGGCTCCAAAGTACATTAGCAAAGTTTTTTTTTGTTTTAAAAAAAAAATTGAGTTTACGCAGTCCAGACCGGCCAATTCAGCCGGTTTTGACCGGTTCCATACCCGGTTTGGAAAAAAATCCGATTTTATGACGTTTTTGTTGACCGGACCGGCCAACCCTGTAAACCGGTCAGACCGGCCGGTTTTGTCGGTTTCGGTCCGATTCCGATAACACTGGTGGCAACCCGGAGTTGGAGAAGGGTTGTCAGTAATGAGAACCAGCATGCCCGTGAGGTAGACAGATAGCTCTTGATCTTTCTCTGTTGCCCGAGAGGAGAATGGAGCTGCCCAACAGAAGAGTTGACATGCCCGAGGAGATGATGGAGCTTCTCGTGAATAGAAGGAATCCCTAGGGTGATGCCCTAGCTCTTGTTCTTGTTGGTCATGAAAAGGAGGATGGAAACCCTAGCGGTTTAGGGTAGATGCAAATCGCTGTAACATGGAAGAAGTGATGATGCCCTAGTAGCAATCCGCCATGCTAGGGCACATCAATCAAAATGTATTCACCCTCTTCCAAATAAACCAGCAAAGGTCTTTGATGGAGCAGTCACTTGTTTGAGATGAAGTATGTTCAAATGAATGCCAAGTGTACTTCTTTTATATCCTTTCACTCACTTGAAGTGGTACTTGAAGCTAGGAATATAATATTAGGTTTTATCCTTTTACCTTTTTTACTTTTACCTTTAGTGGTACTAAAGGTCTTTTGTATTTTCACTTTGACTTCTTAGTAGTCCAAGGGTCCTTCTGTATTTTTTACTTTTACTTTTTAGCCTTCTTCAAGTGCCCTATGGTCAATGCAAGTGGTCATAGGGGTCCTTCATACCCACTCAAAGTACATCATCATAAATAAGGAGAATTACTAATGCTTTTATCTCAAACTCCTTGTGCCACCAAGATAGGGTACTAGGTGTCTTAACCAGGGGTAGCTAATCCCAGGAGAACATTACAAAGCCCACAGATCAAGGATAGGAGTGCCTCACATGCCTAGACCCAGTCTAGGACTTATAATGATGTCCTTGTAACTGACCAGGTGCCTCAGCCCTAGGCTGCATCATTTGACTCAATGTCAAATACTTAGTAACTGACCAAGCGCCTCCATTCTCCCGAAGAATGGCCCTCAGCCCTAGGTTGAATCCCCCAGTCCTAGACTGGTTCATCTTCCTGGTAACTGACCAAGTGCCTCCATTCAAAGAATGGCCACTCAGCTCTAGGCTGAGTTCCCGCAGTGCTGGACTGGTTCCACGTCCTAGTAACTAACCAAATGTCTCCATTCAAAGAATGGCTACTCAGTTCAAGGTTGAGTTCCCCCAGTGCTAGACTGGTTCGACATCCTGGTGACTTAACCAAATGTCTCCATTCAAAGAATGGCTACTCAGCTCAAGGCTGAGTTCCCCCAGTGTTGGACTAGTTCCACATCTTGGTGACTTGACCAGATGTCCCCATTCTCCAAGAGAATGGCTCTCGATTCTGCTTAGGAAAAATCAACGCTGGTGTGGGAAAAATCCCATCGGCACTTGAGAGGAACAGGTAGTAGATGGTTGTGTGAAGCATGTCCTGGTTCTCGATTAGAGATGAACTTGTAGTAGGTGAGATGTTGATTATTGTACTCTCCGATGGACTTTGTAGAGTTGCAAAACTAATGGATCAACCGATGGACTGAGTGGACCAGATACAATGTTGACAACCTTCAGTATGTATGGAGATGATCGAGACAGATGAGATGGACATAAGAGACCCAGATGTCCGTGATGCTGATGATGACTATATCTGAAGAATACCTTCCTTGTTGAGTGGGGGTGTTGGAAATTGTGCAACTTCAGAAGATATTCTTATTGTACTTGTATTGTATTTCCTTGTAACTCCTATGGGAAATTATATTGATGTAATTACTCTTGTAAACCCTAGAAAGAATCAATGTAAACCATGGGAAAAGATTACACAAGAAAAGAATAAAAATAAAACTATTTTTGTATTTCCCCAAGGAAGGTCGGCCTAGCCAGTTAGACAAGTTGACCCTGTTAGGGTAAAAGTCAGTTTGTGTAATGTGTATAAATAAAAGGCAGGTGCACCTCGTTTACTCACTCATCGAGACACTCAAGTTTGCTCTCTCTCCTAGAGAAGTTCACAACATCAATCAGAAGGAGGTTTTCCAAGGTTATATCTTAGAGAGATTTTTCTCTCTCTTTCTTCTTCTCTCTGCTCTCAGAAGCTATCATCACTATACGAAGGTCTGTTGGGTTTTTCCCAATTAGGTTTCCCAGGATAAATTCTTGTGTTCTTTGTTTTTGTGCTTTGTCTTTCTTGTAGAGATCCTATTGTTTATTTGCAATTAAGTTATACTGCTATAATCTTGTAAAAACTAACAATTCCAAAGGAGAAGAAGACAAGGGGCATCTTGCATGGAGCACTTTGCTTGAGAGAAAGACGTGGCATCCCCTTTATCATGGTGGCATTATGTTATTTTTTTCTTGGGCATTTTTTCCTTGGAAAGCCCATTACGTAATAATTTAGTATTTTTGTAGTATTTTCCTTGGCGAAGAAAGTGGATCTAAACTCCTTTATTGGAAAGCACCCTCTTATTTTGACTCTACTTATTGAAGGCTAACTTTGAAGGGTGTTCCAAAGGAGAAGAAGGCAAGTGGCATCTTGCATGGAGCACTTTGCTTAAGAGAAAGACGTGGCATCCCCTTTATCATGGTTGCATTATGTTATGTGTTTTGTCTTGGAAAGCCCATTATGTAATAGTTTAGTATTTTTTTAGTATTTTCCTTGGAGAAGAAAGTTGATCTGAATACCACTCAATACTATTTTATTGTAAGAGGAGACTAAGGTCAAACCTATGTATGGGTTTGCTCTCTTCGTTTCTTAGGATGGTTGGATCTGTGAGAAGTTTTCCTCTAAGTTGAACATCCTTTTGAAGGGAAGTGAAAAATATAGGTTTTCCTTGTTAATGTGAGGCATGATGTTTTGGTTCCAAACTTGTTGAACTAAATATCGAAGATTACTTGCAAAGAGATATGTTCTGAAGGGCTAAATTTCAAATAATGTTGTTCCCTTTAGAAGTGTGTAATAGTAGATCTTTCCCTCTTAAAAACCTTTGAGAAATAGATGGAAATGTTAATGTTGTAACAGTGGATCTTTCCCTCTTAATAGATGGAAATGTTAATGTTGTAACTTTCTTCTTAATTTGAGTTGTTGCAAGTTTACATATCCAATAATAGGCACAACCTCATTCTTGTTTTATAGGTTCTCCTTCATTTGGGTTCCACCAAGTAAATTTTCTACATGTCATGACAACAATATAAGGACAATTATAGCTTGTTCATCCCAACTCCGTTTTGTCTTTATCTCATAAGAAAACAACCCTCTAAGTTTTATCATTTGACTCCATTTACCCTAATTTGGATAGGCACTAGTCTTGGTCCACCCATCCATCTTAAATTAAAATTTTATCATACACTTTCCTAGGGAAACCCCCCTTGTGTCGAAAGATAGCCAGCCTAAAGAGAGTAAGGGTGTTGGTCTGGTGACAATGAACAACCCCTTATAGCTCCTCTAATGTTGTGCTTGTGGTTTAGGGCTTTACCACTTACTGTGCAAGTTTGGGAGGTAAGACAATGCAAGTTCAATTCAACCAAGACGAGTAGTAAAATTGTCCCAAATAGAAGAAACAAAGAGCCAGAACATACATGGTAAGGTGGGGCATTTGCCCCTTAGATTTTGAAAATTCTCAATTGAATACCACACTCTTTAGAATAAACTATATTAGAACATAACGAATTTCTTCAACAACATAAATCAAATCTTGAAAACCTAGCATTCTTATTCAAATTTTATATTAAATTCCAATTTGATTTAACTCTTGACTCTGATTAAAAAGGGGTCCTACACACTAATTAAGTCTCACATGACATTTAAAAACAAACAAATAAACCATAACCTCATAGTATAGTTACCATACACCTTATACTAGTTGGCATAGATTGTTGCACAAGTTTCATGTGTTAATAATTGCCAAAGAAACACCGATGGAATTGTCTCTAGAGCACATGTTGCTAAACCCTAACATACCCCGTGTAGCAACCATGGGAAGGAACCCCACCTCCATGTCCCATCCATTTGCTTAGACTACAAAGACCTTCAAGACAATAACAAATGTTGCAACAAATAAAGTCAAGTCTACCAAAAAGGTCTCCTCTTAGTTTGTAAAAAGAGTTGAAGCAACCCCCCTATCTCTCTATGAAATCAGGTGCTCTTTGTTGATTTTTCTCAGCAGCATCGAGAGCCATTCTCTTATGAGAATGGAGACACCTGATCCGAGACCAGAGTGTCAACTCAAACTAGAGTTGAGTGACCTTTCTATTGAATGGGGATATCTAGTCCGGGACCACAATATGGAACCAGTCCAGCACTGGGGGACTCAACCTTGAGTTGAGTGATCATTTTGTTGAATGATGACATCTGGTCCAAGACCAGGATGTGGAAGCAGTCTAGCACTGGGGACTCGACCTAGAGCTGAGTGCCCACTCTTTTGAATGGAGGCACCTGGTCAGTTACCAGGAATTTAACTAGTCCGGGATTAAGGACTCAGCCTGAGGTTGAGGGCGATTCTCCGGGAGAATGGAGGCGCTTGGTTTGTTACCAAGTATTTGACCTAGTGTCAAATTATGCAACCTATGGCTAAGGCGCCTGGTATGTTACCAGGAAGACACTATAGGCCCTAGACCAATCTAGCCATGCATGACACTTTGACCCTCGATCAGTGGGCTTTGTGATCTTCTCCAAGGCTTAGCTACCCTTGGTTAAGACACCTTAGTACCCGGTCTTGGCATCACACAAAGTGAGATAAAAGCATTAGTAATTTTCTTTGTTTATGATAATGTACTTTGAGTGGTGATGAAAGACCACCTTGACCACTTGTATTGACCACAAGGCACTTGAAGAAGGCTAAAGCAAAAGTCAAAAAATACATAAAGACCCTTAGTACCACTAAGGTGTAAAAGTGAAAGTGCAAAAAGACCTTTAGTACCACTAAAGGCAAAAGTCAAAATTAGAAAAGAATAAAATAATAATATTTTGTTCTTTCTAATTTTGGTCCACTTACAGGGGACTCAAAGGATATAAAAGAAGATCAATCCATTTCATTATTACACACGCTTTTGCTCTCACAGGTACAGCTGTTCCAACTGAAGATTTCACAAGTTATTGAAGAGAAGGAAAATTACTGTGATGTCCTAGCATGGATGAGTCTAGCTAGGGCATTCACAATTATTTTTTGTAAACCCTAAGCTAGGGTTTTCAGCAACTGCAAGTTTTCTATCTGTTTTGTGAGCTAGGGTTTTTACCCTAACTCTCTTCTTCACCTCCGGGCAGCTGATCTTTTCCACAGGCAGTCTCCACCATTCACCGGGCAATGGCTAAGGTTCACGGGCTGCCCCTCTCTTCTTCCAGGTAGGCTCTTTGAGGGTTGGCCCTCCTTCTCTACCCTCGGGCAGCCTATTGCAGGCATACCCTTGAGAGTTTTGGCATATGACCAACCCTCGAGTAGCCTCCAGGCAGACTCGTGAGGGCTGTCATGGCCACACAGACCCACGGGCAACCTGTTGGCATACCCGTGAGGGTCTTGGCAGCAGCCCGTGGCCTGTTAAGGCTGTTGGGTCTCTACAGACCCTCGGGCATCCCACAGCCAGCCCGTAAGGGCCTCGGGCTAGGCCGGGCAAGTCTGTCTGCCCTACGGGCAGCAAGATAACAGCAGGGTAGAGCCAAGCAGGCAGGGCAGCGAGCAGCATGCTAGGCAGCAGGGAAACAGGCAGATGAGCAGCAAAGTACAGGCAGCTGTACGAACAAATATGAGCAAGAAAAACAGGAATTTGGGCAGCCTAGAAATTTCTGGCCAGGAGAGAGAATTAGGGTAGCAAGCCCTAATTTGCTAAAAAGGCCTAATTGGGTATTTTTCTATGTAATTGGATTATCTTATGTAATTGTGGATCTGTGATACAAACCAAGTTAGGGTTTGTGGAATTTTTGGAAAAACTCAGTCATCTCATTTACGAGATGAATTACTAATGCTTTTGGGGTTTTTGTCCTTTAAAGGTTTTCCAGTGAAAAATCATGTGTTCAATGTGTTGATGTATTGATTTTGTTTACTACACTTGTCATTTGTTTATGTTAGTCTGCAAATTTTAAAAGTATTCATGCTAATGCTAAAAATTCAACACTCTTGTGAATAAACTCTTCAGTTTGCAAACAATGGTCTCATTGGGAAGTTCAATGGGCTCATGGTCTAGCCCAATAGTACTTGAATCTTGGATTAAACTCCAATAGACTCCCTTGACTCAATGATCAAAAAGCCATTTTTTATTATGAAAAATGTTTCTTCTCTTTTGTCTTTGAGCACAAAGAAGATCATGATAAAAATTTATAAGCATCCCATGGTTTATGGAGGCTAATGGATTAGATCTTAACCATTGAACATTGATTTTTGGTCCAAACAATGAGATGCCCACTGTTGTTCCTATTTGTGTTTGCTTGTTGTTCCTCCCTTTGATACAAGGAGACAATGAACCTATAAATGAGATATGAAAGGCAATACATAGATAAACCAGATGTAAAGCAAGGGATCTATGCATGTGCGAGAATACGAGTCAAAATGGATCTTAAAAAAGGATTGCTAAAAGCCATTGAAATCCAGTTAAGAACTTGCATTCATCTCCAAAAACTGAATGACAAACAATTCCTTTCAAATGTAATTATTGTCACAAATATGGACAATTCACTAGATAATGTCCTAAAAAGATTTGGATTCATCTCCAAAAAATGGATGACAAACAAATTCCTTTTAAATGTCATCACTATCAATAATATGGACATTTCACTCGAGAATATCCTAGAAAGAAAACCCAATCAATTTTTCCGTTGTTGCTAGAGAATGAAGGATTCAAAACAATCATCTCCTATAAAAAGAAAAGGAAATAGCCTCATGTTAACATGGTCCAAGCCCACTCTAAGTTTTGAAACAAATACGTAACCTTGGGGAATGAATGGGTGAAGGACCCTAATCATTCTAACATACTCTTAATCCCCCAATTATGAAACCTTAAAACATAAGAAATTCATCCTCTCGTGGATAATCCCTTACCAATATTGGTAGGCCCTCAAATAGGTGGGGAAAAAGGAGATTCTACAAAGATTTTTTCTTTGCCTCTATGTCATACAAAAAATGGCCTCTCCTCTTCCCCGAGGAAAAGGCACGCAAGCAAGCTCATAAAAGAAAGGCTAGAAAAGAAGCAACAAAAGAGGAGGTTGTGAGAAACAAGGCCCTTGGTATGCAAACAACTATAGATAATAAAAAAATCGTCAAACAAGAAGCAAAATCCACCCAAATTAAGAAGATCATGTCTTGGAACTACAAGGGCCTTGGAGGCCCAAAAGGGGGAAAGCCCTGAAACTCCTAATCAGGAACTAAAAAACTAGGATACTCTTACTACATGAAACAAAGCTCTCGAAGGAAGCCTTTACCTCCTTCAAGAGTTTGATTTGGAAAAATGTAGAAGGAATTGCTAGAGGCAAGAAGTTTATCATTGCTCAAGATGAATGGCAATCCTTTGGGATCATTATTTTTTTTGTCATATATGACATTCAATCAAATCATTGCATTGTGCTTTATCCTGAGGTAATATCCACTAATCAACATTTTCAGTTTTTCAATGTCTATGCTCCTAACAACTACATTGAAAAGAAAATGTGTTGGACATCTCTCTTGGAATTTCATTCTATTTCCCCTCCTTTGAATGGCAGAGGAATGGCATTGTAATTGGAGATTTTATTCCAACTTTAAGCAGCATAGAGAAATGAAGGGAATCCATATTCTAAGACCCTTGTAGAGAGTCTGATGGAGAACTAGTTTCAAACTCTAGCCTCAAAGACATAAAAGCCAAGTGTGGGAAGTACACCTAGATTGATCAAAGACTTGCTTCAAATTTTATTTCAGAATGACTAGATGAGCTCATGTTTCAGAAATCTTTGGGTTGTCTTTGTCCTCTTCAATCACCCTTCTACCTCATCAAATCATAAGCCCATTTCTCTAAGCATTTCTGCTCCTATAAATTTTGGCCCTCTCCCATTTAAATTCAGCACAATTTGGATAAACCATGATGGATTTGATGATCTTATTGAACTAACCTGGAAATGCCCCTTCCCAATGTATGGTTATAGAGCCTATATCTGGGGAAAAGAACTGAAGTGGCATTCAAGTATGAGTAAGATCAAATATCCAGGATATTAAAGCTCTTGAGCTTATCAAGGAAGCTCATTTGACAACTGTCCAATTACGGATTAAAAGGCAAGGATACACAGAGGCTCTAATCATAGAGGAAGGTTCTTCCAATCAAAGTCTGCTTCAAGCCCAACTGCAGGAAGAGGAACATTGGAGATAGCACTCTAGATCTCTCTCGCTAAAATCTAGATATAAAAGTACAAAAAATTCCATGTTCATCCAAGAAAAAGATTAAAAACTCCATTCTAGAAATTGTCACTACCTTTAGAGGAATGAGCTCTGACTTCTCTTAAATCTCCAAGTTGGCCCTTGACTTTTTCAGCAAACTAATGGATAAACTTGAAATCGGCAGCCCAGAAGATCAAGATACTTTACTCCAAAGCATCCCAAAGGTAATCTCTCATGAAGAAATTAAATCTATATCCTCTCTAATTGAAGAGCAAGAAGTGAGCGAAACAACTCTCGGTATGAACCTTGACAAGGCACCTAGTTTTCCACAAAGAATCGACAAAATGTCAAAAAGTATTGGGAAATCATTAAGGAAAATTTAGTGTATATGGTGGAGGAATCTAGAACTTTGAGCAAAGCTGGAGTCAAAATCAGCTCTACTTTTTTAAGTCTCATTCCTAAGGATCAAAACCCCCCTAGCTTTTCCAAGTTCAGGCTCATCTCTCTTTGCAACGTCTCTTATAAGACCTGCTCTAAGATTGTTGCAAGAAGAATATAACGTTTTATTTCCAGGATTATCTCCAAGGAACAAGGGAGTTTTGATCCAAAAAGACAAATCCATGAAGCATAATCGTGTTTCAAGAGGCTATGCGCTCATTTAAGATTTGTAAAAGGAAATAAGTGATAAAGTTTGATATGGCAAGCGACTTTGACACTATTAATCATGCATTTACCATAAAGAACCTTAAGGCAGTTGGGTTTTGAAAGTTATGGTCATCTGGAACAAAGGTTGCATCCACCCTCCATGGATTCCCCCCTTTGGTCAGTGGAAGGCCAGCAAGTTGCCTCTACTTGTATAAGACAAGGATGTCCCCTCTCTCCTTATTTGTAGATCATTATGGCCTAATCTTCGGGTAGTGCTTTGGAAGTAGCTAATCTCAAGTTTCCATCTTGAAAAATTGAGACAGTCCAAGGTTCGAAAGATATAAATCACTCCATTTGCAAATGATATGATGCTTCTAAGAGTTGCATCAATAATCAGTGCCCAAAGATTCAAAAAGATCCTGGTCAAGTTTTTGAATCCCTTGGGAGGTAAAGTAAAGAACAAGAAGTGCAAGGTGTTTTGAATAAATGTGGATGAAATCACTATCAGGAGAATTGCTTCAATCCTTGACTTCTCCTATGAATCCCATTGGACCCATTATTGGACCCCTTATTTTTACTGCATCTTAGCAACTCTAGCCTCTAGCTAGATTTTTTGCTAACTTGTTTTCTGAAAATGATTACTAGTTTTTCTCTGTCAACTGATATTTCTTTTTGGTCTGCCTCCTTTCCCCATCCTTGGCAAAGGTGGTCCTGCCATCCCCTCCCTACAACCCCTTTTCAATCAAGCTGATTGAATTGCTGAAGGGAAAAGCCCCAATCTCTCGAGAAAGGTGTGACTCTATTATATGGTGAATGAGATCTGGAAGTTAGACAGTAACAGAGGGTTACCAATCCCTCTCTTCTATAGAGTTTCCCAATCTCCCACAAGATGTCTGCTACTCAAAATTGTGGCTCGCTTCCTCTGTTTCGAAAATTGATTTCTTCTTTTTGGAGCTTGGGCCATGGAACAGCCTTAACTGCTTATAACTTAGCCAAAACAGGAATTATTGGCCCCCTCGAGGCGTGACCTTATGCCAAATTGTCAATACTGTGGTGAATCTATGCCCCACTTATTCTTCTCCTGTCCCTTCACTTCCCTGCTTTGGGTCCTTTCCGTTTTGATATTATCCCAAGAATTATCTCCTAGCAGATTTGGCTGGCAAGAATCAAAATAATATTCAAAAAACAAATAGCAAATCTGGAACTGTCCAAAATTTAAAGCAGCTTCTCAATCAGAGAGACTATCTTCGTACAATTCTCTGGAAATGCTTGGAGACTGGATCCAGCTGACAGGGAAAGACATGGTTGCAGTCTTCATAACTTTTGGAATGCACGCCCAAGCAAGTGGACAGACATCTCAGGTCGAAGAATAACAATGATATCAGTCATCCTCTCTAGTAGAACATCTTGTCTTGGATCAACTGCAACAGTCAATGCACTCTGTTCTTTATGGCACTTCATGAAAACATTGAAGTTTCCATTAATAATCTCACTCACGTTTTGGCCCTGTGGAAAGGTTTCAAGCTTCTCATAGAAATAACAAGTCAGCATATCACTCTAATTAGAGACACGAAGCTCTTGCAGCTCCTAGGCCAGGTAAAAGCCTCTTCCATCCAGATCACCAGAATGATTCTAAGATGCAAAGAGCAACTCAACTTTTTCAGCAACTGGAAGGCTTTTCATGTTTTAAGACTATATAACACCAAAGCATATTACATGAAAAACGAGGCAGGTAGAATGAGATCAGATCATGTAAAAACAAGAATCAGCAGCTAGAAAAGAAATCATGGAGGAAACTAGAAATCCATTGTGGGTCATCTCAGAGGAGGACCAGTCGATGCAGAAACAGAGAAACAGTTTTCTTTGAATGATTCCAGTCAATTCAAAGATATATTCAATGAACCCACTCTGTTGGAAGGGAGATACAAAGTTTTAGCGAATGATTGACAAGGATCCCATAACATCAGAGGGATGATTCAACCTAGAAATCATGATGGTTTTTTATTCACATGTGCTCTGCTTTCAGTCAAAAAATTTATGAATTTCAAATCCATAATGGGGCATCTAAGAGGCAGACCAGTCAATGCAGAAAAAAAGATACAGGTAGGTTGGAATGATTCCATTCAAATCAAAGATAAAGTCAATGAACCCACTGTGTTGGAAGGAAGTTACAAAGTTTCACAATGATTGGTATGGATCGCATCACATAGGAAGGATGATTCAACCAATGAACTTATGATCAGTTTTGTATCCACATATGCTCTGCTTCAGTCAATGAATTTATAAATCTGTGCTCTGTTTCTGTCAATGAATGGTATGAATCCCATGCCGTCGGGGGGACGATTGAGCAAATGAATTTATGCTATGTTTACGTGTGAGGGAAGGTTCAGTCTCGGTCTTCACATTTTGAAAGCCCGAGTCTATGTATCAAGTTTTTAAACAGCCCAATTAGTTTAGCGATGATTTAAGGAATTTCCTGTTTTCTCAGTTTTCTTTCATTGAGTTCTTTAGTGGTCGCTAGAGGCTACTTAGCATATGTGGCATTTTAGTATCTAGATCAGAAGTGAGGCGATCACAGCCTACCACCTCTTCTACATGTAATTAATCACTTGACCGCAACCGGCTTGCCATGTATGGCTTTAACAGTTAACCCTTAGACAGTAAAACCCTCAAAGAAAAAGTGCAGATCCGTTAAACCCTTGTGGGTATAGACATCCATCACATGACCTTTTAAATTAAATGACGGAGAGGAGTGAAAAACCTTGCAAGGCCAGTTTTCTCTGTAAAAATGGCAGACAACCCGCTCGCTCGCCTTGGCAACGGAGAAGAATTCTTTCTCTGAAGGGATGTCTTGGTACTCTCCGTGACCCAGAGATAGCCAATGCTGCTTCTTTGCCGCCATCTTCTTCATCTGCTGCAGTCTTCGCTCCCTCAGCTGCTCCAAATCATCTTCATCCAGCCGATCTACATCTAACCGACCTATCTCCTCGTCCAGCTTCTCCTCGACCGCTTTCGCTACTGTTAGCACTTGATTTTCTAGCACCTGTATCGCATTATAGCATATACATTACATCCCCAATTCCATATTTTAACGAGAGTAGCCAGCAATTACTTCAATGGTTACCTGCTGCACGGCCTTCCCGTCCATATTTCTCCTCAATCCTGCAATCTTCACGTCTGTGGTCTGCTGTGCAGCGCAATCCAATTCGGAAGTTCAAAAATAGTTGTGGAGAAGCGGTTTTTAAGATTTTAAATCAATCGTTTTGAATGAACTTCTTTAAATATTTTTTCTTTTTTTTGGTTGGCTTAATTTAGTGTGACTTGGTTGGTGTAAGAAATTTTGCTATAAGGTGCCCTTGTCCATATGCTTTTAAGTGTTTTTCAAAGTGTTCCTTTTAAGTTTTAAGGAATATTTGTGCAATTCGGCCTCGAAGCGTCGCGAGCAGGGATGGAATTTGACGGGTAAATGCCCGTCATGGGTCAATTTACCCGTCAAATACAGCCAAGATTTTACCGAGACCGTCAAAATCTGGCTTGGAATACAGAAAACGTTTCAGATTTTGATTGTTACCGGCAATTTTGACGGGTGTCCGTCATTTGAAATTCCAACAGTGGTCGCGAGGACGAGCTCCTCGAGTCCTCGTAATATAGATTGAGGTTGATGTGGATAAATATTGTTTATTAAGAGTAGTGAAGTGTCTTTAGTTTAATGCCAGAGGGGAGATGCAGTAATGTATGTTTTTAAAAATAAAATAAAAAGTAATTTAAGCAAAATTTATAATTTGTCAAAAAAATAATAATAATTAAAAAAATTGATGTTGTTCATAATTTATTTATTTTTAAATTTATTTTGGTGTAATTTTTTTTTATTTTAAAGCTTTTACACCAAAATTACATCTCAAAAAAAATGGATTTTTTTTGGGGCTTATTAGATGTGGGTTTAAGATGGATTGGATTCCTTTTGGGGTTTATTAGATGTGGGTTTAAGATGGATCTATGATAGTGATAGAGAATTGAAGTTGTGCCTACTTTAAAAAATAATATTGACATTTTGAAGTAGGAAAAGTTTTTAGTAATGTTTATGAAGTAAGGAAATGTATCTACACTAGGTATTGAGTGTGATCAAAATATTAATTATATGTTAGTCCAATGAAATGTAAAATCTGCAAAATTTTATATATCAAGTTTGTTTTAATTAATTTTATAAATTTATATTTAATTGGAATTGTTGTATTAGTCTAAATGTATAATGAGTTGATTTCTTTTAGCTACTTAGAATAATGGGAGGGAATTTTTTGTCAATAAAATTTGGAAGGATCATTTTGAATTAATGGAATGGTAGATATTACATTTCTTTATTTTGAAAAATACTTTTTATATTCACATAAACCTATTTACATTCAAAGAGCTAACATTGGATGGGTATATACAATGCCTACTGTATCTTATTCTTAAATCTTACTAAAGCATAAATAAAATCAAAATATGCAATAGAATCCAACGCCTTGGTATCTTTGATTAACATAGCACCTTGGATAATTATTGAGGGCAAACCTCGTCTTTCCAAAGATCAATAAAGCCATAAATAAAGCCACTTTCTTGGTCAAATGCATACTTGCATCTGAGCTTCCAAAGCACAGACAAAGCAGAAATCTACAAAACAAGCCACAAACCAAAAAGTGATTATCACACAAAAGAATAACCATCCCCAAATAAAGTATCTCTTCAATAGAGCTTGTTCAAAAGCAAGTCAAGGTGTTACAAAGCTCCACTAATCTCTAGCAAATCTACAGTTCTAAAAAATGTGCTTGATTGTCTCCAGTTTTTTACACCCTAGGCATAGACCATTCAAAAGCCTAGACTTAGCCAACATGGCCTTAGACGGGATCCCCAATAAATCACCAACCAAACAAACACACGCAACTTGGATGTTAACATTGCATAGGGTATTCTAAGGTGTTATTCATTTGCATTAAAAATAACAACTCTGTCAAACAAAACTGCAATTTCAATGAAGATTGCTTAACGAGATTTCAATGATGGCAAACAAAAAAAGTTTAAAAAGTAGAACGTTTAGCATTCTTCATTTTTTTATAGGGTGTTGAAGTTGTGCCTACTTTAAAAAATAATATTGAAATTTTGAAGTAGGAAAAGTTTTTAGTAATGTTTATGGAGTAAGGGAATGTATCTACACTAGGTATTGAGTATGATCAAAGTATTAATTATATGTTAGTCTAATGAAATGTAAAATTTGCAAAATTTTATATATCTATGTTTGTTTTAATTAATTTTATAAATTTATATTTAATTGGAATTTTTTTATTAGTCTAAATGTATAATGAGTCAAGATTTTTTTTAGTTACTTAAAATAATGGGTGAGAATTTTTTGTCAAGAAAATTTGGAAGGATCATTTTGAATTAATGGAATTGTAGATATTACATTTCTTTATTTTGAAAAATACTTCTTATATTCAAACCTATTTACATTCAAAGAGCTAACATTGGATGGGTATATACAATGCCTACCCTATCTTATTCTTAAAGCTTACTAAAGCATAAATAAAATCAAAATATGCAATAGAATCCAACGCCTTGGTATCTTTGATTAGCAAAGCACCCTTGGATAATTATTGAGGGCAAACCTCATCTTTCTGGAGAGCAATAAATCCATAAATAGAGCAACTTTCTTGGTCAAATGCATACTTACATATGAGCTTCCAAAGCACGGACAAAGCAGAAATATGCAAACAATGCCACAAACCAAAAAGTGATTCTCACACGAAAGAATAACCATCCCCAAATAAAGTATATCTACAACAGAGCTTGTTCAAAAGCAAGTCGAGGTGTTACAAAGCTCCACTAATCTCTATCAAATCTACAGTTCCAAAAAATATGCTTGATTGTCTCCAGTTTTTTACACTCCAGGCATAGACCATTCAAAAGCCTAGACTTAGACAACATGGCCTTAGACGGTATCCCCAATAAATCACCAGCCAAACAAACATGCGCAAATTGGATTTTAACATTGCATAGGGTATTCTAAGGTGTTATCCATTTGCATTAAAAATAACAACTCCATCAAACAAAACTACAATTTCAATGAAGATTGTTTAACGAGATTTCAATGATGGCAAACACAAAAAGTTTAAAATGTAGAACATTTAGCATTCTTCATTTTTTATAGGGAGATTTGATGTGGAGCAAATTGTCTAGCATATGAATTTTAAGAGTTGTTAAACAAGTTACCCATCATTTTCTCCTTATAAACATATATTTTTTAGATTCCCCTGTATAGTGATTTAATTATGGAGTAAGTTAATAAGCGAACAAATTGAAGTTCTTTTCGATGGAAATTCTTACCCAAATTTGGTGAGAATTTTGTCGGAAGCTATTGTTTCATCTAATTGATGGAACTTTGATAGTGGAACATTATCGTCAAGAATTTTGACCGATTTTAAGACAACCCAAATCATTAAAATTTTAAAAAATGAGTGGATAAAGTTAAAATATTGTCTCATGAAAAAAAATACAGAAAATGTTGAGTTTGTACACTTATTAACTCACTCCTTTAATTAATTACAATTAAAATCCACAACGACCATAATGACCATGCAATCCACTCTTTTATACAATAAAAACATGCAAAAAAAAAGGAACACGCCATCATCCTTAAATGAAGATTTAAGAACCTTTGCAAGCACATGAGATTATGTTCCATTTCCCTTCTATACACTGAAAGTTTGCATGTCTCTTGATTCATCTTTGATGGTTCTCAATACTTGGTGTCTGTTTGAAGGATTGCAAGACCTCAATACTCTTGCATGGTAACCCATGTTTATGTGTTTTATGTGTGTCAATCTACACAAGTTTTATCAACAACTTTTCAAGGCTTCTAAAACAAGATATCATTTTAGTTCACTAGAATTAGTTCACGTTTCTTAAGAAGTTCACATCAAATGAGTTGAAAGAAATTTTGCTTTTTTATCAATAAGTGTTTTTGTTCACATTGCATTTTTTCATTCTCATGCTTTAGAACTTATAAATCTCATTATTTAATTTTTCAAAGATGAAAACATATTGAAACTAGAGCCACAAAGTAGTAATGTCCATGCACATTTTTTTTTTGTTGAACAAGATGAAACAATAAAAAGTAATAAGGAAGTGCAAATAGTGAAGTGTTATTTGAAAAGTTTAGCAATGTTGGTCCTGTTAATGTTGGTCCTGTTGGTACTGGAGTTTGTACTATATTACAAATGTAAAAAGCCCAGGAATCTCAATAAGGTATAGACTGAAGATTTAGGTTCAGGAATTTTGAGTTTACGGGTGTATAATAGCAAGGCATAAAATAAAGTATAAATACATATGATTAAATCTAAAACTAAAGACCCATAAGTATATTATAGAAGGAAAACAAGGATGTCATAAAAACATATGACTACAAACAATAGATATGTATGAACTAGTTTTGAGAATACGTTATATAACCACAGACAGTTGATTATATAAACAAATAATAAATACTTTTTAAACGGAAGAAAAAAAACATTTTGTAAAACGGAACACAAATACAAGCATCTGTAATGAGAAACTAGGGATAGAAACACTATCTTTCATAAAAGTCATTACAAAATATCAAAGACATTGAAACAATATTTGCATTGATTAAAAGTAAAACTTTTGCTCATATAGTTTTTTTTATCCTTCATACAACTTCCAAAATATACTTATAGAGTTTAACAAGGTTCCAGACTTAAAGAAGTATCCAAAATAATGCTATCTGAATCCACTGTTATCTCCCACACCTTTTTCCTACCTTGAACTCCTACATTTATACAAAATAGTACCTCCTTTCGAGACTGTTTATGGATCCAAACATGTAGGATCAAAATAGTTTAAAATAGTTTTTGGATCCAAACATATAGGATCAAGAAAACTTAAAAATAGAAATTGTTTAATTACATCAATGAAAAAGGTTTAACTTCAAAGATATATTGCCACCTAATAAAAATAAATTCTAAACCAATTTGATTTTGAACTTTTCCAGCTAACTGTCTATGAATCATCAAGTTGTATCTTTACCAGCCTGTCAAAGCTTGCGAGCAGCCTCTACCAGTATAATCAAGCCATCTAGCACTTGAGATATCCTTCAAAGTCTAGCTAACTCCTATTCCATAGCTGGCAATCTGTCTTGTAATCCCTGATTTTGTTTGAGTAATTCTGCATTTGCTTCCTGAGCCATTTTCCTCCTTTTCACAGCTTCCTCAGTAACCCTAACCAACTTGGCATAATTGGCATTTATGTATTCAAGGTCTTGCCTAATCATACAATTTGCATTCACCAATTGGTCATTAAGATGATTAAGAAGTGAATTCTGATCTTTGTAGCGATGCAAAGCTTTTCTAAGATTTGAAACCTTTGTTTCTTCTCCCCTTTGCATATTTTCATCTGAACCATCTACCTCTCTGTATACATGTTTCTTTGTTGATATTTCAGGTAATGGAATCATGTTTTCCTCATTTGCATCTTTACAATTTAAATCATGAACACCTTCCATATTTTCTTCAACGCATGACTGTTTTTTACTTATTTCTTCACTTACTGCAGACACGACCTTTTCGCCTTTATCTATGAACTTCTTAACTGAAATATCTGGAATATATTTTATGTTCTCTTCCATGCTTTCTAAGGATTTCGAAATCATACCTTCAATCTTTCTAGATTGGGTTTCTTCTTCACTAGAAGATTCTTCGATTTCAATCAATTTTTCTATCTGAAGCTTAGGATTTAACATCTTCTTCATATTCAGATGGAGCTTGTTCGTAAGTCTATTTTTAGGCCTCCATTTAGATGTTTCAAAACTTCTAGCACGAGCATAAGTCTTTTTGATAACTAGTGTTTATGGTTTTTTGTAGGTTCGTTGTTCCCATGCTTTCCTTTACTGAAACTTCCTCTACAAAACCATGAATACCGGGAGTTATCTACATTTCTTCTACATTTGAATTTATTTAGGCCTTTGGATCCGAAATCCCTTCAAACCCTTCATTTACATTTCCAAACTCTCGTTGTGTTTTTCACACATTTTTTCTCCTATTATAACTCCTCAACTTCATTGGCGTTTGTTTCCCTTCTTGCCACTTTGCATTAGTTGTCTTGTCAATTTTAAAGCCAAATCGAAATAAATAAAATGAGGCCAAGGCCATACCTTCTTCTCCAATTCTTTATCAATTAGCGGCTTGATTAAACCATGATGGAACACACTATGAGAACTGTGATCTGTGTGGTTTTTAACCTTGACTGACATCGTAGACAAATTTTTCAGCAAATAAAAAGTTGGATTCAACTTTGAAATTCCTTCAACATGAAGAAGGAACCGCATATGATATCTAAAAATGGTTGTGAAACGGCCTTCACAGGTAATATACTTTGAATGATGCTAGTACCTGCTGCCACTTTCAACACATCTCTATGAATGCCTCTACTCCATTCTAGGGTTTCGTGACCAAGCAAAAGGAATAACCTGAAATCAACCTCGAAAGATAACTTCTTAAACCATTTATCTCCTTGTGTGGATAATTCAGTGGCCTTCGCAATTGACCGTTCAGAAAATTCGAAGCTAATGCTGCTAAAATCAACCCTCATGCCTGTAAATCTTCAAGCAAATTTTGTAGAGACTTCAACATTGAATCCTGTGATTTTCTCAAAAAACACGAACCAACCTGCTTTTTTAAGCAGTTGTGCACATTTTGGATGTTCTACATCCCACTGTGTATCAAGCAGTTCAAACCTGTGAGGTTTACCACTTGTTTTCTTCATGATCACGGTGGTAATTGAAACTACAGACTTCGAACACCTGCTAGATCAAAATCCCACTAATAATACCAAATATTATGATGCAATGAATGTAAAAGTAGCCACGAACCATCACCATTAATGATATGTATCAACTTGTCAACTCGTATCATGATGAAAACATGTACCTTGTACCGAGCTTGAGCCACATATTACTTCCACTTCACATTTCACAGTGTTTAATCATGATTTATAAAAATGCGTGGAAAACCTACTAACATTCTAACAACGCTTAATTTTTCGAAGATCAATATTCATTGCCATAACATTAAACTTTAAACAAGCTCATACTATGGACTATCGATTAATAAAAAACATCAAAGAATCATGTAATATACATTGAAAGCTTATATGTATGGATCCAAAATAAAATTATGAGCCAACTATTTAACTACTAATCTAGCAAAATATACAAATCAACGTATATAGAATAGGATTGTAAAAACAAACATTAAAGTTTCCTAGTGTTATACAAGAAAACTAAGGCTTACAACTCGAGTACCAACAAGCCCTAAAGAAACTCATGACTAATCGAAGATTCACAAATAACAATGACGCATCTGGCTAGGAAGTTTGAGACTTTTATGTCAGAAGGATTATCAAGAAAAGTTTGTTATTTGTGGCAAAATTTTATAACAAAATTAAGGCTTTTTTATGGGATGTATTAGAATAGTCATAATTTTAGTAGTGTTAGAGAAGTCTTGTATTTCACAAATGATTATAGTATAAAATACAAAGTAAAATTTGGTGTTAGGTAAAAAAACTTAGTTGAGCTAACAACATTAAATATTCCAATGAAATATGCACTAGACATTAATGTCTCATTAATCTATATTTTTTGAGACTTTACTTTGTTCATAAATTATATGGTTGCAATTTCATGTCTTCAAAATGTTGAGCTCAGACTTACCAGAGACAATTTAAAGTAGATAAGTTTCAACTTTGATTTCATTTCTTACACTCATGTATTCAAATAACTTAACACAATGATTGATACCTTTCAAGGGAGTTCAATCTTTAAGTGAAGGCTAGATGACCCTAATGGAGTTCAAAGAGTGTTCTCTTTTTTTTATCATATTACTAGTAATATTTTATGTCATATGCATGTATGTTTTGGATGAAGTTTATATAGGGGAGAGACTCCTATTGTTGTGTGGGGACCAACAGTGGTCATGGTTCCCGTCACATCGACCACCTATAAAATTAACATTCACATTTTAAAAGGAGACGATTAAATATTTTATTAAGTCATAAATATATATTATATTAAGTCAAAAATGAATTCATTAGTTGACTAGAGCAAGAAATCTCACCAAACTGTCCCTTTAATGCCAACTATACAAACCATCATGTCCAACTAAGAACCAACTTTGTCTTGCCACAAATACCAAATCCAACAACTAAGAATCATATCTTACTCAATCTGCTAAGTACACCCTAGCCATCACATCATCCCCCACGAATTCCCTTTAGAGCAACATAATTCAAACAACAAAACATAGTGCTCCATCATCCATTACCACCTCCACACTTCAAGGGAAATAAAGGTCAGCTTCTTGTTCGGGTTTCATCAACAATTTACACCTCCAAATGCAATAAATGACACCCACCCACTTAAAAAGATCAAATCGTTCATTAAACTCTATGAAATCAAATGGATCAACTAATATGAATTCCTCAAAACATCCATTAATCGAATTCATACCTCTGACCACAAAATCAAATCATCCATTGAATCATAAGAAAGCACGTCGATCAACTAACACGAATTCCCATATCTTCCCACTAAAATCAAATCATCCATTAACCAAATTTCCAGCTCTACCCACGAAATCAAATCATACATTAAACTCTATGAAAGCACATGGATTAGCTAATACGGATTGTCACGTCCCCACCCTTCTACCGGCGAGAGGACGCGACTATAATGCTATCATTCCAGGCAAACTAGCCTCATAAACATGATATAAAAATGCAATGGAAATAAACATACATAGTTGCATAAACATTCAATATACAATGAAATCATTTACATATCATTCCCACATTTAACCATTCACCATGTTCATTCATAAAATAATATTGTTACAAGGATTAAAGCATAAGAATACTTATCTTTATGAAAGATTATCCCGCAACCAGCTACGTTGCTGCAATGTTCCACCCAACCATATGCCAGTGCGCTCATCAATCTCTCAGCAGCATTGCCACCCTCAAGCTGAGCATGATTCCACAAGGAGTAAGGGGAAACTAGCAGGCTCACACGTAGCCAAGCATACACAACAATACATATCCAAGCCAACAAAATTGGGTTTAACAGGCTAACAGGAGCTAGAAACATTGGCTACTAAGATAGTGGGCTCATTGAAGAGCTAAGGACACCTGCACCAAAGCTAGCCTGAATTCTAAGACATCTAGACACACCCAACACAAGGAATCATCCCTGCTGCGCAGTCCCTCAGGTCATGAATTCCCTTCCAGTGCTATTCAGGGGGTGTAGAGAAGAAAGCCATCCCTCTAGCTATGTCTGTGAGGCTCTGACACCCACTAGGTTTATCAAGCATGCTCAAGCTCCATTCCACTCCCAAACAGTCCGAGGACCAACCACTATTCACACACAGCACAATCACAGCTTTGGGATTTAAGGAAACACACCACAGAGCAAAACTGGAAGGACAATTGGCTAATACACAGCTCATACTGAGCAATTCGACTCCAGATTCGTTCTTGGCCCTATCATGGCCAAAACAACTCAACAAAAAACCCACAGCAACCCAAATTCGTGTGGAAACCAGCATTGATCTCTCAGCTGCATGAGGGGAAGAATAGGACCTGCATGAAGGTTGATTCAGCCACACAAACCCACAAACGTGAAGAGAAACTGCACATAGCAAAATTGGGGAAGAAGAACCGTCGCGAATGCCTGTCTGCATGAGGAAAACAAGTGCATGCGTGAGTGTGGAATGACCTCCCTTAGTGGAGTATGCATGTGGTCACCGTCATGAATGCATGTCTGCGTGAGGAAAACAAGTGCATGCGTGAGTGTGGAATGACCTCCCTTGGTGGAGTATGCGTGTGGTCAAAGGACTGACAATCCTGTCAACCACATGAATGCCCATGCACACATTCCCCCAAGGGTAATAAATACCCAACTAACTCCTGCAGAATTAAAATGGTTAGTGGATGACATAAAGGAAAAAGGGTGAGTAAGACAAACAAGATGTCTGACATCTAGATGGGTTTATCAATTAACACTTGGTTGTTCCCTAATGGCTCCCAAGGGTTAGACATTACCCCCCCTTAACCTTAGGAAATCATGCCCTTTTCATTTTTATTGCATCGATATAGCTGGTTGTGGGTCTTTTAATTAATTTTGCATATTTACATGGTGTCCAACATTATAACGTGCCTGGTTAGCACAAAATACCATCGGCATCGCCGAAACATAGTATGACAATCGATGGTGGGGCATTTTCCTATAGCTCCACACCATGATCCATTACAACATATACATGTAATTCTAACGGGGTCAAAACCGGGGTGTTACATTCCCCTCCCCCTTCAATAGCACTGTCCTCAATGCTTTTACAAAATTGAACATAAATGCTACACTGGCATCACCTCAGTGCTCCGCAGAATTGAACAAAAATGGATGTGTCAATCGCATGGCATCCTCCAGCTCCCACGTAGCCTCTTCAAGACTGTATTGCCCCCATTGCACCTTTACCTGTCCTATGGCTCGGTTCTGGAGCATTGTGACCTTCTTGTCGAGGATACGAATTGGCTCGATTTGGAACTCTCCCTCGGGTTCCACCTGAATCACATCCCAATTTATCACATGGTTACGATCATGTACATGTTTCTTAAGCAAAGAAACATGAAAAAAATTATGGGCTCTAGTGCTAGCAGGCAATGCAAGTCTATATGCATCTGGCCCTATTATTTCAAGCACTTCAAATGGCCCACAATATCTAGGTGACAACTTGGCACAACTTCTAAGATTCAAGGAACTCTTCTTTCCCCTCACTTTAAGGTAAACATGATCCCCAACACTGAACTCTCTGTTCATCCTATGCTTATCTGCATAGCTTTTTTTCTGTCTGTCCTGAGCTGCTTTCAGATTCTGCCTGATCTTTACAACCTCTTGCTCCATCTCCTTGAGCAATTCTGGCCCAACCACAATCATGTTCACTGGATTATCCCAAGTCACTGGTGTCTTACACCTTGTTCCATACAAAGCTTCATATGGACTCATCCCCAAGGATGCTTGTTGTCCATTGTTATATGCAAACTCTACCAAGTGTAAGTAATCTTCCCACTTGGTCGGTTTGTCCATCACATACATGCGAAGCATGTATTCAAGCACCTGATTTACTCTCTCTGTCTTCCCATCAGTCTGAGGATGGTAGGCAGTGCTGAAGTTCAACTTTGTCCCCAAATATGCAAACAACCCCTTCCAAAAATTGGAAGTGAACTTGACATCTCTGTCAGAGACTATTGCCTTAAGAAGTCCATGCAATTTGAAAATCTCCTTCATGAAGATCTTTGCAATGTCATCAGTCTTATGCGTAGACTTGTATAAAATGTGTTGCCTTTGTCAACTTGTCTAACACAACCATGATGGAATCATGTTGTCTCCAAGTCATTGGCAATCCTATAATAAAATCCATGAAAATAATTTCCCACTTCCATTCTGGAACTGGCAAAGGTTGCAACAAACCTGTTGGGTGTTGATGCTCAACCTTTACCTGCTGACATTTCATGCACCTTGAAATATATTCAGCCATGTCCTTTTTTTATTCCTGGCCAAAAATACTGCTTTCTAGCTGTAGCAATCGTCTTCTAATATCCTAGGTGACCAGAATATGGAGCTTGATGGATCTCATCCATAAAAACTCTCCTCAAATTTTCTATATTTGGAATATAGAATTTGTTCTTATAAGTAAGAAGTCCGTCGTCTTCCAATTTATATCCCTCATACCTCTTCTCAAGACTTTGCTGCTGCAATTTGTCTTTTACTTGCTCATACAATTCATCTCCGGCAGTATGATTAACAATCTGTTGCCTCAAATCTGATTGGCAAATACTAAGGGATGCCACATGTATTTCATGCACCTTCCTGCTGAGTGCATCAGCTACCTTATTCTCTTTTCCCTTTATGTGCTTGATTTCGAAATCAAACTCACATAAAAACTCTAGCCATCTAGCTTGCTTAGCATTTAACGTTGGTTGATCAAACAAGTACTTCAGACCACAATGGTCTGTCCTTGGCTCAAATCTTCTACCCATTAAGTAATGCCTCCACATCTTGAGAGCATGTACTATGGCTACAAGCTCTAGGTCATGAGTAGCATATTTCTTCTCATGCTCCTTCAACTTTCTTGACTCATAACATATTACGTGGTTGTCTTACATAAGGACTCCTCCAAGCCCTTGACCGCATGCATCAATACACACCACAAAATATTTTTCTGGGTCTACAACTTTCAAGACTGGTGCACTTGTGAGAAGATTCTTCAATCGCTGGAAGCTTTCTTCACACTTCAATGTCCATTCAAAATTTATACCCTTCTTTGCAAGGAAGTGATGGCATGTGCAACCTTGGAGAATCCTTCAATGAATCTCCTGTAATATCCTGCAAGTCCCATAAAAGATCTTACATCTGTCACATTCCTCGGAGTAGGCCGATTCATAATGGCCTCAATCTTCTCATGGTCTACTGATATACCCTCTTTTGAGATAATGTGACCCAAATACTGAATTCTATCTCTATAGAAGTCACACTTGCTCAACTTTGCATACATCTTATGCTCCTTGAGCAATTGTAATGCCAACCTCAAATGTTCTTCGTGCTCTTCCTCATTCTTAGAATAGATAAGGATGTCATCAAGGAAAACAAGAACAAACTTGTCCAAATACCTGCTGAAGACACTATTCATAAGGCACATAAATGTAGCTGGTGCATTTGTGAGGCCAAATGGTACCACTACAAACTCATAATGTCCATACCTTGTCTTGAAGGCTATCTTATGAATGTCTTCATCCTTGATTCTTACCTGATGGTAACTGGACCTTAAGTCAATCTTAGAGAATATCTTTGCTCCTCTCATTTGATCAAAGAGGTCATCAATCCTAGGAAAAGGATACTTGTTCTTCACAGTGACTTTGTTCAGTTGTATGTAATCAATACACAACCCGAGTGTACCATCTTTCTTCTTTACAAACAGAACTGGTGCTCCCCAAGGAGACACACTTGGCTTGACATACTTCTTTTCCAACGACTCTTGCAGTTGCATTTTTAACTCTAGCATTTCTGGTGTACTCATCATGCAGGGTGTCTTGGACACTGGTGCTGCTCCTGGCACAAGTTCAATTGTGAAATCGATGTTCCTCTTTGGGGGAAGCCCTGGAATCTCATCAGGGAACACATCCTTGAATTCCTGCAATACTTGAAAGTCCTCCAACCCATGAGTTTCATTCTCTGTTCCTTCCAAAACATGAGCTGCATACAACTGGCAACCTTTCCTACAGAATTTCTTCAACTGCATAGTTGAAATCTGCCTAACAGAAATCACCTTTGGAATGCCTCTTACAACTCTCAGGTTTCCTTCTTCATCTATGCATTCAAAAGTCTTATTATAACAATCAAGATTTACCTTATGAGCTTCTAACCAGTCCATTCCAATTAGAAAAACATAGGAACCAAGCAATAGAACGTTCATATCTATGCAAGTGGCCAATCCATTCATAACCAATGGACATTTCTCTACCACTTCACTAACCTTCCTCTTCGTTCCAGTGGCTAGCTGAACTAACCAAGACTTATTATGCTTTATTCTCCCAAAAGCACAAATCTCCACTGCTCTAGGAGTGATGTAACTATGAGTAGAACCAGGGTCAATTAAAATAGAAACAGATTGCTCGACAATCTTACCTAGAACTTCAACCACCGTTGACTGGTGATATGCTTGACGGTCCTCTAGTGCCGCATAAATCCTGGGGACATCCCTTGCTACTTGACTTGTTGTTTCTGCCTCTTGAAGGTTGTAAGATGGCCTTGCATTCTCATTCTCAAATTGACAATTCCTGCGCATATGGGGTCCTCCACATTTCCAACATTGGAGTGGTCCTCTACTCTATTGTGGCTCTTTAGGATTTTCTCCCATTACTTTGGCTAGATGCTTCTCAGCTTGTGATGGTTGCTTTGGCTAATTCCTGAAGTTAGAAGGTTTGAAACCTTTATTCCTTTGATCAGACTTCTCGTTCCTTTTATCCCTCCATGCCTTCTGGTAATCAGGCTTTCACTTGCTCTGCTCATAGCAGTACTTAGCTTTCCTAATTTCTTCTTCAAGGGTTCTAGGCTCATAGAACTCAATTTTGTCTTTATAAGATTGAGGCAACCCACTCAACAAATGCTGGATCTTCACTTTTTCATACCTAATGTACCTGACATACCTCAAAAGCTCTAGGAACTTATTGGCATACTCTTCCATGGTATGTTGTCCCAATCTTAGCTCATGGAACTCCTTAATCTTGTCATCATAATACTTGTTAGAGAGGTATTTCTGCTTGAAATACTTCATGAATTGTTTCCACTTAATCCTTCTTTCACTGATCCTTTTTACCTGTCTAAGATGCTCCCACCAAATGGAAGCCCTTCCATTCAGATTGAATATGGCAAGCCTTGCCTTCATGTTTCCTGAATAATCCTGAACTTGGAAGTACTTCTTTATCCCAAGAAGCCAATATTTAGCTTCTTGTCTAGTCTTTACCTCACCATCAAAAGTAGGAGGTTTAGCCTTCTTGAATTCATCTCGAGAGTGATCCCTATGGCTCTTCTTTCTCTTGCTCTTATGAGAGGAAGAGCTTGAATATCCACTGGATTCTTCTGAGTCAGATAATCTACTAGAAGTCCTTCTTCTTCTTCTAGCACTGCTCTTACTGCCTTCTGGTTTTGTTGTACCATGCCCAGAGTCCATCTTTCTTTGTAAGTCGGTCAGACTTTGCAACATAGCAGCATTCAATTGATGCTGCTCTTCCTGGGCTTTAATCAGGATTCTCATGGTAGCTGCAATGTCTAGTGGAGTCTCTTGAAATCTCCTTCCCTTAGACTCTATATCATCATTTCCAACTCAAACATTTCCCCCCATGGCATCTCGCGCACATTCGTAGGAATCCCATGCATCATACCCGTCATGGGTTCTCATGGCTGAACCAAGACTCACTTTACCAAACTGCACTATCTGGAATGTTGCTTTTGAAGGTAACTTATAATTCTGCAAAATGTGTTAATACATACAACTGTTAACCACATAACATTCACATGAATTATACCTTACTTACCTTTACTTGGAAAAATCATACATTGCCAACTTTGTCAAAACATAAAAATTTCCTTACCAAAGAATGATTGTCTAAAGAGCATGATGGGGGTCAAGGAGGCTTTCCCCCTTGTGGCTTCGGGCGGGTCAAGGGTGGTGCCCTCATTTTTTTTTGTAAATCCTTTGATTTTGCGCAATTTTGCGCACAACTTCGCTGCGATTTTTCATCTTTCTAGCCCCACAGATCTCACTGAAAAACCTTGTTGACATTCTCTATTTTGACAAAATTTCACTTGCTACATCGAAAAAAATTTCAACTTTTACCTGTTGTGGCAACTCCTTCCTCTTTTTCCACCCGTCGTCGTAGTGGCTCCAACTTCTTTTTCCTTCTGCCGCGTAGCGACTCGATTTATGGTTTCCAGCTGTCGTTGTGGCTCGATCCTCAACTTTCATCCGCCGCTCATTGGCTCAATTTTTGACTTCCACCCGCTATTGCAGAAGATTCTTCATCTTCAAGCGGGCACAACGTCTCGTCAGCGCTATCTTCGTTATTCGTCCGCCGTTGCGGAAAGATTTGCCACTTCCAGCCGCTACAACGGCTTGGTCTTTGTCTTCTTGCCGCCGATTCCATACTTAGAAAAATTTATTTTCTTTTCAGCCACCGCCAAGCCGACCCTTCCTGATATTCCTACCATTGTTGCTATATCGGAAGACTTTTCGATTTCTACTCGCAACTGCGGCCCATTCCTTGTCTTTCACCCGCCGCCATGGCAACTCCGACATCCTTTGGATCCCACTGTCATGGTGTCTCAATGTCTGGTTTTAGCCCACTGTAGCAGAGAACACTTGGACTTTCTCCCGCCACTGCGACTCTTCAGCCCGTCGGCTCCTTCCGAGCATTGCAGCCGCTATAGCGGCTCGGACTTAAGCTTTCACCCATCAACTCCATACTTGGGGAAATTTTTGGAATTTCCTCCATGTCGGCAATGACTTTAACTTGCACCCACTGCTGCGGCTCTGCTTTGGTCAACTCAACTGCTACTGCGGCTCCGCTTCACATTTCTCAACCGCCACACAGAGAAGAGTTTTCACACTTAGTAATTTTCCAAAAATTCTTTTGGCTGGTCGGTGCTCAACAGAGGTTATCTCACCTCTGTTAATTGCTTTTCTTGGTCCATAAAGGCCCACTGCTACAACCTGAGAGCTCTAATACCAATCTGTCATGTCCTCACCCTTCTACTAGTGAGAGGACGCGACTATGATGCTATCATTCCGGGAAAACTAGCCTCATAAACATGATATAAAAATGCATTGGAAATAAACATACATAGTTGCATAAACATTCAATATACAGTGGAAGCATTTACATATCATTCCCACATTTAAGCATTCATCATGTTCATTCATAAAATAATATTGTTGTAAGGATTAAAGCACAAGAATACTTATCTTCAGGAAAGCTTATCCCGTAACCAGCTACGTCATTGCAACGTTCCACCCAACCATAGGCCAGTACGCTCATCAATCTCTTAGCAGCACTGCCACCCCCAAGCTGGGCATGATTCCACAAGGAGTAAGGGGAAACTAACAGGCTCACACGTAGCCAAGGATACACAACAATACATAGCCACGCCAACAAAGTTGGGTTTAACAGGTTAACAGGAGCTGGAAACGCCGACTGCTATGCTAGTGGGCCCATTGAAGAGCTAAGGACACCTGCACCAGAGCTAGCATAAATTCTAAGACATCCACACACACCCAACACAAGGAATAATCCCCTTCTCTGCTGCATAGTCCCTCGGGTCATGAATTCCCTTCCAGTGCTATTCAAGGGGTGTAGAGAAGAAATCCAGCCCTCTAGCTCTATCTGTGAGGCTCCAGTACCCACTAGGTTTATCAAGCATGCTCAGGCTCTATTCCACTCCCAAACAGTCTGAAGACCAACCACTGTGCACACAAAGCACAATCACAACTCTAGGATTTAAGGAAACACACCACAGAGCAAATCTGGAATGTCTATTGGCTAATACACAGCTTAGACTAAGCAATTTGACTCCAGAGTTGTTCTTGGCCCTATCGTGGCCAAAACAACTCAACAACAAACCCACAGCAACCCAAATTCATGGGGAAACCAACATCAATCTCTCAATTGCATGAGGGGAAGAATACAACTTGCGTGAAGGTTGATTCAACCACACAAACCCCCAAACATGAAGAGAAACTGCACATAGCAAAATCGAGGAAGAAGAACCGTCACGAATGCCTGTCTGCGTGAGGAAAATGAGTGCCTGTGTGAGTGTCGAATGACCTCCCTTGGTGGAGTATGCATGTGGTCAAAGGACTGACAGTCCTGTCAACCACACGACTGCCCATGCACACGTTCCCCCAAGGATGATAAATACCCAACCAACTCCCGTAGAATTAAAATGATTGGTGAATGAGACAAAGGAAAAAGGGTGAGTAAGACAAACAAGATGTTTGATATCTAGATGGGTTTATCAATTGACACTTGGATGTTCCCCAATGGCTCCCAAGGGTTAGACATTTCCCCCCTTGACCTTAGGAAATCATGCCCTTTTCATTTTTGTGGCATTGATATAGTTGGTTGTGGCTCCTTTAATTAATTTTGCATATTTACATGGTGTCCAACATTCTAATGTGCCTGGTTAGCACAAAATACCATCGGCATCGCTGAAACATGGTACGACAATCAATGGTGGGGCATTTTCCTATAGCTCCACACCATGATCCATTACAACATATACATCATATAATTTAATGCAAACGGGGTCAAAAATGGGGTGTTACATGGATTCACAACTCTACCCACCAAATCAAACCATCAATTAAACACACTAAAAGCACATAAATCATGGAAATACAAATTTCCAGCGATTGGATCATATCCAAATGAATCCCATACACCCATTGCCATGATAAATCTTGCAATCCATGTCAATTCCCGCCATCGATCAATTTGATTAGAAAATACTATAAATCAACCTCTTTGTATACAATTGACTCTAATTGCATTCCTTGGATTCAAGCAGTGTAGCAACGCTATCAACATACTGCAAATTGTTCATCAACACTATCAACAGGACTCAACAAGTGCATCAACACAATCAACAATCTGCAAGCAATTCATCGACATTGTCCATGTCCCATCAGTGTGTGCATAGTGGTTCAGGTATTAACTTTTAGCTAATTCATGTATCCATTCAATTAACTACAACTAATTCATGTATCCATTCAATTAACTATGTATGAGTTTTCATTTTATGTATAAGATTTGGTGTGCATTTCAAAGAAATATCTAGGAGGTTTGTGATTGATACCCGAACATGAGCTAAAACAAGAATTATATGTTGTATAGAGGCAAGCCATAGATACATCGACCTATGAGGTGCACTTTCACAACCAACAACCAATACTCAATTTATTCCACGACCATCCTGCTTGATTTATTTATGGTTACTTCATAACCAATTCAAACATTACACGGACGTATTTTTAACTTTAGATGCATCAAATGGATTGCAACTTTCTCATTTGGGGAGAGATACATTATAAATCCAATTCATAAAACATTGTTGCATGTAAATATCGACGCTAAGTAATGTTACAACTTGACACCAGTGTATTAAGTAGTGTTATAGCTTGATAAAACATAACTGGTTTAGCTTCAAATACTCATAGGTTTACCATTGGAAAATGAGACCATATTAAATTTTACATATATGGATTATGCAGGTTCTCATAGCCATGGCAAGAATCAATATTGCACCCTGTACAAGGGGTGCAAGGAAACAAGGTACTCGGGGTGCCTAGCTACGATGCACATCATCGGACGAGGACATGGGCCATGGTTCGAATGACAACAATGCTCCAATAGATTCAGATAATGGTCCTGTAGAAAAGGTAGATGGTGTGGTTCCACCATCAACGACAGTGCCATCATCACCCATAGTGCCACTATCACCCATATTGCCACCATCTTCTACAGTGTAAGGTGCCAGTTCAACGAAGAAAACTAGTGCTAATAGAGGATGGACAAAAGAAGACATGATGGTTGCAATTAATGGCATAGAATTCAAGGGATATTCAGTTAGAGCAGCTAAAAAAAATATGGGATTGCACCCACATCAATTCCTTACTAGATAAATGGCCTTACCCATACCAAGCAGAGAGGTCCTCTGACAATCATGACTGAATAGGAGAAGGAGGTGGTGGTGGTATTGTGGTGTAACAGGATGGTTGAATTGGGGCATGGGATAGAGTTGATACAACTGAAATCAATTGTTGCTCAAATCTGTCTGGGGAGTTCAAACCCATTTAAATATGGGTTTCCATGTAAATAATGGTGGGATGGTTTCAAAAAAAGCCATCCATAACTAGTGTTATGAACAGTAGAGGGGATTGATAGAGACAGGGCATTAAATATATGATCTAATATTGTGTCCAAGTTTTATGACACTCTTTCTACTACATATGATAAACAATCTTACGCTCCAGACCATATTTTGAACTGCGATGAGACATGGTTACAAGAAAGAAGGAATTGTGGCATGCGGGTAATTGCCAAGAGAGGGAGTCAGAACGTGCCAAATATTCTTCCCAAGAGCAAGGAGTGGATAACCATTCTATTCTATGTGAATGCAATTGGTTTGTCAATCCCGATATTTTATTTGTTTAAGGTTAAAACTCAGCTATAAAACTATATCCAATAATGTGAACCTAGGGCATGCATGGTTTCACATTCCTTTCATGGATGACTAAAAACAAAATCTATCATTCCATTTGTCACTTTGCAACATCTGTATCGGGTGGCGTCTCCACTAAAAACAGATACCTATTGATTTTAGATGGCCACAGAAACCATATTGTTGTGCAAACAATTGAGGATGAAAGCATGTTGGGCATTGACTTGTTAACACTTCATGCTCATACAACTCATAGGTTGCAACCCTTGGATGTGAGTGTGTTTGGGCATTTCAAGGTTTTTTTTAAGTCAAAACGAGTAGCATGTATGGCGAAGAACCCAATGGTGGAGGTAAAGAGGTTTGAGTTAGCTGAGCTTGCAAGTAAGGCTATCAAAAGGGCTCTCACATCCTGGAATATCAAGGCTGTATTTAGGTGAATAGGTATCTGGCCATTCAATTACGATGCTCTTATGCATGAAATCGACTGTAGCTGGGAATTTGATGTGGAAGGCCAAGAAGATGTGGTTGAAGAAGAGCATGTGGATGGCCAACAAGATGCAAATGTTTTGGACAATGTATTGTCCCTATCTCAAGGAAATTGCCATGGATTTGATGTTGATGATGACGATGAATAGGTCAATGCTACACACTTCAACGACGAAGTAGCATAAGATAACATGGGACTAGATGGTTTAGGGCACACACATGTGGATTCTATAGCACATATTAATGTGGTCAATGGTTTTCATAGTCCAGGCAACAACAACACATTGGCATTGGCAACACAAGTATCCCAACCATCATGGATGGCAAAGACCATGATGAACTTGAACAGACACATTGGTGGTTCCACCAACGATAAAAGCATAAAAAAACCTTCACAGCCAACAATTATGCAAGATGAGATTGTCCATTTTTATGTTGATGGCAGGTCGATAGAAGAACCTAACATAGACAATGACAATGCAGCCGAAGAAGATACTGCAGTAGAAGAACCTCTCCTTGCTAACCCTCAACCACTACTAGGGAACACACCAAGACTTAGTCAATTCCTAAAATTGTCAGTGGAGAGAGTGTCAACGCAAGGAAGAAAAGGAAAGGTAGACATTCTTCGATTGGGCTGGAGTTCACAACTACTCATTTTAGAAGTCTACCTGATCCTTTTGGTTGAATCTGAACAAAAGAAGCATATTTGCAGGAATTAAAACAAAGGAAGAAAGATCTCACAAAGGAAAAGAAGGAAGAAAGGATTATTACAGCTGGACATTGAGTACATGAAAGGATTGCAAGAGAGACAACTTGATAAGAAAAAGAGCATCAGAAATAGTTGGAAAGGTAGACAAAGGATGCAAGAAAGGCACAATAGATGAACCAAAATTCCGTAAGAGAAACCGAGGAAAGGAATGTGATGGACAATATTGCAAGAACAACTAAGGAAAGGAACATTACGACAAGATCATTATAACAATTTGCAAACAATACACAATTCTTCCAAGATCTTATGTGGATATTATCAACATCCAGATACCCCCCCTCTATTCCTACTAGTGTAGGGGGACCATTCTATGTTTTCTTATCCGGCACATACAATTATTCCATGGGATGTCAAACATATGGATATTCAATTCCTCTTTGGTTTCAAGGAGTAAATTGGCCTCAATCCATTGCCACCAACCCCACCCATCCTGATCAAACATGCTCAGTAAGGTCAGGCTCAAACAAGAAACCCGACAATAAATGGTGGTGAAGGTGCCCAACCCCATGAAGAATATGATATATGGTGTATAGCCTAACCAAATGCAGTATGGATTTTATTCTCGAGGCATTTTATTTTTGTGAAACTTTAAGAAATCATGACGAGGAATTGACATAGGTCATAGTTTGCACACATATTGCAAATCCTAGGCCTTAACATTTACTACAAATAGAGGCATTGTATTTTAGTACTATTAATATAAATTACAATAGTTTTATTATGAATGAGTAGGTTTTATTAATGATTGTTTATTTCCATTCTATTATTTTTTAATCATAATCACCAAAGGAATCTAGACTACAATAACCATCACCATAATGGTCCATTATTCAACTACCAACACTGAAAGCAATGAATGCCTTATCTACAACAAGGCCATCAATCAAAACTTAGGGTCTTAGAATGTCGGAAGAGGATTTTCAAAACTTGATACAAATAAGAAAGCATAATTTTCTATTTTTTGATGGAGATTCAAAAGGTAATCTACGGGTGGTAGGAGCGGGAGGGGTTCTCTTTTGCCCCGATGAATCACATCAAACTAACTATGCCTGGGGAATTGGAGCAATGACAAACAATCAACATAAGTTATAACTTAGTGGATTGGAGTAAACACTGCCCTGAGCAAAGGTTATTGAAGTCTCACCATTATCGAGGACTCATAGATGCTTGTCCGAAATCTTATTCACAAAACTCTTCCTAGAGATCCATATTTGTGTAGACTTGTTAACAGAACTTCTATGTTGTGCGCAAAAATACTTCATTTCAAAAATTATCATGTATTGTGAAAACTTAATAAAGAAGTCGATAGACAATAAAATATCGCTTGCCATATGAACCAAGGTGTTTGTAAGATAGGGTATGTCATCACATTCAATTCCATCCCCTAAATCTACTGTAATCATTTGAGCCCAACGAAAAGATAAGTGGAGCATTCCATGGTAATCAATAGGCAAGGTGTTGTCATTCAAAAGTACCATTTCCTGGCGGATCCAAGTATCGAGCAGTTATTAACCATAATGGGAATTTTGGAAAGGTCTTGTCCTTCATAGAGACAAGCATGTAAGAGAGCTGGGGAGGATACAATGAAGGAAGGTGGTGAATACATTATCAATCCTGCTACTCTACATAATTTAGGAGATAGGGGAAAAATTGAGCGAATTTTTTTTTGGCTCTTCCATAGAGGTGTTATGGCCGTCTGGCATAATTCAAGAAGAGTTGCAGTTTCTCATCTTGTTTTGGCTCGTGAGTGTTTCTTGAGACACCTCTTCAATATTCCTTTGTTGAATATTTAAACCTGGTGTAGCTTGAGAATCATGGCAGGCTCTTACAGTCTTTTCGGGGTCTCAATGTTGCATCACGAAAGGAGAATTGCTAATATGGAGGAGAAAATCAGGTTCATGATGAGCAACTTAGAACGATGGAAAAGTGATTTGGAATCATGCATAGAGGTTGAAATCCATTGGGATAACTAGAAAACTGAAGAGGATTATAACAAATTGGACAAAAGTAAACAATAAAATTGTTGTGATGGAGGCTGAATTACAAAACTTGCAAATTCGTGGTAGGGAGCAAGGAGTTTTGATAAGATATATAGAGGAAATGGTTTGGCAATTACACATAGAAGTTGCTCCATGGTTCAAGAGGATAATGTACTGAGTAGATTCATATGTGGGATCCCCTAACACCTTTCAAGGTTCAGATAGAGTTTATCCTTCTGTTAACATAGTCGAGCAATTATGGCGTCCTCAAAGAAACACAGGGCTATCAACAACACTTCGTCATCCAACAAGATCAGGAACTTCAAGGCCTCCAGGTTTTTCCAACTATCACATCTTTATTTAATTTATGTATTGGAAATGTTTGTTTTATGGAAATAATTTTATTAGAATATATACAAGTAGAGTAGCGAAAGGTAGAAACAATATCAGGGAGAGATGGATAAAAACTAGGGAAGTTGGTACATTTTAAACTTCCTAGACAGAAATTTTTGTATGCATATTTTGTCTCTTTTGCTGGACAATTCGACTGTATCCATCTTTAAATTAATACATCTTCGGTTCTGGTTAAAAAAAAACATTGAAAGTAATGCATAATCATCCACACTGAATGACAAACCATGCTAAATTTCAGAATTGCCAACAAACACAATGAAAATGTATTCACAACATTTTCATTTTATGCAGATTCAATCAAGCATGATGCGGGCTTGACATAACCTAAAACCAAGTTCAAAGTTTTCACACATACTACAAATCCTGGGACTTGACATCTACTACAAATATGAATATGGTTATGAATATATAGTTCAAACATCTACTACTACAAAGTTTTCAGTAATATGAATATAATATGTAATCGTTTTATCATACATGAGCATGTTTTATTTATGATCGCTCATCTCCATTCTAATGAAATCTTTATGACCAAATGAATCCAGGTCATAATAATAATCTAGGTTATAATAATCATAACCATAACAAATCACAATACTACTACCAACGCCGAAAGCAATGCAAATTCATCCACATTGAAAGACATACCATGCCAACTTACATAATTGTCAACAAACATAGTTACAATGTATTGTCTGCAAATGCCTACAAAAAGGTCGTTAAATGAATCCAAAAGCTAAATCTCATTTGTACTAAAAACAAAGAATCATCTACGAAACCCTCCACCACCAACCTTTAAAAAAAAGCTTATAACTATTGTATAATTACTATTTAATTAATCAAATAATTCATGGTTGTAATGTTTCCTTAAAAAACAAACAGGTTGAAGCATCACCAAATTAGCCAAAGCCCCAAATTGCAGTCATGCCTATCATCCATACTCATAACAATATGCAATAACCATAGAGGGTTTCAAATACATTCAAGAGACACCCATATTCATCCATGGTATGCAATAATCCTTGTTTATCCAAACATTTAGACCAATGGTGTCAAGTATACAAACTCTCCTTAGACCCAAAGATACCTGAAAGATCTCAAGAAGTTGAATCTGGTCTGAAATAACCACACAGGGTCCGAATTACATTAAAGAGACACTCATAACCCACCACATTGATTAGATAGAACCAATGCCGAGAAAGCCATTGACGTATAACCATTCTCCTCCCAAAATTTCATACAAACATACCTTAAAAACCTCCTCAAGACTAGAGAAACCCTAAAAATGAAAACAAGTTAAGGTATCACAACATTAACTAAAGAACAATATGCCATTATCTCAAATAATAATGTTTAAATGTTTGTAAATAGGTTAGAAATGAATTCACATCTTACACCTATAAACATCCACGACTGTCACAGAAATCGCACATACAACATCATTTTCACAAAAATGGGGCAAGGATGTCCTTCAAACCAAACAAGGCTACCAATTACAATGCCAATACAACCAAACAAGCAAAGTAAACATACCCATTGTTTGAGATACCCATAAAACCACAAAGGAAGTGTTGAGAAACACTGTTCATAAACTAGTAAGGACAAAACCCTACTAGATGAAACGCCATGGCAACGTTGACTATAGGATGCCTGAAGCCAAGACCCGTCAAACTACCACTGAAATCGCCATCGATAATAATAAAAAATGAACCACCTCTATTGTCGGCTACAACCCAGAAGAACAAGATTTTATTCAACCTCCGTCAAATCCGCAACTGCAACAAAATGTAGCAAGGGGTCATTGTTGGTTTATTGGTCAATACTGAGAGGAGGTCGTGAATCAATATTGTTAAGTTTTTACTATTTTAACCACTTTTAAATCTATCATTAGAAAAACATAACAACAAGAATACACATAACACAATTTTAACGTGGAAGCCCAATAGGGTAAACCACCAATACATCCTATTACTACAAAATTGTTATTTACAAATAGTTTTGCATGCTTCTACAGATAAGGATGTTATTACACCCTGTTTACTAATACCAATTGGAAGGAGGCTACGACCCCCTGGTTTATCATCTACGACTGAAAGGATGCTACAACACCCTATTTACCAATGCCAATTGGAAGGAGGCTACGAGCCCCCGGTTTATCAGCTATGATTGAAAGGATGCTGCAACACCCTATTTACCAATGTCAATTGGAAGGAGGCTACAACCCCCTGGTTTATCAACTACAACCGAAAAGAGGCAACAACCCCCTACAGGCTTGTCTCCTACCCTAGCATCACCGTACCACCCTGATATGTTTCTCACGATTTCTCTCCCACTGAATTCTGTCACACCCACTGGTCTCTGATTCTGATCATGCAATTTGAATTGCAGAGACATTTTCCTTCTTACTTAGGCCGCTGCTTAAATACTTCTCAACATTTAAGCTTCTTTCAATAGTCACGTCTCTTCAAACTGAACAAACACACCTTTCACTGTTGTGCCCTTTCGGATATGAAGATCACACCTTTTAGAATGTCCTTTCACATTCTTCCATTGATCCCCCATCTCAGAGATCGTTTTCGCAGCTTGGAAACCATTTCCGCACCTCTGTCCAATGTTTGCAGGTGCTTCCGCACTATCAAACTTCTTTCCATAGGATCAAATTCTTGATCCAATCAGAGTCGTTGGTCCTATCTCTAAGTCAATATGGACTGTCGATCTAACCATCAATTTTTGCCTTAAAATCGCCTTTCCGCACCAATATTCTGTTTCAGCAATTTCCCACTGTTGATCTTCGTCAGTCATTTTCCTGACCGTCGTTCTCCAGATTGCGGGATGCGGGATGCAAGATGTCGACTGTCCGCTTTTTCCTTTACACAAGCCTTCTTCCACACCGTTGATATGTTTTAGCAAAACTAATGTCAGCCGTCTGATCTCTCCAGATTGCGAGATGTGGTATGCGGGATGTCGACTGTCCACTTTTGCCTTTTTGCAAGCCTTCTTCCGCACCATTGATATGTTTTAGCAGAACTAACGTTAGTCTTTTGATCTCTCTAGATTGCGAGATGTGGGATGTCGACTGTCTGCTTTTTCCTTTCTACAAACTCCTGTCCATAAGCTTCTTCCACACCGTTGATCTATTTTAGCGGAACTAACCTCAGTCGTCCGATCTCTCCAGATTGCGGGATGCTAGATGCAAAAGCGTAACATTTCAATTTTCCACAAGCTCCTTTCCACAATTTTTCTTCTGCATTGTCGATCTTTTGCAAAGTCTTTCCTAACCGTTGATCTTATGGATTGCGGGACGTGGAATCACACTTTCCTATTTTGGACTTCCGCAATTTCTTTCGCAACTTTGTTTTTGCATTGCGGATTGCGGGATGCAGAATCACACTTTCCTATTTTGGACTTCCGCAATTTCCTTCTGCAACTTTGTTTCCACATTTTCCTAGACCGTTGATTTCCTTGTGGGTTTACCCCTGACTGTCCTTCTTGATCTTTTGTGGAACTTTGGCTTTTCCGCCTAACTTATGTAAACTTGATCTTCACTGTCAGATCTAGTGCAGGTCACTCTCTAACCGTCCATTCTAGAACTAATGCAGATATGCATTCTGGCTTTGTGGATTATAAAAAAACTGATCCTCATTCATCGGATCTCATGCAGATAACTATGTCACCTCATCATTGTGCCATGCCATCTCTATCTTAGTCTTTTACTGAGTTTGTCCTGCCATCATATCCACTGGTTATTCCTTTGTCATTTGTGAACACCTTTGACATCAATGACAACTATAACCCAAATTTTCCAACAATCTCCCCCTTTGGCATTGATGGCAACCTCTAAATATTCTCCCTCTTTGACAACAGTGACAAAGGATAACCTATTATGCCAATGTTGTACTTATTTTGATATAGGATTTCCTGTTTTTCTACTTTCTGGCAACTCCCCCTATCATCATTTCTCCCCTTTGTTAACTGAAATGTGTTATTTAATCACTGTATTATCATTTATTTTAACACTTCCTTTCTTGCAACAGGTTCTTGGATGATAGCTTAACTAATAGATCCGTGGACTCTCCCTGTCACTGTACTTCTTCTCCTTTGTAAACATTTTTGTGACAGAGTCTACACTCAACATTTTTTCAACACTCTTCCATTTTATGTTCTAGGATACATGTTTCCTTTTTTTTAAACTTTGTTCCTTCTACCATATATAATGGTCTATTATGCCTGTAAGTTAACGAGCTTTTGTCTTTACCAGAATTCCTTAAGCCTGTGCATTTAGATCTTCATATAAAAACCTAGCATATACTGTTGTATTCCTTTGGATTTTAGATCTATATTATCAACTGTCGAGAGACCCATAACTTCAGATCCTCAACACAGAGATTACTTCAGTTTATTACATAATTTCTATGGTCTCACTATCCTAGACATAAAGACTCGTAAACTCAACCTTTTCCTTTGTCAATGCTGAACTCATCCTGCTACCTTATCAATAGAATGAATTTTCTTATTTCTTTTAGACTTGAGTTTTCTTCTATTGTCAACAATTTTTATGTGTCATGACTTCAAATACTAAGTGAACATAAACATCTTTATCTTCTATTTGATTGCAAATATCATGGTCTTCATGACTCTCACATTTTGTTGTTCTCACGTTACTTTATGCTTTCTCTTATGTCATCCATACACTAATCTTGATCACCCATCATCTTTGAAGAAGATAGCTTTCAATATAGTTCAACATTAGATACCAATTGAAAAATTTTGACTTTAAATCCCCCTGAGTATAAGATCCCTTCTAATGTCATTTTCAGGTGTTTCTTTAAATCATGAGAGACCTTTTAAAAAAAAGATCCCACAGTCATCACTACATCCTTATTCATCACCTTCATCTTTATCGGTGTATTCTTCTACATCACTAAGTAGCTTTCCCTCATGACGAGTGTCTTTTTTATCCATGACCTCATTATTCTCAACATCAACTACTGAGACTTCATTAATGACTGAAGGTTATGTTTCTTCTGAGGCTTCTAATTCTTTCATCCACACCTTTTTAGGAGGTGTACTATTTTCTTGTTCTTCACCATGCTCTGCATTGGTGTCCTACTTCCTTTTCATCCTTTGATTTTCTCCTTTGACTCTGCAGTCAGCCACCTTGTGACCAAACTTATGACAACAATGATAATAACCATGAAATTTTTCTTTATCCACAAGAGGTATTTGGTCTCTATGTTTCCTAACTGCCATTTTCTTCCATTGTCTCTGAAATTCTATTGGAGCATCACATTTTAGTTTACAATTTCTATCCAAGTGTCCAAAGTTATTACATTTGTAACACTCTATATCAAACCATTGGAGAAGTCTAAACTAGTTATGATTCCTTACCTTAGGCTTTTTAATTGCATCCTTCTTGTACTCATGAACTTTTTCATAAGCCTTGCATTTCAGGGCTTTATGACCAAAGTTATTACAGGAATAAGAATGACCCATAAATATTTTTTGATTTCTATTTATTACTTGTCTCTTGGGATCGTCATGAGTTTTGTCTTTGTTGTGAAAAGATAAAGCATATTCTTTGCACATTTCATTTTTAACAGGACTCTTTAGTACTTCAACATAGCTCTTTGTACTTCCTCTCTGATTAGTGAGTGGGGAACTCTCTAGCTTCTTCTGTTTAATGAACCCCAAACCAAACCTATGACTTGATGGTCTTTGGCTACTTAGAGTGTCATCTAGAATCCTTGAGTTGTTCTCAAACTTTGATTTAATGGATTTTTCATCATCTCCTTCTCTAAGTCAAGCAATTTCTTTCTCAAATTTTTCAGAATCTTGAATTCTCTTCCTGAGAAGAACTACTAGATATTCACCACTCCTCTTGGCCTCTTGAAGTTGGTTTTTCAAATCAGTAATAATCTTATTTGTCTCTTCTTGGTATTTAGACAGTTTCTCTTTCAAAACTTTGTTTCTTTTCCTACATCTTTCTATTTCATCTACAACAACCATGTATTTAGCTTCTATGTCCACTTATGATTCCTCATCTGAGTTTGTTATTCCTAAAAACGGGATTTCATTATCTTCGCTTTCTTCCATGGAATAGGAGTTCTTCTTTTCTCTTTATACTTCTTTCTACCCTTATGACAACATGATTCTTCATGGTCACTCTCCTCTTGTTTTGGGTAGGAACACTTATGAGCAAAATGTCCAATCCTTCCACAGTTAAAACATTTCAAAGGTAGTTTACCTTTGTATTTCCTAGTTCCTTTATTAACTCTATTTACAAAGAGGGCTTCCTCATCATCTAGATTTTTTGATTGATTTTTGGAAGTGACTTTAAACATTGCTTCTTTCTTTAAGTTTTTATCCTGTCTAGTTCTCATCTTATAAGCAGTGAGAATTCCATGCAGCTCATCTATTGTCACCTTTTTAAGGTCATCCCGTTCCTCTAGGGTGGAAACCTTTGAGTCATATCTCATTGGTAATGTTCTTAGTATCTTGCTTACCACTTCTTTTTCTTTCAATTTTCCTCCAAGACCTCTAATAGCATTAACCACCTCATCTACACGAAGAAGGTATTCCCCAATATTCTCTTCATCTCTCATTTTTAGGCTTTCAAAGTGACCTTTATATGTTTGCAATTTGGATTGTTTGACCTTAGATGCTCCTTCATAGATAATATTCAACTTATCCAAGGCTTATTTGGCAGATGTGCATTGCATAACCTTAGTAAACACAGTGTTTGTTAATCCACTCAAGATTGCATTTAGGGATTTGGCATTGCCTTCATATTGACCTAGTTCAATTGTGTATGTAGGGTACTTGTTTCCCACAGGAACCTCCGTTTCAGTTGCAGACCAAACCTTCCATCCAAGGGACATTAGATGGCATCTCATTCTGACACTCAAATATGCATAGTCTTCTCCTGTAAATAGTGGAGGTATGTTAGTTGTGATGCCTTCTTTCTAATACATAGTGGTTTTCATAGAGGATCTAGCTTCCAGTGGTTAAACTGTGCTGAAGGAACCTGCTCTGATACCAATAGTTGGTTTATTGGTCAATACTAAGAGTGGGGGGGGGTGTGAATCAGTATTGTTAACTTTTTACTATTTTAACCACTTTTAAATCTATCATTAGAAACACATAACAACAAGAATACACATAACACAATTTTAAAGCGGAAGCCCAATAGGGTAAACCACCAATACGTCCTATTACTACAAAATTGTTATTTACAAATAGTTTTTCCTGCTTCTACAAACAAGGATGGTATTACACCCTGTTTACCAATACCAATTGGAAGGAGGCTACGATCCCCTGGTTTATCAGCTACGACTGAAAGTATGCTACAACACTCTATTTATCAATGCCAATTGGAAGGAGCCTATGACCCCCTGGTTTATCAGCTACTACTGAAAGGATTCGACAACACCCTATTTACCAATGCCAATTGGAAGGAGGCTACAAACCCCTAGTTTATCAGCTACAACTGAAAGGAGGCAACAACCCCCTGTAGGACTGTTTCCTTCCCTGGCGCTACCCTGCCACCCTGGTATGTTTCTCACAAATTCTCTCCCACTAAATTCTATCACACCTACTGGTCTCTGATTCTAATAATGCAATTTGAATTGCAGAGACATTTTCCTTATTACTCAGGCTGCTGCTTAAATACTTCTCAGCATTTAAGCTGCTTTCAACAATCGCGTCTCTTCAAACTGAACAAACACACCTTTCACTGTTGCGCCCTTTTATATCTGAAGATCACACCTTTTGGAGCTTCCTTTCACATTCTTCCATTAATCCTCCATCTCAGAGATCGTTTCTACATCTTGGAAACCATTTCCGCACCTCTTTCCAACGTTTGCAGGTGCTTCCGCACTGTCAAACTTCTTTCCGTAGGATCAACTTCCTGATCCAATATGAGTCCTTGATCCTATCTCTAAGTCAATCTGGATCATCAGTCTAACCATCGATTTCTACCTTATAATCGCCTTTCTGCACCAAGATTCTGTTTCAGCGATTTCCCACCATTGATCTTCGTCTGCATTTTCCTGACCGTCGATCTCCAGATTGCGAGATGCAGGATGTCAAATGTCCACTTTTGCCTTTCCTCAAGCCTTCTTCCACACCGTTGATCTGTTTTAGCGAAACTAACGTCAACCTTTCGATCTCTCCAGATTGCGTGATGTGGGATGTCGACTGTCTACTTTTGCCTTTCCCCAAACTCCTTTTTGTAAGCTTCTTCCACACCGTTGATATGTTTTAGCGGAACTAACTTCAGTCGTCCGATCTCTCTAGATTGCAGGATGCAGGATACATAAACATAACATTTCAACTTTTCGCAAGCTCCTTTCTACACCGTCGTATTAAATTGAGCGCACATAGATCTTTGGACAAACACACAACTCACATGATAGATCACACAATTTACTCAGTTATTGAAGAATGAAACAGTGCAAAAATGGGTTGCAGCTTTGAATGCTTTTCATTAATCAAAGAGTAATTAGATAGATAATTACAATGAAGTACAATGGCTTTAATAGCCACAAGCAATTCGAATCCACATGAGGAAGTTCAAATTGATTAGACTCTACTTTACTGTAGGTAACCAAGACCTTGTATAAATCACTATCGGAGGACTCAATAGTTAACTGACCTTGTCTAAACCATAACCGGAGTTCATCGGAGCTCTAAAACACAACTCAAGTGTTACATTCAATGTTGACTAAGGTTAACTGACTGTGGTAGGTGAGAAATGCGCCCCACATGAGTGCAGTCAAGTAAACCTAGCACTAACTGAATGTAGAGGACTAGAACTAAATGTAACTGACTCCTAACTTAGCTTGACTAGTCATCAACTGAAGTGAACTGACCTTGGTTGGTTTCGACAGTCCTAGTGGCTTCCTAAATTGTAGGGATTGGTCTAGGAGGCTCCTAAACTAATGCAATCAAGTGCAATCAGTGGCAATGAGCCTCAATTAGTGTTCCCACACTTTAGCAACTGAAACATGTGCCCCAATTAGGCCAAGTGGACCCAATGGTGTTAATGACTATAAATAGACTGGATGGACTCCCGATTTAGACATGACTCTCGATTTAGACATATGACCAAATTTGGACAAGGGAGGATTAATAATACTAACACCCCCCCTAAATGCTAACTTGGACAATTTGTGGGCCTTGGCAACTAAGACCATAGGTCACCCATTACATCAAGTAAAGTAAAGTAACTGCTCAAAAACAAGGCGCTGGAAAAAAACCACATGGGAAAAAACCCCCCTTCTAATTAAGCAGGTAGAATCAGGATCAATCTGGTTCTTCTGTGCACAGGTATCCTGGGGCCTGGCATGTGAACCTCTCCATCATTATGTCTGGAGGAATCTTCCTCTTTGGAAGAAGAATGATATGCTCAACTAAATCAGAAATATAGACAACTACCGGATGAAGACTGGACCCATGTAGAGCAACTGAAGTCAACTGAAAAGTGAGAAGGGGTTCTTGAGAATTCAGAGAATGTGAGGAACACTCAAGAAACTGATATGTTTCAGCCATGAACAGCAATCCATGAGTGGTAAGAACAACCCCAAGTGTTAGGAGTAGGTGTCCAGGCGGATGCATAAAATCTTCCTCTTTACTAGTTATGTGAGGAGATGAGCATGTGATCACTGGTAGAGAAGCACTGGGACTGTTGAGAGTGAATGCTTGAGCTCCATAGTTTGATATAGCTTCTAAAATAGATAATGAATCACATAATAAAATATCAGCAACCTCAGATGAGGAAACTAACACCAAATCCCCATCAGCAGTTTTGAAGAGAAAGTGCGGTACTTGATTTTTCACACCGGAATTGGTGAGAGCAGCTACAAGCATGACTGAAGGATTTTGGATTTTAAAATATGAACCAAATAATATCAGATCAGAAAGTAAATCAGATATAAATAGGTTCAAAACAGATCCAAAACTGTGAAATGGAATCAAATCCCCAGCAGCAGTTTTGTAGGAGACTTGCGGTACTTGTTTCTTCACACAGTTGATGAGAACAGCTACAAGCGGTACTGAAAGATTATGAATTTGATATATTAAACCAAGTAATATCAGATCAGATCTAAATAAGATCATATCAGATGCAATAAGGTTAATATCAGATTCAGATAAATGGTTAACCGATACGGTGGATGCACAACTTTCTCTTCTTCAAAATTCTAGATTTTGGTGCATGCAATCCTGTAGGAATTTGCTGGAAAATATCGATCATGGGGAGCGAATGGATCACTAAGGTAATCTGATATTTCTTCCAAAATATCCAAGGTATCACATGTTTTCACACTAGCAGCAACATTAGAGGGAGAAAAACCAAATTTCTCTTCACTTTCAAAAGCAATTACTGGTAAATTTTGCACAGAATTTAACGGAAAATCACCGGTGAATGTTTGCGTGGAAGTGCAGCAGAATTTTTCTTCAATATCAGAGATTCGAATGTCTTCTTCTATTTCAGCAATATGAGAAGATGAGATATCAGATATCTTGTGAACTTCTGGAGCATCATGAGAAGGAGTCACCGCATGGAGACTGTCTTCAATTCGAATTGACTGTGTAGAAGTTTCTGCTTCTTCTTCATCTTGAACAACTTCATCAGAGAGAGTGGAGGCTGAGATTTTTGGATCAAGGATGCTTATGGTGCTGGATGTGCTCTCCAAAGTGCTATTATGATCCTCATCAATCATTCCAAAGGTTCTGTCCAATCTTGTCCAGAGTTCCTGTGGATCTTTAATAGATCTACTGAGGTAGCGCAAGCTAGGAGAAAAAGCCAGTTTCATTATTTCAAAAGCTGCATCCTTTGCATTTAGCTAGTCATTTTCACTCTCAAAAGACTTTCTACTGAGTCCATTAGACACCCAAAGGAGATCTTGTCTTTTCAGAAATATAACTATCTTCACGTTCCATTCATAATAGTCTGAGGATCGAGTCAGAAGAGGAACTGATGAATCCATTCAAAGTTGTACCTGCAAAACAAAAAAAGGGCACCGTAAGGTCGTACAGCCTGCACTTTTGGAATTTTCTTCACACCCAGCTTAGTTAATCAAGCAAGCTTGATCAACAATTCCTTTGCTTGGGGTATTAAGTGGTAAATTCTCCGCTTCTGGTGCAGCGCTGGAAGGAGCAATTTTGCTCAAAAAATGATCCAGTAGGAGATCTGAGGAGGAGAAGTGCCTTGTCCGCCGAGGCTCTGATACCATATTAAATTGAGCACATAGATCTGTGGACAAACACACAACTCACATGATATATCACACAATTTACTCAGTTATTGAAGAATGAAACAGTGCAAAAATGGGTTGCAGTTGTGAATGCTTTTCATTAATCAAAGAGTAATTAGATAGATAATTACAATGAAGTACAATGGCTTTAATAGCCACAAGCAATTCGAATCCACACGAGGAATTTCGAATTGATTAGACTCTAGTTGACCTTAGGTAACCAAGACCTTGTATTAAACACTATCGAAAGACTCAATAGTTAACTGACCTTGTCTAAACCATAACCGGAGTTCATCGGAGCTCTAAAACATAACTCAAGTGTTACATTCAGTGTTGACTAAGGTTAACTGACTGTGGTAGGTGAGAAATGCGCCCCACATGAGTGCAGTCAAGTAAAACTAGCGCTAACTGAATGTAGAGGACTAGAACTGAATGTAACTCACTCCTAACTTAGCTTGACTAGTCATCAACTAAGTGAATTGACCTTGGTTAGTTTCGGCACTCCCAGTGGCTTCCTAAATTGCCGGGATTGGTCTACGAGGCTCCTAAACTGATGCAATCAAGTGCAATCAGTGGCAGTGAGCCTCAATTAGTGTTCCCCACACTTTATTAACTGAAACATGTGCCCCAATTAGGCCAAGTGGACCCAATGGTGTTAATGACTATAAATAGACTGGATGGACTCCTGATTTAGACATGACTCCCGATTTAGACATATGACCAAATTTGGACAAGGGAGGATTAATAATCCTAACACGTCAATCTTTTGTGAAGTCTTTCCTAACCGTTGATCTTGTGGATTATAAGATGCGGAATCACACTTTCCTATTTTGGACTTCCGCAATTTTCTTCTAGAACTTTGTTTCTGCATTGCAGATTGTGGGATGCGGAATCCCATTTTCCTATTTTGGACTTCCACAATTTCCTTCCACAACTTTGTTTCCACATTTTCCAGGTCCGTTGATTTCCTTGTAGGTTTACCCCTGGCCATCCTTCTTGATCTTTTGCAGAACTTTGGGTTTTCCGCCTAACTTATATAAACTTGATCTTCACCTTCAGATCTAGTGCGAGTTGCTCCCTGATCGTCCATTCTAGAACTAATGCAGATCTGCATTATGTCTTTATGGATTATAAAAAACCTGATCCTCATTCATCAAATCTCATGTAGATAACTATGTCGCCTCATCATTGTACCATGTCATCACTACCTTAGTCTTTTACTGAGTTTGTCCTGCCATCACATCCTATGGTTATTCATTTGTCATTTGTGAACACCTTTGACATCGATGACAACTATAACCGAAATTTCCCAACAGTCATTAAACACAGCAAGGGAGACATCAGGGAAATAACGGCCAAAAAACCCATAATTTACATGTTCAGTGATGACCACCTGTTGGGCCTAGGGAAAGATAGGCATATTTCAATTAGAATTCTGCCCAAGTATGAAAAGAGTGAGGTCTCAAGAAGTAAAAGGAGCAATGATAGAAGAAGAGAAGGAAGAACAAAAGAAGGAAAAGAAGGAAAAGGAGCCGCGATAGAAGCAGCCGCGGAAGTAAGGAATACAAGGTAGAAGAAGTAGTAAGGAAGGAGAAAGTGACAGAGGAGGAACACAAACAGATAAAGAAGAAAGAGCTAAGGAAAGACGTAACTGAAGAGTAAGTTGTGAAAGGAGAAGAAGAGAGTTCATGACATAAGAGAGTTTATGACGGAAGAGGAACATCGATAGAAGGAAAGGATGCGACATAGTTAACCATGTCAGAAGACGTGCAGTGGCGCAACATATAGAAAGTGACAGTTCGGAAAGATTGTGGGTAAGAGGTCGGCTAGAGTCAACGAAAGTCACACGTATGAAAGCATCTTTGTAAGTCAGGTCGTTAGTGCCTACTAACATGTGTCGATATAATAGTAAAGACATTATGTTGGCTAACTGTATGAAGTCGGTTGAAAATGACATATAAGAGTCTATAAAAGAAGGCACCTGAGCTGTATGCGGGGTAGCCTCTGTGGTATGTGGTCATGTTAGACACTTGCTAGTCATTCAATGACATTTTGATTGGATTGTTTGTTAGTGTGTTGAGTCATAGAGAGGAGTCAAAGAATTAGCAGCTGAGTGCGTAGGAGTGTAGAAGAGATTGAATCGATCCAGGTTGTGTGTGGATCATCAGTAGAGTTAAGTAGAGAAGGAATAGCGATAGAATACCATAGAGAATGAGAGGAGGAGGAAGCATGTATAAATACGAAAGAGAGATATAGAACAGAGTCTGCAGCTTAGTGCGCATACCAAAGATGCCATATATTTCTCATGTCATATGAAGAGCGCCTTTGTGGTTTTTCTCGGATAGGTTTCCATGTTAGATACCATGTCAAATGTGTGAATGATGAATGTGATTGAGTTGCATATATATGTTGCTATGAATATGTGTTTATGTATATTCTTTGAATGAGTTTATATGTATTTATCGCATTGTTATTGTTGAATGTGCCCATGATGCATGGGGTTTGTTGTTATACTACCTGTCGAAGGACAAGTTGTAGCACAACTTAACTATGTATAATAAGTATAAAGACCCACCCAACAACCTTTGTTGATCACCTTGGTAGAACACCAAGGGATGAGAAATCCCCCACCCAACTGTGGAAACCTAGTTCTGGCAGTTACCCATAGAAAGATATATCGGGTGAGACTGCATCTACGTCATAGGTGCTGCCGGCTGAGCCTTTCTCTGCCCGACCGATATCTTGGGCTTTGTTATGCACCAAGGAGGGACTAAACCTTGTTCGAAGAGAGTTCAATGCCAACACCAGCTTCATCCCATAGCTAGCACATAAGTGTATAAGCATCAAGCCAGTCAGGATTGTCAACTAGAAGCAGAAAGCATCATAAAAAATATTTGTCGAGACAAGCCAAAGGAATGGTTGCACCACAAATCATATCCCATGCAACCGATAAAAACGTTTGGATACCCAAAACATAGAGTAGGGCGTGCAAATAAATGTCAAGATGACCTCGAAGTAACCTCCCACCAACGACCAACATCAACTACCGACTATAGATGGAATGGAACCCTGATGTAACATTACCGGGTGGAATAATTCCCATGCAATGGACCCGAACAAGATTACACGGGGCTCTAGAGTCGTTGTGGCAAGATAACACTAGTTTGAGCCTTGAAATCAATGTGGTAAACCTAAAATTTAATTCTCCTACCTACCTAACAAGCAATTGAACAATATTAGCATGTGTCGTATGATGCCAGGTCACTACCAAGTGACCTCCAACGTGGCACAAGGGACCCCACACAAGTACTTGCGTCTCTCCCCTAACTTTCATTCTCATGCATTGAAAAAAACTGTTGTCAAAGCAAGGAAGGATATTTTTTGTCAAAATGTGGAAAATTTTACTTGTAATTGTTCTTTGATGCCTATAAAAAATGGTGTTTAGAACAATATTTGTGTTGACTAAGTGTTGAAGTAGGCATTTTAAGACTATAGTTCTTCAAATTTGGATGTTGATGTTTGCTTCTACTACTTCATTAATAGATGTTTTGTAATGGTAGTTTGGTCCTTTAATCCAAAATGGATCATTGTATTATTTGTCATCTATTTTGGGGAAAAAATTGGAGGTGTTGGCTTGTCGGGCCCATTATAAGGGTAGGTCCCACTTTGGTGATTTGGAGTCCAGAACCTTCCAGAGGCCATTTGAGGCCTTAAATAGTTGTTTTGGGGGTCCAAACTTTGTTAGCTTACCTCTTGGCCTCTTGACATTGTTCTACACATCAAGACATTTGCAATGGTGTAAATGTCACATCAATCGAAGTTTGTACATGGAAGTTATGCAAGGATCTAGGTGGATACCAATGTCCATCCACTTGTTCCAAGTAACAACAATTCTCCATCTTCTTGGTGGTTTTCTATATTTTTTCAGGTCGCAAACTTCTAGGGTCGTTATAAGGCCCTAAACGGTGTTTTTTTGCCATTTGGGGGGCTAGAGGTTGCAATGGCATACTTTCGCCCTAGTTAAAAGTTGTAATTCTTAGTTATTTCTTTCCAAAGATCTATTGAGAACCCTAAATGAAGATAGTATGTAAAAGTTACGCCCTCGAGAAGTTGACATATCAACTAGCCACCTCAAGGCCCACAAATCCTTTTGGCGCTTCATCTCCTAAGGTTAGGTTTTTGGCTCATTATGCTTATGATAAAAAGGCCATTTGTGGTATTTTTGTAATCGGCTCTTATGAATGAGCATAGTTGACACATCTCTCTTTAGAGATAAGGTACCACCACTTGAGCTAGTTTCTATTGCTTTGTAGTTTATAGTGTTTTTTCATTCCACTCATTAATAGAATTTGGGTTTTAATGTACTACTATGCTTTCTGCAAAACATTTATGTTTTTGTTTTCATTTCATATGGCTACCTTCATTTTGTTTTGCAAATAATCCATACAACCCATAAGTTTACCTATATTGTTGACCACCATGATATCGAGTGGATGCCACATTAGCTCACATTACCCACACATGTGGAGCTTGTCATGTGTGGACTTTCAAGAATATGGTAGAGCGTCCAAAAACCCAACACTATTTGGTGATTGAAGCATGCAAAAACCCTAACCCTAACCCTAGACAACTATTATACCATGTTAAATATTAGGTTGATAGGAAAGGAAGGGGTTAATTTCTTATTGTATTGTATATTGTTCCATAGTTGAATAGAGAATCTTTTTGTAGCGATGTTAGCCATAATATCCATGGCAACTCCATGGTGAGTGCCCCTTTCTTTGTATTTGCATTTTATAGCTAGGAAGAAAAGAGTAGAGCATAAGCCTCACCTTCAAGCTAGGTTTTTCATGTATTGTATTTTCCCAAGGTATATCGTGTGTTTATTGTGTGGATGGTATGTTATTTATTTTCTTCATTCATTTAATCTTATGTTCATTTTAGTTTATTTCAACATTAATCAAGTGATAATAAATTTTCAATCTAAATTAAAACACGCTATCATAAGAGATTGTAGAAAGATACATGTTTTGTTGTGTCAAATTGTTCCAATGGAATATCCACAACAATTTACATATCATTCTTCTTCTGTGGATTTAGATTGACATCTTTCTTGTTCAAATGTAGTTATTGGATAGTTTTGAATGTTATTTTTATTTTCATTTTCATCATATTCTATGTTTTCCTAAACTATGAAATGTAAACTTCCTTATGTAAAAACATGTTGATTTATATTTATTAAAAATATGGAGTTGTTCTTTATATATTTTGCATCTAGAATTGTTTGTATATGGATAGGCTCACCTACTTGTAGTAACAATTAGATCTTTACTACAATAATATATGTGGCCAAAAGTCTTAGGATTTTGGAGACTTGTGTTCCTAGTAATGTTATTTTGCCTTAAAAAAATTGGCACATTTAGAACAATAATTATGTTACACATCTTGAGAAACTTGATAGCTAGCCCCAAGGATAGTTAATAAATACAATTTCATCAATGTTGTTTTAATAAGAACAATTAATTTGTATTAATTATAAAAAGGGGGATTGTTGCCAAACCATCTTGTTGATAATCCAAAAAGATGAAAAAAGTCTAAATCCGTTGCGATTTTGTTTAGCCTTGTGACTACATTGCTATGAAGGCACGTCATACTAAGTATTTCTTTGAATCATATAAAGCCTCAAATATTGTCCCAAAATTAAAATAGTTTTACAAAACATGCTTGGAAACACTTAATATAAAGGGGCCCATGCCCTTGGTGGGCACTTTTCCATTGTCCTGCTACTAAGGAATTGTAGGAGTGAGGCGTTGTAGTTGTCTTAGGCGGGTTCTGCCCAACATTATCCTCTTATTTCCTTTCCACCTATTGTATTCTGATTGATCTAACTAAACCTAGCAGCAATGGGATATGTTTTGAGGCTAGGAAGGGTGTTGCTCCAACTGCAAAATTTTAACTTTATTTTAGAGATCCTTAATTATTTCATCATACCCTACTAAATTATCATTTGTGTATTCCATGCTTACTTATGGAAGGACTCTTTTGGATTTATATTGGATTAGTTGTCCCTTGCACACATGAAATTGCCTTTTCAGATTATTTTTATCTCTATAGTTGATCTCCCTGCGGTTTCTCTACTCTTCCATCTGCTCCAAATCTTGCACCACTGTTTCCTGGCTCTGATTGAAGAGTCTTTCACATGGATGCAATAAGTTGTTGAATTGAAATCCTTTGTTATAAATACTGGTTGGAAAAAAATGGAACCAAAATTGTAATGCAAAAGGAATTCCAATACAAATCTATGTGTAATGAACCAATTCGAAAATTCCAAACAAAGGCAGAATTTGGGGGAAAATTGTATTGACTAGTCTTGACTCTTGGGGTTTTGAATGGCAGAAGAGGGTCTCAAATTTGGTAGGGAATGATATGGTGAGTCTTAGGACCACTCAAGGGACTCTATATTCACTTTATAATAGGTTATAGACTTAATAAAATTGATTTGGGTTCATTCAAAAAAATGGTAAAATTACTAGTAATTTGTGGTGCAATTCCCCCTAGGGTGTGCACAGAAATGGCTCTCCAACTCCTATGCGACCCTACCAAATTGTCAAAAAAAGTACGAGGACTGATATTAGACTTCATTTATTGTCATTTGGTGTGTTTATGAGTTCTTTAACAGAGATGTAAAGCTTCATATTCGAATGCATAAATTCAGTGATATTTGCTTAAGGGAAATGACATATAATAACTTAACTTTGACTCATAAAATGTATATGTAATGGTTTAGAATAGAGCATAAGGAGTGTATAACATTAAATTAATATGAATATCTCACCAACATCATATAACATCATAGCAAATCCACAACACAAATCAGATATACAACTCGACTGAAATGGGAAACCAACACATGGAAACTAGTCACACCATAGCTTGGAAATGTGGACATTTGCATATGAATTTATGCTAATTTCGACTTATAGAGAGGATGGGAGACGTATTATAGAGCCATAAATCATTAATCCATTCTTGGGTATCAAATGGAATCAATAAGGTGCAACCACCATTCACACAAGTGTGCCACCATAGAGAAACATGGGAATATTGAAGTAGGGATTGATAAAATGGGAGGAGAGATGGGTCACGAACAGTAGAAGCCTCCTATAATAAATAAAAAAACTCTATTAATATCCAAATGAGAGGTCAGGGTGGCCTCTCCAACAACCAATTTGGATGAGAATCTAACTCTCTCGAAATTGGAACACCAGCAGGGCAAGTGAGCACTCACCGTGCAATGGACAAGCTAGTGCTTTCCAAAATTCCAAAGGAAAAATATAAAATGATAAAAATACATTCTCATTCCTCATGAAATATTTTTATTACCCTCATAAGGTCCTCCAATGTCTAAGTCCCTCCCATAGGCTTCCTCCAACTCATCCTTGATGTTTAGTAACCCCCATGACACTTGTCCTTCTCCCTTCTCCTCAACCCTTCATCTTCCTCCAATTTTGAATTGCTGCTACCAAACCCCAAGTGCACCCTCTTGGAGGATATTTTTATCCCTGACATGTCATATTTTCATAGGTCTACAATCAGGTCTGATTTGTCATAGAATCTTCCGTCATTGTTGTCATAAAGCATGGGGAATCTCTCTCCAAGTGGCACCTAGTTTCTTCCTAGTCTCTTCCTCTTCCACGGGGAGTTATTCCTATTCACCTATTTGAATCCTTGGGCTCATGACATGTTACTTGACACCTCTTCACCTTCCAAGAACATTCCATTACTCATAATTTTGAATTTGTGGTTAAGTCTTGACATGTGTAAGGAAGAATCTAGCCACCCAAGGTCTCCATGAACCTCCAAATGTCTTCATGAAGCAATGCCACTTTATTTTCTCCATATTTATTATTTATATGACCCAATTTAATGTGTAAATGAAAAAATAAGGTTCTCTTGGGTCTCATAGCTCCCTTATTGCAAGATTTAATGCCTCCTCCCTAGCCTAGGGAACTAGTAGGTGGGTGAAACATTGCTAACTTGTCATCTCATTGGGATGAGGACATGACAATCCTCCCCACCCAATATTGCTTGTCCTTAAGAAATTCCAAGTTTGGATGCTACAAAATTTGTTCATCTTCCCAAGTGGCTTCCTCACTAAGCAAATCCTTCCATTGTACCAAGTATTCTTTTATTGTTCTGCTCCTTAACCTTCTTTCCCTTGTTTTCAATATTTTGTCGAGAATGAAACGACAACTCCTATGTTTATAGATGTCAGAACACGTCTTCTAACCTATCACTCAAATTACTAAGGATTTAAACCTAAGCTACCATTCAATTTTATCTTGATGGTTAATGGATGTTTGTGGAATATGAGGTAAATTGCAAGATTGAAATTGTCTAAATGCTCATGCAACTTTCCTTTCGATGAAATCTATCTAGAAAGAGGGACAGGTTCTTTTTTCAAAACACAAAAAATACAACCATGCGATCCAAATAACTCATTTCCTCAAACTTCAAGTACTTTCAGACAAGCAAAACTCTAAGGCTATATTTTAAAAGCTCTTGTACTGCAAAAGGAAAAGACTTCGTAATGCATAAATGCCTATTTTCTCTAATCAAACTTCAAAAAGGAAAAACACTTCTAATGATATGGCCAAACCAATACCAAGCAATCAAAATTTTATTTTATTTTTTGATACGATTTTTTAATAAAGAAATGCAAATACTCTCACTACAAAAGCAAAGAAGCCATACTATGTTTCCTTCTAACAGATTTGTAAAGGGCTCCTAAAAGACTAATCATACAAACATATAGCCAAAATACAATCTTCACACGAAACTTATTCAATTTTAGAAGATCCTACTGAGATAACTTCTTAATATCTAAGGTTAAAAAGCACATTGATGCTAAAACACACAACAAGACTTGTCAACAAGTCGGGGAGCAAATTGACCAGACCTTAAAAGAGACAATATTTTTTGAAAGAAAGAACTATAGAGATGAAGAAATCCTACCTCGACACACCTTGAAGGGCAGAACCAGGGCATCGTACAGTGAACGACGCACTCTATATCTCTGTAGAAGGCGTTAGTGACACTTTTTGACTCTAGGAAGAAGCCGTCAATGACGCTAGATGATAGTGGGCAGAAGGCATTAGCAGGGGTCCAACGCTCTGTCAAGCACACCCAAGTGCATCGACAGATCTAAAGAACAAAAAAGCCAAATAACCTTCAGGATAACCCAATGTGGATCAAACTGGAGTTATTGTAAGTAAAATCACGAACCAGGGAAGGCAAATGAGAGTGAAGCAAGGTGGATTACTCACCTTAAAACTTTAAATGAGTAAGTAAAAATTTCATAAGATTGTAATCAAAAGTGACATAAAAAATTCACGGATCTGGTTAGATATTTTGTCTAGTATGGTCGCCAATTTTGTTACCGGGATTATTTCAATCAGTGCGGACATAGTTTGTTCCCCTAGCCTGCATGGGGCAGATTTAGAACAAAAAACCACATCGATGCATCCTTCTCCTAGATAATTGAATTACTTGAATGTTTAATATTTCCTTACCTCGATGATGGAGGTTGCCCTTGCCTTACAGATCTTTTGCAATCAAATGTACCTACAAAGAGTATGAAGAACAAGACAAAAGGGTGAAAGCAATAAGACAATCCAAATATCTATATTGATAGTCAAGGAAAAGAGTAGTAAACAACTGATATTAACACAAATCGTTTATGTAAAAGGAGAACATGTTTGTATTGATAATAAAAAGAGTAAGAAGCTACAACCAAAGCCTTGACGTCGAAGCTTCAATCTCACAATACTTTCAACATCACTCTTACACACACTCTACAAGATTGTACAAGCCTCACTCACATTGACACTCTTTTGCCTCCTACACCAGCTATGATTCCAGTAGCATGAAGATGCTCTCTTGGTCTCCTCCTCTCACATGGTCCATGTAGCTTGCTTTTATAGGCCAAAGGAATCCCAAAGGGTTGATATCTTTTGGGAGGAAAGTAGGGAATGATCGCTACGGGATAAGAGCTCGAGTGCCACCTATCCCAAGCAATTAGGATCATCCTCCACGAGATATTTCTCCTAGAAGGTTCTCGAATATTCTCTTTTTTTCCCTTTTTACACTATTGATGCTCTCTACAAGTGGGCTAGGTGCACCGACACTCCTTGTAATTAGGATACAAGTGCCATCGATGTAGCTTGTCAATAGACAAGAAGCATCAGGTTCTGTCTGATGCTTTGTGCCAAGAGGCAAGGTGCATCAGACTACCTAAAATTTAGGAACAAATCCTCCAAAATATAGTTTGGCCAAGGAAATTTTAATGGATTATGCATTAAGACAATTTTTGGGTGTAACAAAAACCTATGGAGCAACATTATCAAATCCAAATATTTTAAGGGACAATCCATTATTCAATGGCTTAGATCAAAGGTGAAAGCAAAAAATGGAGTCTCTAATATATGGGAAAGCCTAATTTATTCTTTTCTTGTAATGAGAGAATGGATTGTATGGCTTCTAGGAAATGGATGCTCTATTCTGGTGGGATAAGATCCCATTATTGGTGGCACTAAAAAATTCAAACTATTAACAAAGTTTAGTTATGTTTTGAGGCCGAAAGGCCATTTTTATTTAAATCAAGTGGTTGAAAGGACCTGGGGCTCTCATATTTCTTCAAAGTGGATTGTGGCTTCACAGTTGGGGCTTTATGGTGGACTAGCAAACAAATGGCCGTATTATACAATAAGTCTTTTCAGAGGTAATATTCGGGTTGGGGTTGAGGATGACCATTTAAGATGGTCCTGGAATACACATACTGGTCTAGTTTCAACCTACTTAGCTTATGATGCTATTATATCATATTCAGTTGTAAACAAGCATTGGTGGTACAGTGCTAGTTGGAAATGGAAGGTACCTTACACGTTTAAGATTTTATATGGATATCTTTAAAAGATAAGATTCTCTCATGGGATAACTTATATTAAAGAGGTTTCAATGGTCCGAAAATATGCCCTCTATGTTTAGAGAATTATGAATTGGTCATGCATGGACCTCTTCATACAATGCACCTTCTCAAAACATGTATGGTTTTCGGCGTGTGCTTCCTATAAAATCCAGTTTGATTGGTCTCATCCTACTTTATCAGAGTGCTAGTTGGTTCAATTTTGTTCCACATTGGGGTGTACTTGCTTGTTTTAGAATCTGGGAAATATGGAAGGTAAGAAATCTTATAATCTTTGAAAACAAAAAATTATCTACAAAAAAGATTGTTTTCAAATCCATCTCTTATTTTTTAGAATATAATGGGAAGCCTAACAAACAACAAATAAGCTCGATCAAGATGTCTAGAAATCCTCAAGTTTATATCCAATGATGTAGAGCTAATTTTGATGGGGCTTCAAAGGTTTTTGGTAAAAAGTGCGGTGTTGGCATAGTTATTTTCCTGGATAATTCTAGATGTATAAACATATGGTTGAACTGCGGACCGGGGACCAACACTAGAGTGGAGATTTTAGGCCTATTGTTGGTCCTATATTTTGCAAAGCAAAGAAATATCCATCTGATCCAAGTTGCAGGGACTCCTATATTTAGTCTTTACATTTTCAATCATGGCTGAAAGATGTCAGAAGTTGGTTGAAGGTCTTCCCCCACTTATCTTTTATCCATGTCTTTTGGGAGTTCAATGATCACGTTGATTCTTTATCCAAACGAGCTTTAAATGGTCCATAAGGTGTTATTCACTTCAAATTTTAGGAGGATGACCTCTTAATTTATGTGGACCAGATGGTTCTCTATTATATCATTTAGTTTTTTTGTGGATTAATATTTAGTTTTTCTTCGGTTCACAGGATCATTTTCTTTTTTTCATTATGTTATTTTGGTCAGGTATCGTTTAAACTAGTGGTGATATCAGGTTGCTCTTTTTGCTTAATTCAATAGATGTGCATGATCCAATGTGGGCATGGATGTTGTGTGGTGTCCTATTCCTCTATCTTATATATGGCCTTTTGATGGATGTAATTGTTTATGCAGTTTTGTTTGGACTCTTAGGTCATTTTTGGGCTTTTTTTCATGAGGGCAATCCCTTTCTTGGTCTATCTTGTACATGTACTTTTATAATTTAAAGTATAGTGTTTTTCCCATATGAAAAAAATCCATTAATAATAGAATAAATAAAAACTGGTGTTTCTATCTCTTTTCTCTGGAAAAAATAAACATATTCCCAATTTGAAGTGCATTGAGCTCTTAACTTTTAAAAGATTTTTTGTAATAATATTTAAATAATTAACATTATAAACATTGGGCTCTTAACTTTTATAAGATTTTTTGTAATAATATTTAAAGAATTAACATTATAAACAATGGATTTTGTTTAATTAATTTGTTATTATAAGTAAATATAATTGAAATTATGAAACATTCTATACATTCGTGAACTATATTTTAATATCTTCATCATTAACAACAAAATTGTAAAAGATATTTTAATATCTTTATTATTAAAAACAAAAGAGCTTATTTTTATATCTTCATCATTAAAACAAAAGAGTTTAGCAATACTGGTAGATCCAACTTTTATATCATTAACTTTGAAAAAATAAATTAAGAGAATTAAATATTAAGAAAATAACATTAAAATAAAAATGTTACTTATTTTTAATAAAAAGATTGACATATCACTAGAGAAAGACTCATAAATATTTTTAAGCATAAACATGTTAAAACACATTCCCCAACATTGAAATTTATAGTTGAACATATTAAAAAATTTCACATCTTTAACTGAACAAATCAATCCTTTTCCATACCACTTCATTATGCTATCTTACTCCAAAGTAAAATGCAGAAAGCATTCCATATAAAAACAAGTCATTATGACTACTCCCTCAACTCAAACCTCTGATTACATAAACAAATCAATCAATTTTCATACCACTTCATTATGCTATCTTACTAACTCAAACCTTTGATTACATAAACAAATCAATCAATTTCCATACCACTTCATTATGCTATCTTACTCCAAAGTAAAATGCAAAATGCATTCCATATAAAAACAAGTCACAATGACTACTCCCTGAACTCAAACCTTTGATTACATGTTTTGATATAGAATTGGATACTTAATTTCCATTAATATTAACAAGGCATGTGTTGTCTTTAAACCCCTTTAATGAAGCAAATCCTAACTCAACAACTTCCTAGTTTGCATACAAACACTAAAAAACAAACAAAGTCATCTTCCATCTCAGAAGTTAATATAAAGGATAATAAAAAATACAAATAATTACATAAATATTATGTCACTACCCCATTGGGCAACCCATTACGGTTGGCTAGAGATATATGCTACATGCTCTTTAATGAATTAATAATTAATTGAATTAAATATTATCAACACATATATTTACCAACCACAATAATTGAAATATAGGAGAAGGGTTTACAATTTAGTTGAGTTGAACTTTTAGTTAGGACTTCACATGAGTTGAAATAAGATATTTTTGTATCAAACCTTATTAGATAAAGTCTTACATCATACCTCCAAAGTTATTTCCATACCTCTCACATTAGAATGGTTTGTAGTTATAAGAAATTTTATACCAACCCTTACTACAAAATAACAAAGATGACATTTCCACTAAAACCTTTCTAATATGTTCATAGAGCTCATACTTGAGCTTTCATAGCTCTTTGTTATGCTTAGGGTAAAAAACAACAAAAAAACCACACTAACAATTTATGATGTAGATTCCAATGGTTGGTAGTTGATGTAATTTATTAATATATATAACTTAGGCATGGCTGCCATGAGACATGAAAATTATTTATATATTTGACATATGCTTAACCTTCTTCATCCTCAAGAACATACTTTTTATATTTTTGGCATATGTTTAACCTTCTTGATCCTCAAGAACATACTTTTAAAGCATATGTTGATGCATGACTTTTCTTAAACTAGCGACATTTGGGCCTCGTCTCGAGGAATATATATCTCTTTTATGTTATAATCCTAAACATTAAGAATTGAAATCTTTTTTATGTTATAATCCTAAACATTAAGAATTATTGAATGGTAACATTGTTTCACTAATAAAATACCTTTATTCAATGTACTATATATATTGATATTTATGAGGAATTTTCATTCTATCTTGTAACAATTTTACTTGTATGTGGTGGAGTATTCATAGAGATAGGAAAGCATTCCAAGAAAATATGTGAATATCGAGGAGAAGAGAATTATATTTAAAAAGAGATTTTTGAAGTTTGCTTTGGGGAAGCTACCCTTCTCAAACTAAGGACACATCCCAATACTCAAGGCAAGACTTGATATATCCCAGGCTATGTGGATACTCTGGGTATATGTATTTTAACACTTATGAAGGGTTATATGTGGTTTGGCACCACCCGAGGTACACACTCCCATGCAACAAATAGAAAAATACACGATATCTAGACTGTCATGTCCCAATTGCATTGGGTCACAATGGCCTAATCACATTTTCCATATTCATGAGATTTTGTCAAATTGATGCTAAGGGTCAAATAATTGCCAAGGAGGAAAATTACCAGTTTCCTAGGTTGGGGGTGGAAGCTTTGGGATTTGGAATAAGGGGGACAATAAATGATATTCAGACATTAGAATGGAATAACTATTTAATAATGGTGCTTATTAAATAAATACAACAGAAAATTGAAGTGGCAATGGAGCATGGAGACACATAGAAACTATGGGGCCCACACAAGCTAGAATTTATGTGCCACATGGCATCCTCCTCTTGCAATTTCGAATCCATGGGAATATTAAATGTTCTTGGATGAGTTAGAAGGCTAATAAACTTGGCCATATGCATCATAGGTCAAATTTGGAAGGAAATGTAACATATATGGGAGATGAAGAGTCATTTTGGAGCTAGTGAGACACTTGGACTAGATTCCTTAGCTCTATGACAACAATGATGAAGATGCTATGACACCTATGACACAAATCAGATCTGAAGGCTGACATCTGACATATCTGACATGTCAGGTCGAAATAGAGCATCCAAGTGGGCGTTCATGCGAGTTGGGGAAGCTCAATGCGTTCCTACTCAGATTGGGGGAAGATGGAAAGCTAGGAAAGGGAGGACACATGGAAAATCTTGAACCCGCACCCAAATTCGAATTGGCTTGAGTTTGTTGATGGATTGGTAACCTTATAAGGCTAAGGATGTTTATAAAATACAGGAATCAACCAAGATAATAGCTTTTGTTCATTTGAGAAATTGTCATTTGTGAATTGTCAGAGCAAGTGGATGACTGGTTTTCTTGCCTTAGCCAATTTTGAGAGTGAAAGATTCCCATCCAAGTTTGTGTTTGGAGAGGCCACTCAGGTCTTTCATGGAGCTTTAATGGAGTTTTATTTGCAGGTGTAAGCTACAGGGCAGCTCGTGGTTTCTTCTATTGCAACACTTTCTCTCAACCATTTCCAGTTTTTATTGCATATTCTTGCTCACGGAGGGATTGCGCTTTGGGTGAGCTATTGATCTCTTTGGGGAAGCTTCGAATGCCCCATTATTTTATGTTTTGATGTAAATTCTCTGTATTTCAAGTTTAGAATACTCTCAGGTCGAAATACTGAAAGATTTCATGTAAAAATGTCAATCAACGAAGAAATAATTCCATTTCCCCACTATCTTGTTGTGAACCAATGTAATGTTGATGGATTTGAATGGATAAGTAAACTACTAATGGTTTAAGGATGAGTGGACTATTATTTATGTATTTAAAATTTCAGAAGACTCTCAGGTCGAAATACCCAAAATATTTAATGTATAAATGTTAAACAATGAAGAAACAATTCCATTTCCCCACTACCTTGTTGTGAGCCAATATAATGTTGATAGATTCAAATGGATAAGTAAACTACTGATGGTTTATGGATGAATGGGCTGTTATTGATGGATGGTATGAGTTTAATTTTCATTACATAAGCATTTAGAGTTATTTTTTCAAGTTTCATAGCATTTGGAGAAGTTTTCCTATCATTTCCACAAGGTTGAAACTAGTCTTTTTGCATATGATTTAAGGGAGTTGTAGCAAACATTATGTTGCAGCTGCAACTATTTCCCAATTTTTTTAAAATTTTGGACCCTCCTTTTAATTTTAGCTTGCCTAGATTTGTTTGGGATTGCTGAACTTTGTTGTTCCTTTGCTACATTTTGGGTTGTTTGAAGTTGAATTGAGGTCAAATTGTTTCTTCTTCTTTTCGGAAAGGTGTTTTTTTGTCTACTGATGATTTTTGCTGTGGAACTTGAAGTTCTTGGTTTATGGATAATTTCCTTTTTCACTGTCGGAGGTTGTTTGAACAGTGAATCGGGGCAGCAGTTCTTTACGCAACCGCCATTGCGGAGGTGAAGTAATGAACGTCCCAATGGACAGTTCTTCTTTTCGCTGATGCACTTTTACTTAAATTGTTTTGGACTGCCGGTGAGTTTATTTTATCCCGGTTGGAGTCTTTAGTCTTCCTGATCGTCGACGTTTTCTATAATTGCGGAAGCCATAGTCAATCTGTCTCCCGCTGTTGCGGCTGCGCAGTATGCTATCTATCCGACGTTCAGTTGGTTGATCTGCCGGCACAGTACTAGTTAGTCCTCCGAGCCTCCGATCACTGATGTTCTCGGTTGGTTGCAGAGCCCTTAGTTTTTCCATCGCCCACCGTTGCGGCTCCTCATTGAACTAATCGCCCGATCCTTAGTTATTCCGCTCGTTGATGGAAGTTTTTTTCTTGTCAACATTTTTTTACTGAGGTCTATATATATGGGAGTGGGTTATTATTTTATTATTACCCTTGTGAACTCGCGCTTTCTCTGTCCCTGTCAAGTCGAACTGTGCATCTGTGCTTAGCTGTTGGGATTTTGCTCGTTTGGGGTGCTCTCGTGGAAGTGTTGGACCATCCCGTCGACTGCAACTCGTTTGCCAGGTAGGCCAACCATGGTTTCTCCTTCCTGTTGATTTTATGAGTCATTTTGGGAACAAGGGTCTTTCCCTGGTTGGGTTTTCTCGCCGTAGGGTAGTTAACCTTCTAAATCGATGAATTTGTATCCTTGTGGCATGAAGTATCAGTCGGTTTCATAGTATTGGCAGTGGGGGGTTTGTTTTCTTGAGCCTGTTATCAAGCCGTTATGGAAGTTCAAGCTCGGTCCAAAGTTTTAGGTAGTTGGTGCATATAAGCGTTACGCTGTCTGCACCGACTTTTGTGGGGTTGTCTATGGCCATCCGAGGGGGGGAAGTTCAGTTTTCTTTTCGTCGTAGGCATTTACCCTATTTTTTTGAGACGCCAGAGGGTTTGATTTTCACGTTTTCAATCACTGGATAGGGTCTCACTTTCGAAGACTAGACTCATTGATAGGGGTTGTTCGTTTTGACGAGGAGTTAAGATGCATTTCGGTTTAGACGATGTATGTTTTATCTGTGTCATGTTTTAGATGCAGACAGATTTAGAAATTTTTAGACCTAGTTCATAGAAGTTCTTTTTGCCTGTCGATTATGAATTAATTTTCTGATAGTTTATCTATTGAGAATGCATATGGAAGAAGTAAATGTTTTTATACTGTTTTTCTTCATTCTTAGAACACTAACTATAAGCTCCAATGGCCTAAAGAACATGTTTGGTTTATGATAGGGCAACTTCTTCAAAGGAGATATGTCTAAAAGGCAAAAGAAGAAGGCTCTTGTTGCTAAGGGAGAACCAAATGTGGAAATCATTACTAAGGTGGAATACATCTACGAAGATACCAGAGCTACTACCGGGGTAGAGCCAGATTACAAGTGGGGTGAGATATATTGGATGATTTCAAATTAGGATGTGCCTAGTGCAGGTTCGAAGAACTAACCATATATGCCAACATCGAGAAATCTGCTATGATGAAGGTAGCCACTAGACCAGAGTTGTTCCTGTGCTCTGAGGTGATCAGCTGGATCCTGCCTAGGGCAGATGTGACCACGATGATCTTAGCAAATACTGCCAAACAGGTCTATGCTGCATATAGTCTTGGTTATGTCTCACTGGCATATCACCTACCTCCTGCTCAAGTATACTTAACTGAAAATTGGATGAAAGAAATAAATTTAGACCTGGTCGAAACGGTTAAGAGAATGATGATACATGGGAAGCACTTTCGAACCAGGCCATTAGGATAGTATGATACAACCACTCTCTAGACTCCTTACAGGTTTATAACACTGATGTTGAATAGAGTATTTGGGAGAGCTCATGGTAAAATTTTCAAGTTGGGATGGATTCCCATTATTTTCTATGTGGCCACCCAGGGGACTGTATTTAATTGGGAAAACATAGTGTCTAACAGCCTCTCAACCTATATATCTTCAGCTTTGGGAGGGGTGTCCCAGAAGAAGTCTGAGTTCTATATGAGCTCCATTTTAGTGGACTGTATATTGTGTACCCAGTCATTTCCAGCCTTAAGGTGCAATTGGAACATGGACAAAACCCCTGTGTACACTGCATACAAACTATTTTGGGCACACAAATATTATAGCCACTATAAAGAGATATGTGAACATTTCATTATGCCTTTGTACACTTTAATCTTCTTGACAGAATGCAACTGTATGTCCGAGGAGGCATTCAAGGTCATTGAGGAACATGGGAACTATTATTTGACTGAAGAGGGGATGTACATTAGAATGTATGGTTGCTCTAGGGCACCTTCTTTACTCCCTAAGTATGCCACTGATTATGTGGTACATAAAGAAGCAGTTAGGCAAGTTTATCTAGATGGTGTAGGAAGCTTCCTGTTTGAACATATGAAGGCAGCCTATCTTGCCATACCTTTCCGGCTGGGAAGTTACAAATTTTCAAAGGTCAAACAAACTGCTGAATTTGTACAAGAGTTGGAGCATTTTCGTTTTGGGGAGATGAACTTCCACAGGAATGACTCCCGAAATAAGGTTGTAGAGCATTGTAAAGAAGCAAATGCTCATTTTGAATATACAAATTTCTGGGACAAGGATGAAGAAATCTTCAGGAATGCAAGGAACATGATTATATTGAAGAAAATATTTAAGCAAAAGATCACCATTGTGGGCGGTAAAGCCAAAACCGCATAGAAGAAAGCTGAAGAAGAAGAAGCCAAAAAGAGGGAAGAGGATGCTAGGAGACTAGCACAAGAGGCTGAGAGTTGGTTAAAGAATGAGGAAGAAGAAAGAAAGAAAGTTGCAGAGGAAGCAACAAAGACGGAAGAGGAAGAAAGAAAGAAGAAGGAAGATGAAGACATAAAGAAAAAACAAAAGGAAAGTGAAGGTCTAAGATTAGCAGGAGCTAAGAAAGACCAGCAAACTACTGAACAAATAGATACACAAGAAGCACAGGAGCATACCAATCAAGGGCATGGACAAGACAATCCTAACTCTCAGGAGTCTGCTGCAACTTCTGGCAGCACCCAAGAACAGGTTGTTTTTTCCGGATTGAATCTGATACCTTTTATGCAAAAGGAAGGAGAAGAGGTCCGTGATTTCAACACCATCTTCTATGACAAGGAGAGGAAGAGGATTGTCAAGAGAACTGAGAAAAAAGTCGAAACAGGAGGACAATCAGGTATGAATATTACTGATAAAACTTTGGTGCATAGGACAGACGCAGATCCACGACTGACAGCCAGAGCTTGGGTGGCATTAACCCAGGCCACTGAAATACAATGTGGATAGACTTATGACAGACCTTGAGCAATCAAGAAAAATGCAGCACAATTAAAGGACACTCTAAAAAAGGAAAGGGATGAAGGTAACAAGTTAAAGAGAAAATTTGAAAATATGCATAATGAAGTAAGGGCTTCGAAGATAGAATTCCAAACTCCGCAGGCAAGCAAGATGGCCTTGGAAGTCTCAGTAGAGAAAAATGAAAGGGATGCTCAGAAAAGTCTAGCAGGACTAGAGAAGTTATAGCTAGAGTATCAGGGGTTGAAGACAGAGAGAAATGACCTCAAAGTATCATATGAAACTTTGAGTGCAGAAAAGGACCAACTGCAGAGCAAATTTGTTGAGTTGGAGGCACAAAGGGCCACCATAGAAGAAAGGGAAAAAAACTACCAAGTGCAGGAAACAAGTTTTGAAGGACAAATTGCTTCATTAACAACATCACTGAAGGATGCCAGTGAACAGAAGACTGATATCCAGCCTGTGAAGGAGCATGTCCTAGCTCAACGAAGAAGAATGCACCAACTGCAAATGTCTATTGAAGAAGAAAGGTGAAAGATCTTACAGATAGATAGCAGGTTGGAAGAAATCCTGGACACTACTTCATATTTTGTAAATAGATCTCAGGATATTTTGGAAGTCTTGACAGGAAGAATAGTCTGGTTAGAAACAAATGAAGAAACCCCTGCAGAACTACCTGCTAAAGATCGATATAGCTTAAAGCAGGATTACGACTTATTAGAATTTGCAATAAATACTATAGAGGAATTCAAGAAGACTGTGAAGAAAATGAGAGGAGCCTGTACTGAATACTGCAGAAGGGTGCTGGTCACCGACAACAAATGCCAAGTTGTTGCAGAACAAAGACTGGATTTAATACCATAGCATGAGCTGTTCACAGAACTACTACAAAGCAGGTACCAGGAGGATGAATAGAAGGTACAACAAGTCAAAGATTTAGATGACCAGATCCTGAAGAATGCAGTAGCTCATTCAGCATTCAGCATCCATTTACTTGAAGATCAACTACGTTTGAGTCCAGCAAGAATTGAGGTGGTTAAGAATCAGGCTGCAAAATATGAAATAAACATCCGTTTTCTTGAACCTTCAGATTTTGAAAGCATAGCAGCAGAGGCCCAAGTGTGGAAAAAGTTCATCAATGATCAAGCGGGGCCCTCTTCATGAAAGTGCTTTATTAAATTTTGTTTTAAATGTAATATATTGTATGAGCACTCACTACAGGACGAATTTTGGGAATTGAAACGTTGGGGAAGCCCAAGAGTCATTTGGGGGCAGCCCAAAAGTTCTGCTTTTTTGCATAAGTATAGGAGAGTTAGATGTAGACAATGACTTTTTCCCAGATAGATTTGTGAGAGTATAATGTAAGAAGAATTATTTCCTTTTGCATAAAGAAATTACAAGTTTCCTGTTGGAGAAAGCTTTGTGGAAGGTTTCAAATGTTGTGCTATGGATTTGTTGAATGTGAACTATTTCATTTTTAGTTGTTATCCATTAACTGTGAGATTGTTCTAACTCTTTGAACCTATGTTCTTGTTATGAATGTGCTCTAGTTTATTCTATGAAATTTCCACTATGAGTAGTGAATGCTGTTCATAAAAAATTAGTTATCTGGTTGTTCATATATCTATAAATTTTCATGTGTTTTGAAATAAGTAACAACTATCTATGATTTTTCTTAATGCATGCACAAAATACATTACTCATTGATGAATAATAATCTTGCTCCCTAGGGATAGGTTATATAGTTAGTTTTAGTTTTTTCTTGCTGTGTGTGGTTTAGATGCGAGAGAGTTAAGACGAGAGGTAAGAACCTGCGCATCACATTGTGACCGCTCCTCGTATTCTCTATCAATCTGCATTTTTAGATAGGCACTTGCATCTCATACTTAATACAAAAAACTAAAAACATACATGGTGGACCGGGCCGTAACCGGTAAAACCCTTTATTTTTGTTACTTGACCTACAGTAGCCAGACCGTAAACCGGACGGATTCCCCATACCAAACAGTAACGGGCTAGTTGGGAACATTTACTAGGGAGAATCCCTAACTGTTGTTACCTGCGATTTTCCATGCCTCAACAGTTTTTGGCGCTAGAAGGAGGGTCGCCAGTGTATGGCTAGTCGAGGAAACTTATTTTCTCGAGATTATTCCACCAATGATAGTTCTGAAAGCAGTTTGTTTCCCAATCCAATTCCTGAAGAGAAGGGTAAAGAGCATCTGTATTCTGTCGATAACGAAGTAGTTAATGATCTGAGAAGACATACTAGGGCATATGTGAAGAAGATTGGAGGATTACCAATTATTCTTGTCTTGCCCAGAAGAGAATATAAGAAGCAAGACCGTCCTATATTGGAAGACGAAGTGTTGGTTGGAGTTTTTGAAGAACTGGTAGAAATAGCCTTACAAGAAGTTGTTTAGCCTTTGAATCAAGTGGGCCCCGATACAACCTAATGTTCACCTGTTTATACCCCTGTTCACTCACCACCTTATTCTCCACCTAGACTCATGGCAAACATGAATGAAAATTAGTCACCCAACCCACCAAATCCACCACCTGCTTGGAGGGCTAGGTCACCTTTAAACCTGGCACCCCATTTACATGACTTACCTCAGGATTTTGAGAAAATGCTGCCCAAGTTTGACCCAAGTGAAAAGATTTTGGTAGATGATCATTTGCAAAGCTTTTACTTAGTTATAGAAGGACTAAGGGCTGGAGAACATGAAGATGTAATCTGCAGATTGTTTCCGCATACCCTGAAAGGAGCAACAGCCTCATGTTATTTTGCTCTGCCTGCGAACTCAATCACATATTGGGATACATTTGAAAGAATATTTAGAAGTAAGTATGCAGTCCAAAAAACTCATGTAGCATTAATGAAATGGTTGTGCGCTTTAAAGAAAGAAAGAAAAGAAAAAGTGCATAGTTTCACCCAAAGGTTTGCTACTTATCTTAAGAATTTTTCTGCAACTGATAAACCGTTTGATAAGGTTTTGATCGAATACTATACTTTAGCTTTAGGGCCTGACTTGGCCATGTTTTCCAAGATGCAAGTCAAACTTACTTTGTCAGAAACTTATGAAGAAGCCGAGAGAGTAGAAGCTAAAAGAGAGAGCATAGAAGATTATCCTGAGCATTCGGTAGAAAAAACTTTTGGTAAGAAAGCCTTATTACTATCTAAGCCTAAGGAGGAGCAGTCACATGACTTTGAAGGAATGTTGAAAATGATGCAGAAACTGTCTAATAGAATAATAGATTTGGAAAAAGGAAAAGAAGCTCAGAAATTTTATAAGCCTTACTATAAAAGAAGAGAGGACAACAATCAATCTAAGCCTCCTCCACATAGTCCCACATCAATGAATTTAACGAAGGTGGGTATGGATAATTTTTGCACCTTTCATCAGCAGCCTCATTCTAAAAAAAATTGTCCTCAATGGATCAATTCAATGACATTAGTAATGAATCAGTTGTTGGACTCCAAATTAACAGAAGCTGATGATGAGGAGGAAAAGGGTAGTAAATCCACAGAAAAACAAGAGGATGATGCTCTGGTTTTATGGGACTGTGTCTCACTTTTTGATACATAAGACGAAGGTACTTTGAAGCATGAGGAGATATCAGAAACAAATGTGACAACAAGGAGCCAAGATTTGTTAAATAAAGACAATTCAATAATTCCAAAGATTAAGAAATTTCAAGACATATGAAGAAAATACAAAAGAACAACACAGATGATAAAATACCTGAACTTACTATTAGCAGTCAAGATCCAAAACAAGTCAACATGCCTGATAGGCCTATTGAAGACAAAGCTGATAATGTCAAAGGAAATCTCAAAGCACCTGAGATGGGGTACGAATTGTTAAAAACACTTTAAGTACCAGAGGAGGAGCTTCCCATTAACAACCAACTTGTAGAAGAGATTGTTGAAGCAAGTGTGGGAGGTAAGACTAGGTTTAAAACCCCACCATTCCTCATGACCTTTGAGATTTTAAACCATAAGGTGTACAATTGTTTAGTAGACTCAGGGTCGTCGGTCAATTTTATGCCACTTTCAGTCTGCAAAAATATTAATGGCCAACCTAAACCTACTACTTGGGAGGTTACTCAGTTAGATAGGACCAATGTGAAAGTAGTCATGGAAATGGAATATGTTCTGATTCACTTATTTGCAAATGAAAAGATATATCAGTACATTGATATTGTAGTAGCAGACATACCTGATGGCTATGGACTTATTTTGAATCGAGACTGGTCAGCAAGACTAAATGGGTATTTTGCTTCAGATTGGTCACACTTGTGGTTGCCTCAGAAGGGAATTCCAAACCAGATTAAAATATTAAGAGAGCCCCACATGAAGCACAATGTTACTAAATTGGAAGAAAAAGATGAACCAATGAATTCCGTATTGGGAAATCATCTAATTGAACTAGAACCGGGAGACTACCAAGGAGAAGAAGCTAGCAGTACATCAGACACCCAGCCCGATCTCCTTTGATTTTCACGGGCTGATGAGATTGATTGTAAAATAGTAGATGTAGTTTTTGATTCAAGTACAGTAGAATTAGATAATGGTTAGTTTTTTTTCATTTTGTAGTCAATCCTAGCCCCTTAACTTACAAGCTGCCAGATTTATAGGACTGACCAGTTAGTGGTTTAGTTCTCAAACTTTATTTTTCTTGATTTTTGTTTCTGGATTATCTTGTACATAAATAAATTGATTTGGTTGTTTATGTTTGATTTAATTTATTTCTGTCTGTTTTTAGTTTAGATTTTGATTGATTTCAATAAAAAGAGGCAAAATTTTGGTTGCATGGAGAGCATTAGAATTCTGGATTAACTAAAATCCTTGATTATACGACTGTGTACTATTGTTTTATCTGAAAGAATTTCTTCTAGTTAGCAGTTTTCCTAAATGGCTATGAACACATTGAAGTCTTACTTAATCCTTGTAAAATAACTCAGGATCAAAAGGTATGGAATACTATTTCGAGGCTCCATCCATCTCACATTTAAAAAATGTCCTAGGGAGTGACAACAAAAGACCCATGGAAAGGAAGCAAGGTAAACAATATATTATATATAAATGATCCCATGCCAAGAATTGAAATCCAAAAGGAAAATAAGAGTCAAGAATCTCCTGAGAAAGCAATATGTATCAAAACAAAGTACTAAACCAAATGAGTACAAAATTGCCAAAGTTCTTCTCCATCTGTGAGCTGAAAATTAAATACATCTCTCACACAAAAGGACACTATGGATAGAGGAGCCTGGATATAAAAATTTAGAAAGAAAGGCATGCAGGAGGACTCAAAAGAAAGGACAAAAGTCCAGAAGCACAAAAAGTGCAAAATGGCATGGGAATGAGGAACAAATGAATATTTATGTTTACCATATGTTACATTCCTGTGGTGTCCAAGCTAGAAGCTACCCGAAGACAAAGGTAAAAAATGAAACTCATATTCCTGGCCTCAAAAGAGTTATTTTGACTTTGAAATCCTGGTTTCTATTTTCCTAAATTGGACTATCATTAATGGTTAAAAGTACATACATTTGCCATTTGGGAAATTCAGACATCTAGAAGAATTCAACATGTTGGTTTTATTGCGAAACAGTCTGTTACTCAAGGAAGAAATTGTTTAGAGATCTGGGTTCACCAGGTAGTCGCCAATGGTTGCAGCTGCAACTATTTCCCAAATTTTTTAAAATTTTGGACCCTCCTTTTAATTTTAGCTTGCCTGGATTTGTTTGGGATTGCTGAACTTTGTTGTTCCTTTGCTACATTTTGGGTTGTTTGAAGTTGAATTGAGGTCAAATTGTTTCTTCTTCTTTCGGAAAGCTGTTTTTTGCCTACTGATGATTTTTGCTGTGGAACTTGAAGTTCTTGATTTATGGATAATTTCCTTTTTCGCTGTCGGAGGTTGTTTGAACAGTGAATCGGGGCAGTAGTTCTTTATGCAGCCTCCGTTGCGGAGGTTAAGTAATGAATGTCTCGATGAACAGTTCTTATTTTCGCTGATGCACTTTTACTTAAATTGTTTTGGATTGTCGGTGAGTTTATTTTACCCCGATCGGAGTCTTTAGTCTTCCCGATCGCCGACATTTTCTATTATTGTGGAAGCCATAGTCAATCTGTCTCCCGCCGTTGCGGCTGCGCAATACGCTATCTCTCCGACATTTAGTTGGTTGATCTGCCACATAGTACTAGTTAGTCCTCCGAGCCTCCGATCACCGATGTTCTCAATTGGTCACAGAGCCCTTATTTTGTCCATCGCCCACTGTTGCGGCTCCTCATTGAACTAATCGCCCGATCCTTAGTTATTCCGCTCGCTAATGGAAGTTTTTTTCCCGCCAACATTTTTTTACCAAGGTCTATATATATGGGACGGGGTTATTATTTTATTATTACCCTTGTAAACTCGCGCTTGCTCTCTCCCTGTTGAGTCGAACTGTGCATCCGTGCTTAGCTATCGGGATTTCGCTCATTTGGGGTGCTGCCGTGGAAGTGTTGGACCATCCCGTCGATTGCAACTCATTTTCTAGGTAGGCCAACCATGGTTTCTCCTTCCTCTTGATTTTATGAGTCGTTTTGGGAACTAGGGTCTTTCCCTGGTTGGGTTTTCCCGTCGTAGGGTAGTTAACCTTCTAAATTGATGAATTTGTATCCTTGCGACGTGAAGTATCAGTCAGTTTCACAATATTGGAGGTGGGGGGTTTGTTTTCTTGAGCCTGTTATCAAGCTATTATTGAAGTTCAAGCTCGGTCCGAAGTTTTAGGTAGTTGGTACAAACAAGCGTTACGCTGTCTGCACCGACTTTTGTGGGGTTGTCTATGGCCATCCGAGGGGGGGAAGTTCAGTTTTCTTTTCGTCGTAGGCATTTACCCTATTTTTTTGAGACGCCAGAGGGTTTGATTTTCACGTTTTCAATCACTGGATAGGGTCTCACTTTCGAAGACTAGCCTCATTGATAGGGGTTGTTCATTTTGACGAGGAGTTAAGATGCATTTCGGTTTAGACGATGTATGTTTTATTTGGGTCATGTTTTAGTTGCAGACATATTTAGAAATTTTCAAACCTAGTTCACAGAAGTTCTTTTTTCCTGTCGATTATGCATTTATTTTCTGATAGTTTATCTGTTGAGAATGCATATGGAAGAAGTAAATGTTTTTTTACTATTTTTCTTCATTCTTAGAACACTAACTATAAGCTCCAATAGCCTAACTATAAGCTCCAATAGCCTAAGAACATGTTTGTTCTATGACAGGGCAACTTCTTCAAAGGAGATATGTCTAAAAGGCAAAAGAAGAAGGCTCCTTTTGCTGAGGGAGAACCAGATGTGGAAATCATTACTAAGGTGGAATACATCTATGAAGATACCAGAGCTACTACCGGGGTAGAGCCAGATTACAAGTGGGGTGAGATATATTTGATGATTTCAAATCAGGATGTGCCTGATGCAGGATTCGAAGAACTAACCATATATACCAACATCGAGAAATATGATCTGATGAAGGTAGCCACTAGACCATAGCTGTTCCGATGCTTTGAGGTGATCGGTTGGATCCTGCCTAGGGCAGATGTGACCACAATGATCTTAGCAAATACTGCCAAACAGGGCTATACTGCATACAGTCCTGGTTATGTCTCACTAGCATATCACCTACCTCTTGCTCAAGTATACTTAACTGAAAGTTGGATGAAAGAAATAAATTTGGACCTGGTCGAAACGGTTAAGAGAATGATGATAGATGGGAAGAACTTTCAAACCAGGCCATCAGGAGAGTATGATACAGCCACTCTCTGGACTTGTTACAGGTTTATAGCACTGATGCTGAATAGAGTGTTTGGGAGAGCTGATGGTAAAAGTTTCAAGTTGGGATGGATTCCCATTATTTTTTATGTGGCCACCCAGGGGACTATATTTAATTGGGAAAACATAGTGTCTAACAGCCTCTCAGCCTGTATATCTTCAGCTTTGGGAGGGGTGTCCCAGAATAAGTCTGAGTTCTATATGAGCTCCATCTTAGTGGACTGTATATTGTGTACCCAGTTATTTCCAGCCTTAAGGTGCAATTGGGACAGGGACAGAACCCCTACATACAAACTATTTTGGGCACACAAATATTATAGCCACTATAAAGAGATATGTGGACACTTCATTATGCCTTTGTACACTTTAATCTTCCTAACAGAATGCAACTGTATGTCCGAGGAGGCATTCAAGGTAATTGAGGAACATGGGAGCTATTATTTGACTGAAGAGGGGATGTACATTAGAATGTATGGTTGCTCTAGGGCACCTTCTTTACTCCCTAAGTATGCCACTGATTATGTGGTACATAAAGAAGCAGTTAGGCAAGTTTATCTAGATGGTGTAGGAAGCTTCCTGTTTGAACATATGAAGGTAGCCTATCCTGCCATACCTTTCTGGTTGGGAAGTTACAAATTTTCAAAGGTCAGACAAACTGTCGAATTTGTAAAGTTGAAAAAGAAAACAATTACAGGACAAGCATAACCGATGGGCGGTGCTAGTGAATGTTCAATTGGAAGTCAATTAAATTAATATTAAAGAAAAAAGGACAAAAGTTCAATCAAATCAAACAAATCTCCTTGCTGCTTTGAAAAGGAATAAAGAGAAGATATCATATAAATTCTAGCAATTGATGGTAATTAATTTGATTCCCAAAAAACCTTTTCAAAATTCGCCAATTACATAGTCAATTCCAACAAACACGCAAATACAATCCAAATTTTAGAAAATAATGACAAGTTTAGGAAAAATTCTTCGTAAATGACCTTTTTCATAGTAGGGTACCTTTAACAACTGTGAAACTTGTGCTCTTGGCCAAACCCCATTATCTTGCTTTCGAGATCAATGTCATTTGTGAAACTGTTTGTGATGTTATGTTTGAACATAGGTTGCAGCTGGAGGGTTACCTATAACATAGAAAACACATAAATATTAGTAGTATTCATAGAAACAAGGCATGAGAGTCTTCAAATCCTTGGAAACTCATTGGTATCGATTAAACAAATGATCAAATTAGAACAATGGTGTAAAGAGGCAACCCCTATATTGTACGACAATTTAAATTAGTCAAGGGAATGATCTAGTAAATGCTTCTTGACTAGACACATCAACATAAAATTTCACAATGTTGTCCAACATAATTCATTGAGCGGTGAAGTTTAGGAGCTCACTTCAAGGCATTTTCCACTCCTGGTATGGTTTGAGTTGTAGAGGTGGTTGAGTTTCAAAGTCTCCACAATCTTCCCATCGACCAATAGTAATACGAGGTTGGTAATTCTCTAAATATATTTGATGTTATGGCAGATCATCATGATCATCATCTCCTTGCCCCTCCTCAACTTCTCGATCAACTCCTTAATGTGTTTAGTCGTTATGGAAACCAGGGTGCTTGCCGGATCATTCAACAATCACACCTAGTTATCACAACAACGACAACCAAAATAAGAGAAAAAAATTGGCAAAATTCTTTGTTTCCTATAAATTAAAGCCACGATTTCCACAAACACAACCAAATCTAGAGAAAGAAAGACCAACATTAGGATCATGCATGAGCCTTAGCCAAGGCTACGCGCTACTCCTACTCAACGAGGAGACCATTGGTAGATCTAGTAGCCAAAGAGGAATCCAAATTCGTTAAGCTCAGATACTCAACCACCTTCTTGTTTAAAACAATTTCTCCTTGTGATGTCTTGCCCTGTGTCTTATGTTATCAGGAACGCTTCACCCAACACAACCATGAATATGAATATGAATCATGTAACAAATTGATTACAAGCTTCCAAAGAGGACCATAAATCTTTTTGCTTGTTTTTCCCCAACCCTAAAATGCCAATACATTGAGAATTTTCAATGGAAATCTATCCACGACATCAATACCTACCTAGTGGTGCTAGGGATAGACCTTGGGTGTCTCAATGTCAGGTGTTTAGGTTTGTCCATCTCCAACTATCACAAATCTATTCAAAAGTATGGATTGTTTTGTCTAGTTGCCCCAGGTGTTACTTCTATACATAAGACACGACATACCCATTAGTGGTTGGAAATGACAAATTCATTACTTATTATAGTTTAAATGAAATGTCACTAATGTCGTTTAAATGAAATGACAACTTAGACCTATTAACTATTTACATTTACTATTAGGAAAATAAAAGATTGGGACATAAAGAACAACTCACACCTATTAACGATTTACATTTACTATTAGAAAAATAATAGATTGGGACATAAAAAACTTCATATCCAATATTGGATGTGGACCTATTAACTTCAAGGTATGTGTTAGTTCAAGGTCCAACACTTTCACATGTAAAAAAAAAATATCTTAATTTTAATTTTAATTTTTTTAATAACAATCAATAATAAAATTTAGTCTATCATGACTTTATTCATGACTTCCAAAGATAGAGAATCCGAGAGTGTAACCACATAACTAATTTATATATGTGATAGTGGCCAAGATAAGTTTTGCCATTACAAAGAGAACTAGTAAACCTAAGCGGCAATGAGGGGTGAATTTTTTTTAATACATACAAACGTTGAATATAATTTACCCTTAATACATATAAATGTTGAGTTTTTTTTAATATATATAATTTTTTTAATACTAATAACTAGTAAAGAAAAACATGCACCCTAGGGTGGGACTAAGACAATCTTAACGCAAAACAGTAAAATACATTAAAGGCAAAGAAAATAAAATATAATAATAAAGATAAAACAAAAGGAAAGTGAGGCAGGCTAGCTTATGGATGAACGGGCGGTCCAGACTCCAGAGTATTCGTGCTGAACACTAGAACAACAGATTGAATTGTGATTATTTGCGGTGTGTGCGACATGGACAAATATTCCATGAATGCTTTGGAAACAGGTACAATCTCAAAGTTTCTCTTCAAGGGTGTGATAAAGATTTTAGTGGTCTATGGTCTATAAGCCTGTAGGAGTTGACCACAAACCGCCCAGTTTCGATTCTATGGGCTTTCCTTTAACAATCTCAGAAGCGATATGTTCGCGGAGAGTCAATTTCGATCTGGCTCTTGCCAAAAATTCTGTCATTATTGTAAAAAAACTGAACTTGGGTGCATTAGAGAAAACAAATTTGAGTGCTTGTGGTGTTGCAGGTGCAGCAGGCGGCAGAGGTGAGAGGCAGCTTAGCACATCAACTCCAGCGACCGAAGGACCCCCCAAACCGTCCTTTTTGTACCGCCATCGATACTTGTGGTCAGGTTTACTTGTTCTCAATGTTGCTCTAGGAGGTAACCCTACTTCCACTTCTTTTTAATCTATTCAAATCTGTGTATTTATACTTAATTAGGGTTATGGTAAATTTGTTAATTGGTGGGAATTTTGTAGACTTAATCCCGGTTACCCTATTTCCAGCCCGTTGATTTTACACATTCTGTGCTGTAGATAGTTCAACCAAAATATCTGAAATAATTCTTATTTTGAGGTTTTCATAGAAATGGAGAACAAGTTGCAGCATGACCCCAACAGCGTAGCCACCATCTTCGGCGATCAAACTTCGCTAAATCGTCCAAAAAATGGAAATTTAGAAAATCTCAAGCAATGGCCATTAAATTCTCCAGATTCAGCAGTGGGCATTTCGAGACATGTGCATAAACCACTTCCTTTCCAGAGAGAGGAAAATTACACTTGAAACAGCAGAATCTAAAACTGGCTCTTGCTTTGTGAGGTTCTCTTGTATTCAATTTCTTTAGATTTGTTGTGTTTGGCATTTTTCTATGTTTTGCTTGTATGATGAAGATAATTTGCTTTAGGTGTGCAAAATTATGGCAAGCTGCTCTTTATCCTCAGGAAAAGTGAACCTGGAAAACACCAGTGTTAGACTACTCATTTCAGTGTTTGTTCGTACAAATTCATTATAGACTTTTATGGTCCGAATAATTTTATTTTAGAGTTCTAAAGAAGATCAATGTTTGGTCGTGCTGAACTTTGTGCGCTCTTCTGTCGTACCCAACAAATTATATTGAAATGGACACAAAACTGTTACACGATGGGCTTTTGCCCATCAGGCAAGGAAATTTGCTATTATAATGTCGATCAAGGTGGCAGAGTATCATAACTAGAACCCTATTAGACTCCTAGACTCCCCTGGCCCTTCCCTCCTACTGTAAGTAATTGTATAAGCAACCTACAATTGCTGCATTTTCAAAATGGGTCTGTACATTCAAAAATATACACACACACTAAATGCTTCAGGCAGCTTAAACCTTAAGTTCTGCATCTTGATAGAAATTTTGTCCATATATTAAGCCGTTGACCAAAAAACTGATAGGCAGACCTTATTGCCGCTGAAGATTCTCTTTGGGTGGATCGTCTCTGTTCATGGTGATGCCAGTTCCTCGTTTCTTGTTCATTTGGGCGAGGGATCCTCTTCACAGGAAAGGTATAATTCCTAATGCCTATAGACTGTCCTTTATCCTTGTCAAGCCACTTTCATCTATAGCATGATGCATTGGTCCTGACATCTGCAATGTTCATTTTTGCCTTCATATCTTTAATGAATTGCCTTCTAATTTTTGAAATTCTCATGAATTTTTATGAAAGCTTTTGCTAGAATCTCTTTTATTTTTCCCTCCTTTGCCAAATTGATTGCAGGCGGTAGACCTTACAAAATATATCTGAGAAGATCTACAGCATGTTCATACTTCTGATAAAACTTGGAGGCGGTCCTTTGAGGATGGAAATGCCACAATCGTTCATTTCTTTAGCAAGAACAGAAACATTCTTTCTAGACCTGGCAGATATAGTGTCCTTCACAAAAGCAGCTGTTGCTTTCCTTGTGGGTTGCTTCCTGCTCCTTTTAATTTTCCAAACTGGAATGAGCTCTGAAAAATTCACCATCTGCCCTCTGCAATTAAGAAGGCAACTTTAACAGGGATGGCAGTTATTCCAAACGGTGCCAAAACAATCATCAACCCTCACTTCCATTATTGAAATTTATTTCAAGCTCTCGCAATATTTGCACACTCTCCATCATTTCAGATCCTCAAATGGAGTGCAGAAAGGAGATGTGATTAGTCTCCTAAGGGCCAAATTAACTCCCTAGTTTAGCTTCTCATCTGCTTAAGTGTTTAGCAAACTCGTAAGTGTTAATATGATTGAACTTTATAGTTACAATGGAAGAGCTTAGGCTTTTTGCTTTTTTGTACCCAGAGAAGGGAGGTGCTCTCCAATATAGTATGGGGGAGATCCTGTCACATTAGTCACTTTATGCTAGCAGACATAAATAAAAAATATTAAAATATAAAAAATGAACAATATAAATTACATATGACTTAAATAAAATAAAAAAAACTAGATCCATTTGAAACCCAGATCTATCAAGCACAGAGAGGGATCCAAAGGTAAAAAATGTACACCTCAAGAAATTGGATCTTTCTCGGTGCTTGATAGAGCTGGGTTTAAAATGGATCTATGCTAGTCTATTAAATCCTGGGGCTTCTAACTTTCTGTAAGCCATTCTTGCTTCATAGTTTTAATTACCAAAAGGGTATCTCCCATGATCCACAAGCTCTAGATCTTTAGATTTGTAGATCTTTAAGTGCTGGACAAGAGCTGATAGTTATGGGCCATGGCTCATTCTTAGGTACTACTCCAAGGACAATTTTTGCACAGAGAGTAGCAAGGTGCTCTATAGCCTAGTATGGGGGAGATGTTGTCACATAACTTAATGTAACATATGAACATTAAATTACAAAAAGTAAAAAATAATTAAAAAAATACATTTCAGCTCATAAAATAAAAAACTAGAACCAAATGCCAAATGGATCAAAATTCTTGAGGTGTAAATTTTTTTGAATATGTAAAAAATTAAAGATAAAAAAAAATACACCTCAAGAAATTTGATTCTTCTGGATGCTTGATAAATCAAGGTTTAAGATGAATTTATGCTGGTTAAGTTAGCAGTTACAAAAGTCTCATCTGAGACATGTGATACCCTTTCTCAGCTGCTTGTCCTGTGATAAACCTTGAAGTACTTTGTAAATTTTTTTTTATAAACTTTGTGCACAAATTTATCCTATCTTGGTCCTTCATCTAATTACTAGGCTTTTGATTTAATCGAGAGGATTGTCTTTCTGCATTCAAGTGTTTCTATTTCTGTATCGCATGGGTTGCAGGCAATCAATTTAAATCATTAAGTTGCTACTTGACGGGGCTATTACGGAAGCAGCTCCTCAATTGAGGAAGAGTGGTTATGTCAGTCAAGCACACTAAACTCTATAAAGTATCATTAAGTAGAAATTTAATTTTATTAATGTTTTTATAATCATGCTAATCCCTAACCTGAATATTCCTTTGTCTTCTTAATTATCTTTATAAAAATATTTCAAACTATGCACTTTGTTTATGTTATCTTCATGAAAATATTTCAAACTATGCACTTTGTTTATGTTGTTGCATTTTTTATGCGCACTTCACCCACCTCTTCATGGTTTTTGAATGTACTTTATAACTCTGGAAAACAATCTGAATTTGCAGATTGGTGTGTTCAGGTTATCTTCTTCTAGGAACAAAGAAGAAAACTACAGGCATTGAAGACAAAGTTGTTGAAGAAACAATTCCAGATGTTGAAGTAAAGACTGTTGTGAATGAGGCAAAATACGAAGCGTTGCCAAGTGCATCTGTTGTGACGGCAACTCAGCAAATTTCCAAAGAAGAACAGCTTCAGCTTTTTAAGTGGATGTTGGAAGAGAAGAGGAATATAAAGACGTCGGATCCATTAGAAAAGAAACGCATTGATGAAGAGAAAGCCCTTCTCAAGCAATTTATTAGAAGTAAAGAAATACCCACCCTTTAGAAAATGTTGCTAAGGAACTTATATAGTTTGTATTATTGCTGAATGGGTGCAAGTCATGCTTTTGAATTGGCTTTTGGGATTTAATTAGTGCAATTTGGCATGCAGTGTAAAATACGAAAAAGCCAGTAATTATCGGGTTGGATTGCATTTAGAAATTCATCTGGACTTTGTCAGATATTTTAGTGCTCAAGTATTTTTGCTCATGGTAGCCTTGTATCTTTTACCATTAATTTTTTTAGTATATGATTGTTCCTTCAATTGAACAAAATACTGCATAATTGGAGATTTCACTCTTTTTAATAGTGATTCATTTGAGGTTGTTGCGATCAATGGAGTTAGCATCTCTCATGGAAATTGTAGTAAAACTTTTACATACGGAGCTTTTAAATGTTCAAAAGCATTCTAAAATACGTTTTAATGAAAATTTAACTGTATGAAATAATCATTGAAGGTTTTGCACTTGGTGCATAAGTTCCGGCCATTATCTGCCTCTCTATATGTGTGCTTAATTGTGTAAGGCAGGGAATGAGGAAGGCCAATGCAGCCTGGTGCATAAGTTCCTCGAACACCCAAATCAAAATAGACGTCGAGTCAAAGACTCAAGAGTCTATAAAGTCAGATGTTTTGACATTTTCAACATTTTTACTGGCTTTTTGGAGTTTTTAAGAATAGTTTTTTAATAGAGCTTCGAACTTAAAGCCCAATAGCGAGGGTTTTCGACATTTACCCACCAGCTAGGATTTTGATCAGTGTCTAGGGTTCTGTCAGATGATTTTAGATATGACAATTGAGTCTTGACTTTTACCATTGACATTCATGGTATGAGCCATTCAGGGATCAAATTTGAAGGGTAGGGTCCTATTTCACTTTGAATTGTTGTGAGATATTGAACCCTTCAATGTTGACATGAAAAAATAAATCATTCTTTTCATTTGAAACTGTAAGTGTACAACAAAATTTTATTATTTATTAAAACAGTGTATAGAAAAAAAATGACAATAAGAAGAAATCTCGAGTGATTCAACATTTACATGGAATTAGTGAGGTAAACCATGTACTCTCCAGGTCCCTGGAGCATATAGTTTATTGAACTTAGATAACGGACAATTCTGTCAGGCCTACCTAAAAGAAAAACCCTAGAATGTAATACCTAATGCTTTCAGGGAGAAACTTCTTTATTAACACTAAATTCAGCAGATATTTTTATAATTGAATCATGTCCTCCCCACATGCTCAAATCAAAGTGATCAAACAAAGGCCCCAATTTTAGGTGGATTATAGATAGTCCCTCCAATGTATATGGAGTTTATACCCCAATTCGAAGTGATCAAACAAAATCCCCAATTTTAGGTAGATTATGGATAGTCCCTCCAATCTATATTGATTTTATCAGCCCTATCGAAATGGTTAAGTATTTATTAGTCCACTATAAGGAAGAAATTTAAATTCTCCAACAAATATCACTACAAGCTGGGTGTCTAGTTTCTACCAAAGTCAACAAGGAGGACGAATCATAAACACACGTTTGGGAGGTTTGCGACAACGAGGATGTTGAAATCATGATCTTTGCTAGATAACTGCACTCCCCGTCCCTCATTCATGAATGTCCGTCGAGGGATTCTCTTGTTTAGATATATTGGTAGACAATTTGTACTTCTTGTTTGCATTATTAAAAGGCTGACATGAAAATGAAGGGGTTGAAGGGGTCAGAGTCTACAACATTTACAGTGTCGGTTGTTAAATATTTTATCTTAACTATTGGATTTCAATAAGGAAATTGGAACAATTCAAACACTTATATTCAAATATTGTCTTTTCTCCCAACCTAGTGTTTACAATACAGATAAATAACATTGACAGATTTGGAACTCAAATACAAGGCTTTTTCTTTTTGCTCCTCCGCTCAAACGAAGTTGTGGTCCTAGACTATGAAAAGTATACATTATTTTGGTTCTGATTTCATTTAAATACTGGGTTTTTTAAGGTTACATCTATTGAGTATTCGAGACTTAGTCTGGCGGAAACGCAATCACATAATACATTACAAATTTCAAACAACATTTTGGATGGAGAAATTTTAAACCCTTATATTTATAGAATCAGAAGGAACTCCATCAAGAAACACATTTAAATTTTATCCACATATAAAATGTTACACAAGTGTAAAATGCTATACATACCTGTAAATTCACGACAACCAAGTCGACAGCTTAGCTCTGCATAATCTTCTGGAGGAAATAGAAATTAGGGAGACACTGAAGCATAGATTTGGAGAGTTGAGAGTCCGAGTCCTGACCTCCGACTGTCCTATACTTATAAACCCAAAATAATTTTTTTTTCACAGACTTCACCAATATCTTTAAGTTCAGGGAAGCTCAATCCAACCTACCCAACGTTCTAGCTTTGCTTCTCTTGCTCCTACCTGTGAAAAAGGTGGAACCTTCGAGTTTCCCACCGCAGAAGATAATGAGGAATTAGAGTGTGCAACTGTTTCCTTCTATAGAAAGATGATTGGAAGCAACACCATCTCAATTCCACAATATCATGGCGCTCCTGAGTTGGTTTACCTTTCCCGAGGTAGGTGAATTCATGTTTATGTATTTCACATGATTACAAAAAAAATTCATTTTATAATTGCTTCTACATAACATAGATATATCTGTGCAGGTCAGGGAAAACTGGGTATTGTTTTCTCGAGGTTTCCAGAGACTTTCAGAGATCATTCTTCGTTATGATGGTGCTTAGGGCGTAGATCAGAGAGCCCACGGGAGGAAGAAGAAGAAGAAGAGGACTCATGTCAAAAGGTGAGGTGAGTGAGGAGGGGAGACGTAATAGCGATATTTGCAGGAGAAACCCACTGGTGCTATAATGATGGGAACGAGCCTCTCTAAATCTTAGCCATTGTAGACATAGGAAACCCTCATAAACAACTCGGGCGCAAGAGTTACCGTGTTAGCATCTCGACAAATTAAGTAATGATAATATTTAGTTAGGTATATGACAAATTCTTTCGTTTCTTTTAGAGATGACTATATGCATATTGTACAGCCATTCTCTTTGGTTGGCCCTCCATTCCAGTTACCTTTGTCTCTACTGCCTAACCCTCTTCCTCCGATGAAATAGGTAGACTAAGCGGCCTAGGTGGACCGTGGGAGACTGGGAGTGTTGATTCAAATGATTCTGACCCGGGCAAATGAAAGGAAATTGGAATAAATCCTAGAATACTAGACTAACTAGTATAGGATATGATTCATGAGCAAAAACAAAGGGCGGCGTGCTGCTAACCTACTACCAAAGATACGTCATCCCAGTCTTGTGGTGGTCATAATAGAAATGTCTAGCACTGGGTAAAACCCTAGTCTGGAAACTTACATACCCATTGGACCAGGTTAGGTTCAAATCTAGCAAAGATTGCTCATCCAACTTGTAAGTTGTAACCCAAAAAACAACACCATTAGTTTTTCCTTACGGAGCCTTGACAGTGGAGGGTTATCAAATCAATTCACTATCCATAGATATGACTCATATGAGTATTTAATTTCACATCATATACTCAAATACTCAAGTGACTTGTAAGTTGTGAGATCATGTGACTCGGTGAACAATAAGATGAAAGATGGAAAATCGAGTTGGCAGGTGGCATCATCTCATACTAAGATTTAATGAAGTTGGTGAATCAGTAATGCATGCTAATTCCATTAAATGCTTTGAAAGTGAACATCGAATTGTGAGTCACAATCTTGACTCACCGACTTGAACTTGGCACTAGGAAGCCTAGTGGCCCACCATGGTCCGTTTTGATTGGGACTGAGATCCTCATCCATGATCCGACTATTCAAGAGCACTTGGGAAGACTTTGAGTTCATTGAATCCCATAGTCCACTGAATTTTGGATAGGAAAATTTCGTAGCTGCCCTTCTGTTGCAAATTTACCGAGGCTTACTCAATTTCATTATTGAAGTGATGGAAATGAAACTAATTTTTTTTTGCATGGTTAAATTCCTTGTGGCCTTTTATGACGTTTAAAATGGCCTTTGAAGGGCTTCGAAGGCTTCAAATTTGAAACCTGGAGCCATTGTCTCTAGAATATGTTTTATTGAAATATTTATTTTTTATTTTTCTTGGTATCTGGTGTTTGCCAACTTTGCCGTGGGTTTTTTGCATAATTGACTCACCCAACTTTGCCGAATCTCCAGCCAAAGGAGCGAGTCTTGTATTGAGTGGAGTCGAGAAACTATGACCCAATTTATTTATTTATTTATTTTTATTTTTCAGTCGAAAAAATTAGTTCCTTGGTATTCAATTGAATCAAAAGAACCTTGTACATCATCAAAAATACATATGGTCCCCCCTGGACCAGCAAATCAGATATAATATCCCTACATATAAGATCTATCCATACAAATCCAATAAAACAACAAGTATACCAGAAATACACTAAGCATCTGGGTATCAATACCACAATAATCCTCTCATAGGAGAGCAATAATAATATCAGTCACAGTATGTCCCTAAAGAATATAACAAGAGCCCAGATACCTTATCCAAGCAGGGGAGCGACTCTTGTATATCCTGTAATAGCTGCTCAACAAAACTTGATATAGCTCAAAGAAGTCATGAGACAAAAAACTGAAATAGAATGAGCATATTCTAAAATACCTGTATAGAGTCTTCCCCTATAATCTCATCATCATAAGATTCAATAAGTAAGAGATGGCCAGGTGCCAAGTGCAACCCCTCCTTGGATAAGATGTCTGCCCTCTTGTTATGTTCCCTATAGACATGACTGAGATCCACCCAGGGGAAAGAGGACATAAACAATCTGGTGTTGTAGCACCAAGCCTCCAAGTTCACCATGTCCAGGGTGGATTCCTTTTTGCCCAAGTTATAATCATAGAGGAGTCGCCAAAGATATGTAGGTAAGGCAACCCAATATCCTTGGCGACCCGTAATGATGCCCAGAGTGCTAAGAGTTCAGCTCTAGTATTTTTGCTGCTTTCGCATCCAAGTTTACAGTCAAAGAAATGATGATCATTCAGCCATATACAAAAACCTGCTCCACCTATACTTTTAGCAGCAGCGCCATCAAAAAAGATCTTGGGATATTTTGAAACAGGTGGCTTTCCAATGTTCCAGATTTTATTCCTTTTCTTCATAACAGCTTTGTAAGTGTTCACCTCATCAATGATAACATGTAAGAGACCAGCTATCAAGGGACGCCGATCATCAAATAACATGCAATTTCTAGCCTTCCAAATATTCCAAGTAATAAAAAGAGGCAGATACTGAAAGTCACCAGCCTTAGAAACCCAGTTGGATAGATTTTCCATGAAAGTAGGTGCATTCCAAAGAAAATGCACTTTGAACAAACTGTTAAGACCCAATATCAATTTCTTCAAAAATAGACAGCCAACAAAAAGATGGTCAACAGATTCAACTTCCTCATTACAAAGACAACACCTATTTGGACCATACCAGCCTTTCTTGCATAGAATATCCCAGGTATTGATTTTCTTATAACACGTGAGCTAGATAAAACACTTAAGCTTGTGGGGAATATTAAAGTGCCAAATCTTCAAGATGATATCATTCTCCATGATAGATCTATGATTTGAAACAATAAGATCATAAGCTTTCTTTGCAGTCATCTATCCCTTCTGTTCATCGTACATCCAAAGAAGTTTGTCCTCAGCATTCCCAAGCCTAATACCCCCATGGGTCAGGCCCTTAACATAGGAACTCCATTGAGCATCCCATTCACCATCCAACAACAGATCAGTGGCTGAGTACCACTTGGGGCCATCAAGACCACACACTTCCAAATTTTGCGCCTGAGCAAGAAAAGAGATCCCCAGATCATGAAGATAAAACCTGAGATCCTCTGATAGCAGATGCAGCGAGTTTAGCCCAACAATAGGGTCAACCCCCACCTTGATTTTAAATCCATTCCCCACCCTCCAACCCAACTGACAGGTAATCCACTCAAAAATCCTAATAAACCCATTCCAAAAGTATGAGGTGCCTTTCACATTATAAATCCGGGTACGTATCCATTCTTCCAAGGATCTGTTTTTTAAGTATTTATGTGCAATAATTTTGCTCCAGATACCTGTACCAGTTAGTAGCTGCCACATGCTTTTTAATCTCAAAGATATACCAAACCATTCAAGGTTCTCAATATCCCAACCACCCAAATTCTACAGGTAAAGATAGAGTTTCCCAGCTTACCAGATGGGGTTTGTGATGACCATCAGAGGAGCCCCAGAGAAAGGAGGAAATAGTCTTGCGTAGAGCATTCAGTATAGATTTAGGGCATCTAGCCAAAGCAAACCAGTAGACAGCCAAGCGAGTAAGCACAACTTTAATAAGGACCACCCTGCCACCAAGAGAGAGATACCTGTAGGTCCAGTTATGGATTTTTTTCTCAAATAATTCGATCATCCATCTCTAATTTGAGGTAAGGTACCCCAAAGGTTTAAGCCGGTAGCCCAAATACTTAAAGCCCCTAGTGAGAGGTTCCATCCTGAATGGAAGAAACTCAACAATCTTCTTTCTAATATCAACATCCACATTATGATAGAGGAAACTATGACCCAACTTTATTATAAAGTAAAGGTAATTTCAAAATCAACCGAAATATAACTTTTTAATATTATAAACATTGAGTAACCCAACTTTGCCGAATCTCCAGCGAAACGAGTGAGTCTTGTTTTGAGTGGACTCCAGTAACTATGACCCAACTTTATAATAAAGTAAAATGCTCATAATATTTAAAAAATTAAAATATATATGAAATATATTTTATCATATGACTCATAAGGTCGGAGGAATTCGACGCATCATTCCTCATAGGCATAGATATTTTGGACTATGGTTTAGGCGTAAGATGTTACATTGTCATTTGAATTGGACTATGGTTTAGGTCTAGATGTTATATTATTATTTAGCTCTAAGATGTTATATTGTTATTTGAATTGATCATTTTCATCAAAATACATATTTATAACATATTGACATTGGTATAACATTGGATTATGGTTTATGCATAAGATGTTATATTATTATTTGAATTGCTCATTTTCATTAAAATACATATCGTATAACATATTGCCATTGGGATGACATATTGATAGTGAATTGTTCATTTTCATCAAAACATGGAGTCACAATATTAGGTATAACATATGTAGAGTGAATTGCTTATTTTCGTTAAAACATAAGAGCCACACTATAAAGTATAAACAGAGCCGTAGTTTCATAGAAACAACTATTCACTACAATTATATACATTATTGGAATTTCTATTATTTAATTTAATAATAAGTGATTATGTTAAATGATTATGTTAAACATGTTAATGAAGGCCACCTTCTCTCTATGGTTACTTTTATTTCCTTGGTATGGTGAATTTAAAGCAACACATTTACTCTATAAATTTGCAATGTAAATAGAAGTAGTTCAAAATTAATTGGTTGGTGTCATTATCCTTAATAGTTATGACCTTGAGATATTTTGTGGGCTCCAAAAGAAGAGTTATTCTAATTTCAACTTACAAATGTAGGTTTATGCTAGTGGGTCAATGATTAACTAGTGAGGTTTATGGAGCGTTAAATTGTCCATTAAGGTTCCATTATTGTTGTGGTTTTCCTCACCCAAAGGACATGCTAAAAAGGGATTGAGGTTTGGTGCAAGTGTCAGGGGAAATTAGCATAATAGACACCCCTCAACCTCAAAATCCAAGTCAAAGGAATATTGGTGGAATAGACACCCCTTCAAGTCTACATATAAGATAAAGGAGGTCCATGTGATGCAATGTAACTCCTTGGGATGGGTTTCTAGAAATGATTCCAACCAAAACTAGAAATTATGTTTAAAAGGATTTCATGGTCTATGTAACGGTAAAAATACCGTTTTACTGTAACTTCTCGAAATGTAATATCCTTATTTGGATATTCTCAATTATCACTGAGTTGTATAATCAACCAATGGAAAATAATTCCATATTGGAAATATTAAATAAATATTAAAGATGAATGATGATAAAAGATTACAAAGTGACTGCCATATATATATTAATTGTAAATGCACTTTGTATACCATCCATGAAAGGATGCGTC
>LPNX010310895.1:43514-57693 GCA_001517045.1 Pseudotsuga menziesii | reverse complement strand
GTTGTTTATTATTTAAGGTTGTTACATTGCCTTCCGGTTCAAGATGCTTTGTCCTCAAATCATATTTTATAAAACTAGTTTATAATTTAAATATTGTAAGTGAAACGACGAGATATTTCGTAAAACCATGGGCTATTTCACTTTGTTTTTAACTTTTCCCCTTTTATTTATTTGTTGATAATTTTTTTATTTTTTTATTTATTTTTTATTCTTCACTTTTCCCTCTTCAAAGGTCAAAGGCCAATTTTTGGTCAAAAACCAATTTTTACAAAAGAAACTCTGAATATGGATGGCGAAAAGCCATTGTGTGGTCAATGACCTAAATTCAAGGAAACCTTGAACATGTTTTTTAACTTTTCTTTTTAACTTATGTTTTTTAACATTTCCCTTTTATTTCTTTTGTTGATAATTCTTTTTCTTTTTTTGTTTTTATTTTATTCTTCATAATTTTATTCTTCTTCATTTTTCCCTCTTGTTCTTGCTTCATATTTGGAGTGGAATTAATACTTCTTTAATGAAATTCAAATGGCCAAAGGGCCAATTTTTGGTCAAAAACTAATTTTTACCAGAGAAACTCTGAATATGGATGGCTAAAAGCCATTGTGAGGTCAAAGACCTAAACCTTGAACATGTTTTTTTAACTTTTCTTTTTAACTTATGTTTTTTTTTGTTCTTTATTTTTCCCTATCGTTCTTGCTCTGATACCACTGTAACGGTAAAAATACCGTTTTACTGTAACTTTTCGAAATGTAATATCTGTATCGGGATATTCTCAATTATTACTGAGTTGTATAATCAACCAATGGAAAATAATTCCATATTGGAAATATTAAATAAATATTAAAGATGAATGATGATAACAGATTGCAACGTGAGTGCCATATATATATTAATTGTAAAGGCACTTTGTATACCATCATGCGGCATTTTAGAATAATTTACTAATAACCATTTATTCATTATTAATTATTAATATCAATATATATTAATATTAATAATTAATATTGATATATATATATATATTGTTTGTTTGTTGTTTATTATTTAAGTTTGTTACAGTCTAAACTTAAGGCAAACATTTATATTTATATTGGAGTGAAGAGGATGCTCATCGACAACCATCCTCTTCACTCCAATGTCTACAATTTTTCCTCACAATGCTAAGTTTAGGTTAATTTCACAGTCTGATAAGGCATAGAGACAATCACTCGAACACTATGCATTGCCTAAATTTTGAATGAAGAATGAGTGATTGATTCCAAAAGAGATGGGAGGATTGGGGAAAATACAACTAACATTTCTTCTATCCATAGAAGAAATGACTCTTACATTGTCATAGAACTATATTCATCCTACGCTTCCATAACTATGTGAGAAGAAATTTTCCATCGACCTTAGACATGCATTCAATGGATAGATTAATAAGTCAAAAGAAGACAATTATCTCATTCAAGTCACATGACAACAAATTGATGAGTTCTAGTGGAATCATAGCCCCTTTGGTGCTCTTTACATAGCTATCTTGGACCATTATATTAATTTCCAACATAATATTTACATATCTTTTAAGTCACCATGAGAAGCCAACCACATGGCCCATTTAGAAATATTTATAATATATATGCCTAGCCATTAACTTGTCGGGTCTTGGCCTTGAACACCGCACCGTGAATCCACAGTAGCATATTTACACCATTTATATAATTTGATTTAATACATTCTAGGGGTCAAAACTGGGGGTATTATAGTCCCACCCCCTTGGAATAACACCGTCCTCTGTGTTTAGTCAAAATCTAAACAAAAAAGAATATGCCTCTCTCATGGCATCCTCTAGTTCCCATGTAATTCATCGAGACCAAAATGCTTCCATTGCACCTTTATTAGTTCGATGAATCGGTTCTAGAGCAATGCTACTTACTCATCAAGGATTCATAGTGTCCTTGTTTTGAACTCTTCCTTGGGTTCTACCTAGATCACATACCAATTACTCACATGGTTATGATCATCTACATATTTCTTAACCAAAGAAACATGAAAAACATTATGAGCTCTAGTGTTAGCAGGTAATGCGATTCTATATGCAATTGGCCTTATCCTCTCAAGCACTTCAAATGGCTCACGACTTCCAAGCTTCATGGAACTTTTCCTTGGCCTCATTTAGAGGTAAACATGATCCCTTACATTAAATTGCCTATGCACTATATTCTTATTTGCATAGATTTTATATGTATCTCCAGTTGCCTTCAAATTCAACGTAATATTCAGAACTTTCTGTTCATTTCTTTAAGCATCTTTATCCCAAGCACAATTCTATTCACTGAATTATACTAACTCACTGGGGTCTTACACCTACCATACAAAGCTTCAATTGGACTCATTCTTAATGATGCTTGATGTCCATTGCTATATGCAAACTCTATCAAGTGTAGGTAATCTTCTCACTTGGATGGTTTATCCATCACATACATGTAAAACATGTCTTTAATCACTTTATTTACTCTTTGTATTTTCCTATCGGTTTGTGGATGGTAACTAAAATTCAGCTGTGTACCCAGATATGCAAAAAGAACTTTCCAAATTTTAGATATAAACTTTGTATCTTGATCGAATACAATTGCCTCGGGTAACCCATGCAAATTGAATATTTCTTCCATGAATATTCTAGCTATTTCATCAACCTTGTGAATGGTTTTAACTGGAATAAAATGTGTTGACTTAGATATTTCTTTCACCACAACCATGATGGAATCATGGTTTCTTTAAGAAGTTGGTAATATTGTGATAAATTCCATAGTTACCACTTCCCATTTCCATTATGGAATTGGCATAGGATGGAATGAACTTGCAGAGTGTTGATGTTCAGCCTTCACTTGTTGACATTTCCTACACCTATAAATATACTCAGCAACATCTTTCTTCATTCTCGACCAAACATACCATTTCCTTGTTGTAGAAATAATTTTCTAGTATTTTGGATGGTTAGAAGATGACATTTAATGGATTTCATCCATAGCAATCCTCCTCACATCTACAACATTAGGAATATGCATTCTATTTTTATAGGTAAGAAGTCTATCTTCCTTTAAATGATAATCTTCATAACTCTTTTCTAAATCCAGTTGTTGTAATTTATCCTTTACTTGCATACAATGTTCATCTTCAAAAAGAGAATGAACAATCCTTTGCCTTAAATCTGTTTGATAATTACTAATGGCGGCCACATGCATTTTTTCTACTGAGTGCATCAACCACCTTTTTTCCTTCCCTTTTATGTGCTTGATTTTAAAATCAAATTCACACAAAAATTCAATCCATCTAGCTTGTGTTGAATCTAATGTTGGCAGCTCGAACAAATATTTCAGGCCATATTGGTAAATTTTAAGCTCAAGTTTCTTGTGCATCAAATAGTGCCTTCACATTTTAAAGCATGCAATATGAAAACAAGCTCCAAATCACGAGAAACATATTTCTTTTATGTTTTTTCATCTTTATTGACTCATAACATACCATATGATTGTTTTGCATAAAGTCCTCCGATTCATTTCTTACATCCGTTAGTGCACACCACAAAATCATTTTTTGGATTTGCAGTTTTCAGAATCAGAGCATTGGTAAGAAACTTCTTCAAAAACTCGAAGCGTTTTTTACATCCTTGTGTCCACTCAAAGTTCATTCCCTTCTTTTGCAAAGAAGTAATGAGGTGTACAATCCCAGAGAATCCTTCAACGAACTCTTATAATAATCAACAAGACCCATGAAATATCTCACTTTTGTCACATTCCTTGGGGTTTAGACCAATTCATAATGGCCTCAATCTTTTCTGGATCCAGGCTATTCCTTCCTCTAAAATATTGTGACCCAAATAATGTTTTTTTTGTATAGAAATTATATTTGCTTAGATTTGCATACAACTTATGCTCTCTTATCACTTGCAAAACCATTCTAAAATGTTCTTCATGATCCTCTCCATTCTTTGGATAAATAAGAATGCCATTTAGAAAACAAACACAAACTTATCTAAGTGCTTGCTAAAAACATTAATTATGAGACACATGAACATAGTTGGTGCATTAGTGGGATCGAATGGCACTACCACAAACTTATAATCCCCATACCTTGTTCTAAAGGATCTTTTGTTGATGTCTTCCCTTTGTTGACTTATTGATGGTAACAAAACCTCTAATCAATCTTTGAAAATATCTATGCCTCTCTCATTTGATGAAAGATGTCACCAATTCAAGGTAAAGTGTACTTGCTCTTCACTATAACCTTATTTAGATGTCTATAATTAGTGCACAACCTAAGAGTTCCATCCTTGTTTTTTCACAAATAGCACTAGTTCTCTCCATGGAGACACACTTAGTTGAATGTATTTGTTCTCCAACAACTTTTCTAATTGCATTTTTAGCACTGGCAATTATGGGGTACTCATTCTATAAGGTGTCTTGGAAACTGGTGCAACTCCCAACACAAGTGAAATCTATATTCTTCTTTCAAGGAATTCTTGTCACTTCATTAGGGTGAACATCATTGAATTCTTATAAGACTTATAGAGAATTCATTGTTGATAAATATTACTTGTTTCGATCATTACTTGTGTTCTTTCTCTTCTATTTATTGCTAACTATATCACTATTTCATTTAGCTTCTAGATCCATTTCTCCATAATCTCACATGGTGTCAGAGGCCTTGGTCATTCTAAAGAAGTTGTTTTATGGGTAACTTTGTAGATTGAATATAGAGCTTAGAGATCATAGTTAGGATGGATAAATTTTCCTAGTTAATTCTTACACCATTAAATTACCTTGAATGGAAGACTAAGATTATGATTGTATTGTGCAACAAAGGCCTCTACAATATCACAATGGGAACGAAGATCAAGACAAATTCTGCCATGGAAAAGTCAATATGGTTTAATTGGATGGACCTAGTGTTTGGATTGCTACATTTCTTGATTTTTCTCTCTCTCATAGATCAGATCGATCTTGATGAATTTGCTAATGAATTATGGACTAGGCTAGAAGGACCCTTTGGACAATAAGATGAGATTAGAGGACATAAACTAGAGAATTATGTCAACAATTTGAGCATGAGAACTATCCAAGACTTATCCAAAAATTTTGAATCATTCTCTTGCTTCTTAAAATGAGACGATGAATTGGTTCAAATCAACCATTCAACCGAGGGAGAACTTGGAACATATCTAGTTCTTATTGATGAAGATCTCATTGATGTTCTTCAATTTCTTCAAGTGATATTTCAGATTTGCATGTATAATCTATTGACATTGATGAATAGTTTGTTGTCGAAACAACAACCATATCACTTTGGGCACAACATACTCTTCATGAAACATATGATCTAGTTGGAGATCTAACATATACACGGTCGACCCACTCACATTCTCAAAGTACTTCTCATGCATTCACTGCTATAGATCTCTTAATGCCCATCCATAGATACATGGTTAATATAGGAGATCCATAGTCATTTTTAGAAGGTATAGGAGATCCACATTTAAATACCATCATGAAGGAGGAGCATCAATCCTTGATGAAGAACCAGGATTGGTAGCCACATCCCCTACCCCCTGGTAGGATACTTGCATGGAGAAAATGGAAGTATCGATCAACGTTTAAAGAAAATGGGCATGAGAGTGATAATGGTTGAAGATGAATGCTAAAGTCCACTCAAAACTATATTCCTTTTATTTTTTTGAGGGGGAGGGTTTCCCACTGGGTTTTCCCTCTTTTACGACTTTCAGGGGAAATTTTCTTTATGTTATGGTTGGGACACAATTATTTGTGCATAATGCTCACCTAAGTTAGGATTAAGGGGGGGTGTTGGTGTACATGCACATTCATTTTGAAACATTTTTGGATTTCTAGGGTTAATAGTGCACATACTAGGGTAAAAACTATAAAAATTTGGAGGATATAGATCTATATTCTAAACAAGAAAGCAATATATGTGCAAGAGACCAAGAATGTGACAAAATCATGTCATTAATGAGCAAAAGATGGAAATGAAGATGATATATATTTCAATGACACATAAAATTGTTGTATTGCATCAACTTTACATAGAATAATTAAGTTATTACAAATAGACAATTTAATAGGTATAGGAGGCAATCAAATTGTTCCTCTAGTGCAAGAGATCCTAGTTAGGATTAACTAGAACAAAAATTCCTTTTTTTAGCCATGAAAATTCTTCAAGATAAGTTGACTACCCCATGACCACCCTAAGTGGACTTAGTTCCCTACATGCTAGGAGGAACTGAATGAAAGCTCATGCATGAGGTGTGCATTCCTAAAAAGGCTCAACTGATGTGCTAGTGGATTAAAATAGTCATTACGGTCATTTAGGACCTTGAATAATGGATTGGCTCCCCATGATTTACTCTCTAACTCAAACTATAGTGAAGCTTTCCTAAAATCAAGGAAATAATCCCGAATTTAAGGAATGCACACCTATAAACTAAAAATAGATAGCCAAGAGCTCTATAAATGGGAGTTGGGTTATAAGTAATAGTGTAGGCCCTTAGGAGATTAGGAGGAATCTACAGGGAATCAAATGGGCAAATTGGATGTAATAAGCTTTCAATTGGGTGAACTACTTCTCGGTGAAGGGCTTGGTGAATATGTTTGCAACCTTCTCAAAGGAAGAAAAAAGTTCAAATAAATGAGTTGATAATGTATCATCCCTCTTATATAATTCATATGGATTTCAATGTGATTGGTCCTTTGTTGATGAAAAATATTCCTTGAAATATAAATGGTACTATGACGTCACAAAAATGATAGTAGGCTTGTGAAACTCTAAACCAAACTCTATGAGAATGTGCTACAACCAAATGGCTTGTGTTGCAACATTCACAACACTTCTATACTCTACTTATGTTGTCAATAAATCAATGGCTTCCCACTTATTTCTTGACCAACAAATAGACCCCAAGCCCAAACTAAAAACATACGTAGAGGTGGACTTGTGATTTGTGCCATCTCCAACCTAATTAGAATCTATGTATCCAACTATATCTAGTGAACATCTAGCTGCATAATGTATCCCATAATAATGAGATCTCTGCACATAATAAAGAATCCTTTTATTAGCCTTCCAATGAAGATTATGTGGCTCCCGTATGTATCTGGAAAATTCCTTAACAACAAATGAGATGTACAGTCAACTGTGAGTGAGATAAAGAAGATTCCCAACTAACTGTCAATATTGGGTACTATCCAAGAAAGGTGTAGTTCTTCCATCTTCAAGATTGATGCCTGAAAGGAAGGGTGTCGGGGATTATTTTCAATCATCCATATGGAATCTAATGAGAATATCATGTGCACACTTTGATTGTGCCAATGTGACTCCCAAATTTGATTAGGTGATTTGGAGTCCAATAAATAATTGTAACAATCCTAAGTCAGTCATGGAAAACATGTCATGCAAATAAGTTTTGAACCATGAAATGGATGTGGTAGAAATCCCCGTGATGAGGAGATCATCCACATAGAGAAAAATCAGCAAAAGTGAGTCACCATATTGAAGGATGTAGACATTTAGATATGAATGACATCCTGAGAATATTTGAGACATACAAAAAAAACCCATCTTTGCATGTCAAGATTGAAGAGCTTTCTTTAGTCCATACAAATATTTCTTTAGTTTTCATACAAGTGATGTGTCCTATATGTACCCCTATTGATGGTCCATGTATATATATTAATCAATATCCCCGTAGATAAATTCACTCTTCACATCCATGTGGTGAATCTACCACTACTGAGCTGCTATAAGGGTGAGCACAACGGTCGAACTGAATCCATCTTGGTAATTTGCACAATTGATTTTGTGTAGTTAATACCACACACTTGTGAGAAACCTCTGGCCACAAATATTTACTTATACTTGATTATGAGTCCACTGTATTCCATATTGTTCATGTATATCCACTTACATCAAACCAACTTTGTCCCCTTAGTAAGATGTACCACATCCCGAGAGTTGTTATCCATGAGGATCGATACTCCTCATCCATGGATTCTTTCCAATGTGGATTTATGGAAGCTTTTACATGGTTTTTAGGATCCCTAGTAGACACCACATAGAACAGAAATGGATTTATGGCTACAAGTGTATGTGTGGCTGCTTGAAACTATGAGCGGGTTCTTCGTGCATTGAAAGGATCACCAACTAGTACCCCTGCTGCTTTAAGAGTTTGTTTTTCCCAACGAGGTTGAAATGTCAGATACGAAATAATCTCTTCTTCATTGCCCTCAATGTCTTATTCATGTGACTCTAAAGGTGCATTCAAATATGAAATTTCTATTGATACATCGCAAACATCATGATGAATAACTAGTGGTGCAACGTTGGGAGGAGTAGTTGCATGCATGGGGACTTCTTTCAACGTCACACTTCTATTAATGAAAATATTTTCAGTTTTGAGATTTAGTAACTTGTATCCTTTTACCCCTTCCGAATAGATTTCAAATATGCACTCCATGCTTTGTGGATCCAAAGCCCTCCTTTTCTTGGAAGGAATGCATGTCCATGCACATGATCCAAACACACTAAAGTATTTACTACTGGTTTTTGACGACTACATGCTTCAAATGGAGTAACGACTTTCATAATATTGTGAGGAACTCTATTTTGAATGTAATTATAACAATTTATAGCCTCAGTCCATAGATTCAGAGCAAGTGACTTGGACTTTAACATATAACATGATCATTTCCTTAAAAACATAAAGGTTGTACATATATATTGACATACTCCCCACCATTGTCTATACAAAGGATCTTGATCCCCTTAAATATTTCTCTGCAAGTTCTTTGAAATATTGGATACATTTGAATACATCATCTTTGTGTTTGAGGGAGTGCACCCATCTGTATCTCGAATAGTCATCGATAAAGGTAAATACATAGTTGTCCTTTCTCATTGATGGGTGGGGGAATGGGACTGTAATGTCATTGTGGACTAATTTAAGAGGGCAATAGGCACTCCAATCCTTCCCTTTCTCAAGTATTTCTTCTAGATGCTTACCAAGTTCCCTTCCTAGGTGTTCCATCTTGAATATGTGATAGTAGGAATCCCAATCACCATACCTTATTTTCTTAGTTGCTGCAAGTAATGATAGCTGAGGTTACCAAACCTATCATGTCATAACCTACTATCATTTTTTTTGTAAGTTGAGGAACCTTGTATTGCTGGAAAAATAAAGTAATGATACAAACAATTTCCGCTACCTTCCCGAAGGCCAAGTGAGGCGGGAAGGAATAGTTGATTGCCAGGAAAAGATCCTGGAACACTCAGTCGGAAGGGCACACCTGAGCACAAAAGCTAAATAAAAAAGAGGATCATAGCAGAGTATAGCCGAAAAAGAAGCAATGACAGAAGATTACAAAGAAGATGGGCCCGGCCTTGGATCTGGATGAGTCTCAAGTCTTCCTTTTTTTCCTTGTTTTTTCTTGACTTGTATCCATCCCCCAGAGGCTGGGGATGCTAACAATAGCTGCCGTGCATAACTGGAATCATGGTGGAGTTCCTTATCAGAATCTGAAGAGGAATATTCATGATATCGTTTTTTCCCTTGTGGAAGGCCATTTTTCGTTTTTTCATCTTCTTAAAGAGGCATGTGCACCTCAAGCGGAGGTGGAGTGGGTCTCTGATCCTGTTTTTCTGGGGGCAAGTCTTCATCAAGCTGGTCGTCTTGATTGTTTTCTTCATGCGGGGGAATCTAGGCTTGCCATCTTTTGGCTCTGTGGGCCTTTAATGATTTTTACTGTTGGGTGTTCCTTTGTGGGCATGCGTTGAGAAGGTGGCCCGTGTGTATGCAAATATTGCACCTGAAGGCTGTGTTTTCATAGTCCAAGACTTGAATCCATATGGAGTTGCCTAGTTTCAAGTTGATCTTATTGGGAAGCCCTGAATTGATTTTAATGGTGGCACATAATCGAGCAAAGGTAAAAAGACCTTGTGTTGAGCAAGAATCATCGAAGGACAAAAAGCAACCTAGAGTGTCACCTATCCCTTTGAAGACCGATTGAGTCCAGAAATGGATTGGTAAGTTCAGAAGCCGTACCCAGATGGGAACCTTCGTCACTACCATAGTTAGAGGGTCAAACTTAGGGAACCAAGGGGTTATGAAAATCCCTGCAGAACTCCAGAACCAAGGCCCTTTTCTCATAACAGAAAGAAGATCATCTCATGAAGGAAAACCACTAGAAAAAACCCTTTAGAGCATAGTAAAACCTGAGATTCCTGGGGCCAGTTTGAGTTGATCCACATGATTAGATATTTCATTTTTGGCCCCAATCCATTGAATATGCAAATTAGGGTCTGCTCCTTGAACTGAAGAATGTTTTGAATGACTTCTGGTTGCTTAATCTCCAAGGTGGGAACCTCCTTGAATTTATCTACAATGTAGACCAGGTGAGGGCTATGGATTGGATTTTGAGCATAAGAGAGCCCTGCTTGTGTTGCATCCTTGAAAGACTTAGGCTGAGAAGTAGAGGGTCTGTTGTTCCCTCCCCAGAGACTAGAAACCATTGAGATGCAGACTTCCTTTGAGATCCCAAGGCTGTGGAGTTGCCGGTGGTCTGAGAGTTGCCATCCTGCAAAGATGAGCCTCTGCAATACTGAAGGCGTTCCTTCTACCTACCGAATCAATAATTTCAACTGCAAAATAGAGATTAGTGAGGTAACTCGCAAACAAAGAGAGACCCCCTTCAGAGATCTTACAAAAATCGAGAAGGCCTTAGGAGATGGAGCGGCTAGGTCTGAAAGGGCTAGGTTTGTGTGCATACTTTCTGCCGGAGCTGGTATACCTAGGTTATGAACATGTATGNTGCCATCGGGGGGGGGGGGAGCATCCATCCAAAGCGGCGGTGGAACGCCAATGGCAACCAATAGACCAAACCCTGAAATATACTGCGTGCAAAGAACCCAACGACCATTACTAGTGATCTTCTCCTCCCATGCAGGATTGGAAAACGACGGACCCAGACTTGAGGCCATTCATGGCTGAGATGGAGCTTCCTGTCAGAGTGATGGTTGACAAAACCGTCGCTGTGTATAAAATTCTTGATTGAACTCCACCCAACCTACTATCATTATTAGAGTGAATTAGTAGTACATAATTTGGAGATTTGGGGACAAAGTTAGAGAAAACATACAAGTTTGATTTGTGATCTACTTTCTCAATTGCAATATTTGACCCATTAACCATGTCAGAGATGATTACTAATTCTTTGATGAACTCCACTCGCTTGCCTTATCTTGAGTGACCGACTTGGTAGATGGAAAGGAGGTTGTTCTACAAAGAGGGTGTTGAACTTGGTTTTGTCATTGATCTCAAATAAGAAGCATGAAGTCTAGAAACCAGTTTGAAGAAGTATATAAGAAATATTTGTCAAAGGGAATATGTGTGCAAGTCTTTCTAAGTCGTTGAACTCCATCTGTGTGAATTAAAGATGAGTTCCTATCACAAAAATACCATGTAGTCAGTTGGTATATCAAAGTATGCAGACTACAAGCCGACAAAAGAATAAGATATGTGGTCGGTTCAAGTTGAATGTTTGTGTAAACTTGACTGTGAAGAAAGGAAGAAGAAGTGTTTCTGACATAGAGAATCCCTCACTTATGAACAAATCAATTCAATCAAAGAAACAAGTATTTATGCTAGAATCGCTATAAGTAAACAAACATATTGATGTGTTTTTAGTGGAAGTGAGGAGGGTGAAGTACTTTGGGGTGGAAAGGAAATCGACAACTTGTAGATTGCTAGAACATGATAGAATAGAACTGGGTCATATACGAAGTCACAGTTGGCGAAAAAACAGAGTTGAGTGCGCAAAATAAAAAGGAAAACATAGAACATGGCCGAGTGTGCAAAACTCATATGAGTACGTGGTTAAGTGTTAAGTATAACAAAGTACAAGGAGAAATTGTGTAGAACAAAAGACAACATAATTTGTGAAGCAGCGTGCACATAAAAGGAGTACTGAGGACTTTGTGCAAGAACAAAGTGTGCAAATCAAGAAGTGCAGAACAAAGTGAGATAGTGGAACATAGTTACATCCATATCTATTCAAGGGAGGAAGGAAGGGGAAAGGGAAACATATTGAGGTCTCCTATCAGTTGGTGCCTGCAAATATGAGTTGGTGCTCAAGAGAATTGGTTTTCTCATTGATTAGACATGTTAGTTCCTGACCACACAAGTTGGTGCTTGATGATTATGGGTTGGTGTCCTTACAAGTTGGTTCTTGTAAAAAATAAGTTGGTGATTGCACAAGGGATTGGTGTCCTTGTTATATTGGTGTTTGCAAATTCTATGAGTAGGTGCTCACATCGTTATTGGATATTGGTGTTTCCCAACATTCCATGTAATCAAAGATTCTATCTATATAAAGTTTCTTTATAAATACATTGAGCACAATGTTTTCTATGTTCTTGATTACTTTGGTATTGGTGTATGATCTATAAAGTAAGAAGTTGCACAAACGGTTAAAAATGTGTATGATATTGATTCAACCCCCCTCTCAGTATCAGTTATATTTCAACAATTGGTATAAGACCTAGTTCCTTCATATATAGTCTAACAACTATAAGGTAGATCATTGCACAAATATGCCTAGTGAGGAATTTTGTCTTAGCACGGACAGAGCTCCTTTATTCAATGGAAGAAACTATTTATTTGGAGTATAGGGATGGAAGTTTTTTTACAATCACTTGGATTTAATATTTGGAAGGAAGTTGAAAATGAAGATAAAGTCCCAAAGATTCTACTAACTTAATAAGTTGAAATAAAGTTACAAAAGGAAAATGCAATAGGAATGAATGTTGTTTTAAGTGGATTATAAAATTCTTAGAAGAACATAGTAAGGAAGTGTGAGAAAACCAAGGATATTTGGGACAAGTTGCAAAACATTTACACAAAGGTATCTCTTATGATCACAAAACTAGAGCATTCAGGTCAAGAAGATGAAGATGATCTAAAGGAAGAGCCATCATAAGAAGAAGTAACTTCTGAGGATACAAATACAATTGGGACATTCAAAATGAGCATGTTGAAGAAGTTAATCCCATAAAAAGGCTAGAGAAAGAATCAAGCAATAAAAAAGAAATCTATCTTTCCTTGGATACAAAGTATCCCTCTAAAAATAAAAGGCTCCTAAAGAATTAAAAGACAAGGAGGATGAAGTTGATCTTGAAAGACAACTAGTTTGTGCCCTAGATGAAGTTAAGAAGCTCAAAAAGAAGAATGCGCCACAATAAAATCTACTAGAAGGATTAAAAAGGGAAAAGTATGAAGACCATAAATATATTGAAAAGTCTATATTTGGTCTAAAAATTCAAGCAGAAGAAGTAAGACAAATTTAAGAAATTTTGACAAGTCAACCTCAAGAAAAGAGGGAGATTTGTCAAACACAAGAGCTTGAGATCCTTTCACTAAAATAAGATTTGGATAAGAAAATTGCTCAGCTAAAGATGAATTCAAATTTTGGAAAGAGAACCATGATATCAGATAATATCCTTAGTTGTCAAAGATCACCACATGACAAGATTGGTCTTGGGTTTGACAACAATAAGAACATTTTTAAATAAAGTTCCAAATCATTTGAGGAGAAGGTTGTAGTAAACACAACTAGCATAGAAGACTCTAGTTGGAGAAAATAATAATTATCCTAGGTCATACAAAATTGAGGATAGGAGGAAGCACTATATAATCAGGTACACAAATCCTTTTCTTGGTTGTTGTTTCTCTTGTAAAAAATTTGGGCACAAAGAATTGGAATATGAAAATTATTATAGAAAGTGGTCCAATAATACAGTGAAATGCCTAAGATGCAAATATTATGGACATACTGCAAAGTATTTTCATACCATAAGATGCTATGTCTATGATGGTTTTGGACACAAAGCACAAAATTGTCAGAGATCAAAAGGATAGTCAGAAAGAAATATCCCATATAATGCATAAAGTGAAACTAATAAGGAATGTATGAAGAAAAGAAGTGACATTGTACTGCTTAAAAGACATGGACACTCCCCAAAATGGATAAGGATAGTTCCATAATTATAGTTTGATGAAGTACGTGACAATAGCTCCCAGGAAACAAGAAATTTATACATATCTTTTTAAATTCCAGAATTACGTATTAGGGTT
>LPNX010310895.1:0-38640 GCA_001517045.1 Pseudotsuga menziesii | reverse complement strand
CTCAAGAGCATGAAACTAAGCAAGGAAAATGGATAACTCGAAGTAAAGGAGGGTCCCAAATTTTTTTAGAATTTTGGGAGAATGTTGCAGGCGCAACAGGTTCTTGAGTTCAAAACTTTATTTAGGATCTTGAATTCAAGGACAAAGTATGTAGAAAAGTGATTACAAAGAAAAGTTATAGTTAGAAAATATTTGCAAACTGCAATACAAGAATACATTTACATTCACTAATAAACCATAATTTGTATTGTATTCAAAGGAGCTACTGTTGCAAGAACAAAAGGTCCATATATTTAAAGAAGTCATTATCGCAAAGGTCAAAATTCATATATCAAGGCCTTTTTCGCAAAATACAAACATAGACAAAAGTACATAAATCAAAGTTTTCCATGTTAACAAAACTATATGTATAATTTATCTACAAAATTTGACATTTCATTCTCAGTTACAAAATTAACATCAACATTGGTGAAGAATTCACTCATCATGTTTCTGCAATGATAAGAGCAACTCAGTGTCAGGAAAATATTACATTGATTACTCCTATAAATGTTTTGATGGAGTTTTCTCTATCCTCTTAAATCCAAAGCCACTTTGATTGTAACAAATGAGATGTGTAACATGAGTGGGTAGATCATTGATAATTACGGATATGCCATATCTAGTGAAAAACACAAATTGGAAGACAATGTGACAAGAAACAGTAATCCCCACCCATCATCAAGTTGCTTAAGTCACAATGTGATAACACATGACGACACTGTGCAACATAGAAGTTGGAACCAGCTCAGTTGAAGGAGAAGCAAAAAATAAAGGAAGTGAAGCATGAGTCTAAGGGGAGAAACTAACTCATGCAAGAAAAATATTGTGCAAATACAAAATGGAAGATTAAAATAAAAAGATAACTAAGATACAAGATAAACGGGCATCTCTTTTCCATTGATGTCAAAGGAGGAGAGAAATACAAAGAATTGAATGAGGGCAAAGAAACCAAATATTGATAGGGGGAGCATGATTTTGATAAAGAGCTCATATGTAGGGGGAGCCCAATTTTATTTGGTGTTGACATCAATGCCAAAGGGGGATATTGTTGAACTTGTTATTGTCATTGATGTCAAATAAGAAGCATGAAGTCTAGAATCCGGTTTGAAGAAGTATATAATAAATAATTATAAAAGGAAATGTGTGTGCAAGTCCCACCAAGTCATGGAAATCCATCTGTGTGAATTAAAGATGAGTTCTTGTCATACAAATACCATACATTCAGTCAGTATATGAACGTAATAAGATGACAGGCCGACAAAAGAATAAGAGACCTGGTCAGTTCAAGTTAAATGTTTTGGTAAACTTAATCGTGAAGAAAGGAAGGAGTGTCGCCAATGTAGAGAAGCCCCCACTTATGAACAAATTAATTCTGTTAAAGAAACAAGTATTGATGCTAGAATCACTATAAATACAAAAAAGGATTGATGTGTCTTTAGTGGAAGCGAGAAGGGTGAAGTACTCTAGGGAGGAAAGGAAATCAACAACTTTTTGATTGGTAGAACTGGTTCATATATGAAGTGTTAGGATATTTAGACACTTAGGAGTTAGTTAAGACCAATTTTTTGTAATATATCCCTTAGGTAAAGTGTGTTTCTTTAGTATGAATTAGTATGCATTTGTAAATATTCTAATCCGACAGTCACAATATGCTCTAGACATAAAGTGATCCGATGGTTCAACTTCTCTTAGATCATACCTACCATTGATCCGTGCCTTAACACTCGATTGGTCCATGATCTCTATTTAAAGAGCATGGAGGGTCCTTGGCTAGTTGATTGATTATGAGAAGCTCATATGTAACTTTCTTTCTTTTGCATAATAAATTGCTCCAAGTAGCTATTTGGCTGGGTCCGTGGACTGTTTCCCTCTTGATGGTTTTAACCACGTGACAAACATCAGTGTGTTGATCTATGATATATTTGTGTGAAGCGGTTGCTGAAGGTGTTCGATCTTTTAGGAGTACCATGTGTACCCGAACATGGTATCAGAGCGTTTATGAAGAGCCACTTTCGGTTTTGATCAAGATCTAGAATCGGTGTTGCCGAAACTTTGAAAGGGTTTCTGGTTCTAGAGTTTCTCTACATTTGTGGCCTATGGGAGATATTCCATTGTTTCCGGAGCGCTGTTTCCATTGGGAAATAGTTTTCATTTTATCGAAAACCATTTCTGTTTGATCCAGAAACACCCATTTCGGCAAATCTGAAGGTATAATGTTATAGTGACGGATTTGTTTAATTTTTTTTTAAATATCTCATATTTTATCAGTTTTATTATTAGATCTTTATTGTTTTAATCTTGGACTGTTGCCTTCCCTGGTTGCGTATGCTCTTTGCCGTGCACCTTGTGTGATCGCGGCGAATCAGAAACAGAAAGGTAAAGTTTTTTTTCTTGTCTTCTCGGCTATGTATGCTCTTTGCCGTGCACCTTGTGCGATCACGACAAATCAGAAACAACGAGAAAATTTGAAAACGTAGACTTTCTGGGTAAGCTAACCAAGATCTAACCCCATTGTGTGGAAATTTTTTTGTTTTTGTTTTTGTTTTTCATTTTTTTTGTGATTTGCAAAGAAAAAAAGGCAAGCATGGAGAATGAGAGAGAAGAGTTAAAAAAAACAAACCCTCTTTCTCTTTCCATTATTTTACGTACCTTTTAAACTTAGCTCACTTGGTCCAAAGTAGCTCTTAATCCTTTAATAGGTCTTGAGTTCAAGTCTTATTAAGCTACTTTTTAGTGCATGCAATTTCTATTTTCAAGTTACTTTATTGTAAAAGTGTATCTCAGTTAAATAAAATAAAATAAAAAGTGAGTCACTTAAGTCTTTTAATTTATTGCCGCACTATTTAAAGCAACATTATTGTAAACGTGAACATCACTTATTCTACAAAAGTGATTCACTTAAAAACAACTTTATTGTAAAGTGATTGTCAAAGGTTGATCTTGGGAAGAGGGGGGTTCTTTTTTTTGGTTGGTCAAGTTAATATCTGCCACGTCACTATTGGGGACATCTTCAACATTTTCTTTGATCAAGCATAACTTCATCATCCAGAATCAGTTTTCAGTGCTGTTTTTTTTAAACTGCATATTTTTTCAAGCTCTTTGCATCCAGATAGTTAGTTTCTATTCTTTCAGCCATTATTTTATAGTATGGCCGCCCCTTGTGACATTATACTTACAAGTTCTAACTATTTCTCATGGAAATATCGTATGGAGGATGTTTTGCGAAGTAGGGGACTTTTCAGGATAACCTTAGGGAAAGAAACAGAACCCACTAATGATGATAAGAAAATTAAATGGGCAAATAGATGTGATGAATCTCATGGATTGATTGGGATGTCAATCTCTACTGATTTGCGATTCCACATATCTGAAATTAATGAACCTGATAAATCTTGGGAAAAGTTGGAATCTGTGTTTGGTAAAAACAATGAAATTCGGGGTCATCAACTTGAGACTGAGTTAATTTCCTTGAATCCAAATGATTTTTCATGCATTCAAGACTATTTATCTAAGTATAAAACTCTTAGACTCTTATGTGAAGAATGCAAGATTAAAAAAGAAGACAAACAATGTATTTATCATATGCTTTCCAAACTTGGACCTGCATATTATGTTTTTGTATCTACATTCTACGCCATGAAAGAATCCTTGACTACGGCTAGCTATCAAGAGCCTAGTCTTGAATCCTTTTGTGATTCCTTAATTAGAGAGCAAGATAGGCTCATTCATCTTGGAATAATTAACAATGCAGATACATCTGGGAAAGCCTTATTGTCCCAACATAAATAAAAGTCCAAGCCTCCCAAGAAACACAATTTTCGCAATAATAAGCCAAACAACAAGGGTCCCAAACCCTCTTAGTCAGTTCCTTCTTTAAAAAATGACAAAGAATCCAAGACAAAAGGAAACAAGTCTGAGCGTCATTGCAATTTTTGTGGGAAAGATAATCATGATGAATCTAAGTGTTTCAAGAAGATGGCAGCCTTGGAAGCAACAATGAAGAAGCACCACATTAGCCTAGATTCGTCTTCAGAATCTACCTCTCACGGAAATGCACTTTGTGCTTCTGGTTACTCTTATACTGCATCTACTTCAAATGAGTGGTTTATTGATTCTGGAGTATCTTATCATATGGCTAAGGATCAAACCATCTTTTCTACTATGCATGAATGTAACACCAAACAAATATTTGTTGGTGATGATAGATCTCTAAGAGTTGTAGGATCTGGAATAGTTCCAGTAGAAAATGGTCATTTTAGTGATGTACTATGTGTTCCAAAAATTTCTTGCAATTTGTTATCAATCTATCAAATTACTCATTCGGGTGAAGGTAAAACTGTGATGTTTACACTTCACTAAGTTGTAATCAAGGATTTTAAAAATCCTCAAAATGTCCTTGCTATTGGAGCTGTTGATGGTATTACCAGGTTGTACAGATTTAACAACTTTGGGTCCTCACCATTTCCTTCAGTTTTTGTTGCTCATAGTGATAAGTTGAGCAAACTTTGGCATGAGTGATTTGGTTACTTAAATTATCGCTCATTGCAACAACTATGTAGACACAATATGGTGACTCGTCTTCCGATGGTATCTTGCAACAACTTAAATTATCTTGCAATAGCTTAAATTAACTTGAGAAAACTTTGGCATGAACGATTTGTTCACTTAAATTATCGCTCATTGCAACAACTGAAGAGTTGAAATGAGAACTCTTCACATTTTCATTGTTCATTAAAATGCTTACTTTAATTTAGCATCCACAAGAAAATCAAAATCGCCAATGATGTTGTTAGAGGTGTAAAGAGTACTCAAGAGTGAAATTTTTCCTTACACTTTTTGATGGGTCTTCTTCAATCACTTTAGCTATGGAAGAAAAATGAAGGGGCATCTATTTTCAACCATACCACTTAGTGATCCTAGATGTGATGCAAATATAGCTTGAAATCATTAATTGTGGATTGTTTTGTTTGACCATTACAGAGGTCAAGTTGATAACATGTGCATTAGAATTATATCCCTCAAAACTATATAACCCAAAACAACACCTCATACTTTTCTAAGATTATTTTTAGGATACAACAAAATATTTTGTTCCCTTGGCCGAGGTTGGTGAATATGCCTCTATTCTTGTATAAAAGTAGGAACTAGAAACCTCAAAAAGATGAGATTTCTTACCTTTATAATTTGCAATAGCAATGGTAGAATAAGCTACACCAACCACTTCCATGTTTTTACCCATGGGATCTCCCACAACCATGTCTCCACTAGGCCAATCAATTCCCCTTGGATTACAATTTACTCCTTGTGCCAAGGATCGATTTGAACCTGGGTGCTAAGAAATGGTAACAAGAACATGGCCTTCACCATTGGCACCCTTATTCTTAATTCTTAGGTGTTCCTTCATTTTCATGTTGCCAACGTGAGAAATGTCAATACCAAAATAATTTCACCACATATACTTTCTAAAACACAATTGAAATTCTTAAAAAATATTTCCATATATATGACATGAGATGCACAAAAATGACACATTTGAGTAGTCCAAGACCTGGGTATAGCTCTTATCACCATAAAGTATATATATGATATCAAATATCCCTCTCCTTATATCAATCTCAACTATAACATGGATTATCATCCGTATGCATTCCTCCTTGAATGAGTTATCAACCATTATTAACTTTCCAGCTTTTTACCAATTGAATATATACCCTTCGTTGACCATAAATTCATGGAGAGGTTCGAAAGTTTGGACCATATTAGCAGGATTGTGACCACCTCATCCTTGGAATCAACATATAGGTGCTATGGTTTGAGGTTTAGGTAACCTTGACCCTAAAACCATCATCCTTTGATAATCTTGTGGGTGTCTTCCTTTGACTGGAAGATGAAAATAATATAACCACAAGAAAGTACATGGATGATGGGTTTGTAAGCTAGCATAAATAACCATATAATATGGACATATTCCTTAAGGTGATGCCATAGGAACTTCTCCACAATGGTCTTACTTGAAATATCCAAAACCTAATTAACCTCAATATCCTCCCTCACCACGATACTAACCTTGTATTTTCTCCTCGTAAGAATATTCCTAGGTTTTTTATAGGTGGCATTGTTTCTATATTGTTTGACACACCTATACCTCCTCTCCTCAGAGGTTCAAAATCCATTTTTCTACCAAACAAATGCTACCTTCATAACCCCAAGCCTTCATAGTCTCTTCATCATTCTTATCAAAATTATTGCTTATAAAGTTATTATTATGTAAAGCTATATGTCTCATCCCCTTTTCTCTAAAAAAATATTGGAAACTTGGCAAACATTGAATATCACATGGAATTTATGGATCGAAATCCCAAGCAATTAGCTCTGACCTTGGGTGAAGGAAAATACCTCTTCGCCACCTCGGTATATGCTTTGCCAAAACTAAGGTCAATATGATAGGATAAACTTGCCACCTTGGCATGGTGATTAAATTCACATAAATAATTTTGACAATGATCCTCATGTGAGATTGATAGCACATTAAATATATTAAATGAAAATTACCCAAGCCCCATTGGCACTGTATGTTTGGAATCAATTGAATTGTGATGAAAATTCAAGTTCCAAAAGCTTCTCATGGGACCCTAAACCAAAATGCTCAAAACATTTATGCTCTCTATTGAGTCATCAAAATAATCCACTAAATGGACATTGTGATATTCACTGGTTAGGGTTTCCATTGTTAAAACCCTATTTTTAGCCTTCAAACTATTTCATCATTCCCGAACTCAATTTGAACGTCATCAACATCATTTACTTATGCACATACACTTTTCACAATAAATTTATTCATATTGTATACTACTTAATATTCATAAGTATTCTTTAATATAATACATGCTTGTTTAGATGATTTTGCGACATAAATCCTTGAAAATATCGGTTCATCAAATGCACTATTTATGAGAGAAAGTGCTTCATTATATTTCTATAATTTCTTTTAAGGATTTCTTCCCATTATCATCCAATCTTTTTATCTTTATTAGAAGAAAAACGATAGCTTCTAGTCACAAGATTCTATAAATATTTAGTGATAAATATGGGTTGCATTGTTTTATTCCAATAGAAATAATTTGTGCCAATAGGTTTAGAAAACATAATATTGCTCATCTAAATTCTAAAATGAGTAAGAAAGAAATGCATGATTAAAAATATCTACAACTTATCCCCCCCTAAATTGGCACAAAAACACCTATTCTCAAAACCTTCAAACGGGTATCCATTTCGGGGGTGCGAATCCCTTCAAGGTACAAGTTAACTTTGACATCCCCTTATTTGAAGGAAAGATAAAAGCATATGCTTTGGAAAAATGGTTGAGTCTGTTAGAGGGTTACTTCTCTATTCAATTTTTTTTCGACAATGAAAAGATTACCTTCGTGCTCCTTAAGTCCCTCCCCCATATCAAAGACCAGATGGACATGTACTGCAAGAGGCATGCAATGGATGAATCTGAAATATTCAATACATAACTCACTTGGGCATATTTTCGATGTCGTCAAAGAGGAATTCTACGCTATCAGAAACTATGATGACCAATACACCCGGTGGATGACATTGCACTAGGAAAGAGACCAAACGGTGTTGGAGTATACCAATATATTCCATACCTTGCGCTCAAAGCTGGGTATTAAAGTCTCTGAACGACACTTGGTTCTAAAGTACCACAGTGGCCTGCATAGGTACATTAATTTAGAGATGGATTTATTGGACATATCATCACTAGGATTAGCTTACCGATATACTGTAAATATCGATCAAAAGTTTAAGATAAAAAATAAGCAGGATTTTTGTTCTACAAATCAACACAAGAAGCCGGGAAAAAGTGGCCCTAATTCACTACCCAAAGGACAGAGCAAGGATGACCAAAGTCCCAACAACCAGTACAAGCTGTAGGAAAACAAAGGTAATGGGAAATCGAAGGACACCGACAAGTAGTGTGAGTTCCATAAAATCATGTGGTAAAACACTAAACAATGCCGCTCAGAATAATCATTGTTAGCTAAGACAAAATCCCCATATCCAGACTCTAAATCAGACACTGATGCAAAGAAAGAAAAGGGAAAGCAGATCATTGATGCAGAACCTAGTGCCACCATAGTAACCATGTGACGTCCCCATGCCTCCAACCGGCGAAGAGGACGTGATCGCCATGGCGTTAACCATGCGGGCTAAGAACCCCATGAACATAAGCATGCACAAAATTGCTGAACGAAAATACTTTGAAGTAAAACATGCACATATGCAATTAATCATCATACACAGCGAAAACCAACAGCATTCATACATGCATGCACTAAACATGCTCATCATTTAGATTAACAGAAAACATGGTTGTAGAAGTAAAAATGGGCAAGACCACTTATCTTATGAATAACTTGATCCGTAACCAGCTACGTCGCTGCAAAGTTCCACCCAACCATAGGCCAGCATGCTCCTTAATCTCTCAACAGTGCTACCACCCTCGAGCTGGGCATGATTCTCCAAGGAATAAGGGAACTAGCAGGCTTACACATAGCCAAGGATATACAAAACACAGCCAAGCCAACACAGTTGGGTTTATCGGGCCATCGAGGAGATTTGGAAAGGCTCAATGCTAAGCTGGTGAGCTCATTACAGAGCTAAGGACACCTACACCAGAACTAGCCTGGCTTCTAAAACACCCACACACACCCAACACAAGGAATCAGTCCCTTCTCTACTACACAGTCCCTCAGGCCCTGCATTCCCTTCCAGTGCTATTCAGGGGTTGTGGAGAAGAAAGCCAGCCCTCTAGCTTTGCTTGTGTGGTTTCCAGCCACCAGTTTTGTCAAGCAAAACTAAGCCTCCATCCCTGCTCCTCACACAGTCCGAAGACCAACCATTGCAATCCGGCAATCAATCAGCTAATACAGCTTAAGACAGGGGAGACAAATTTTGAGTCATTCTTGGCCCTATCGTGGCCAAAATGACTCTCTAGCGAATTTACAATAATCCCCAAAGCGTAAGGGAGATCATAGTAGCTACAGCCAACAATGTGGGAAACACAACAACCCAAAATGTATCAGTGAGCACAGCTCACAACCAACGTGGGGAACACAGCCCGTCATGGGCAATGAAAACACTGATAAGTCACAGGTAGACCATGCAGAGGAAGAGAAAATACAGACTTCCAAGCTGGGCGTGAAATGAGCAGACTCCCGTCCCACAATATATAAAGACCACAGCACCACTACAATTCGTGGATGAAAACGCACAGCTTCCAGCTCGCTGTGGGAGCCAAAAACTAGGAAAAATCCTGGTGCGTGAGAACAGCAGACACGGTCCCTGCGTAAGGATGAATAGCTCACAGCTCGCGTGTGGATGAACAAGCAATAGAGAGGACGCAAATTAGACGTACGTGAGTGTTCATCACATGCATGGAGAGGAGAATGTGTCCGCGGGAGTGAAAACCAGGTAAATCCTGTGCGTGGAGGTGAACAGAAAATCGTGAGGCCTGCGTAGTGGAGAGTGCGTGAAGGTTTTCTCTTCCATTGTGAAGTCAACTGCTGTGGTGGAGTGTGCGTGTGGGTGAGGACTGACAGTCCTGCCACTCCACTCCCAAAGACAATAACTGCCTCAACCACTAGCAGCCATTCTTCAATGAAAGTGGTTGGAATAAAACAAGGGAAGATGGCACATGGGTTTTTTTCTCTCATTGGCCAAGGTTTAACAATTTCCCCACCCTTATCCTTGTGAAAATCATGCCCCCTTCTCATTTTAGTTTCCGTGATCGTAGCCGGTCGGGTTCATTTAATTAATTATAGATGCATATTTACATGATGACAAGCATAATATATGCCGCATGCCCCGATATACCATCGGTAACAAATTTGAATCCAAAACATAGCATAAACGATCAATGGTGGGGCCTTGGCCTTTAGCTCCACACCATGGTCACTTACAATATATACATCATATACTTCTAATGCAACAGGGTCAAAACCGGGGTGTTACATTCCCCTCCCCCTTCAATAGCACTGTCCTCAGTGCTTTTCAAAATTTGAACAAAATGCTGCACTGGTATCACCTCAGTGTTTTGCAGAATTGAACAAAAATGGATGTGCCAATTGCATGGCATCCTCCAGCTCCCAAGTGGCCTCTTCAGGTCCGTAGTGCTCCCATTGCACCTTTACCTGCCCTATGGCTTGGTTCCGGAGCATGGTGACCTTCCTATCGAGGATGCGCATTGGCTCGATTCGGAACTCTCCCTCGGGTTCCACCTGAATCACATCCCAATTTATCACATGGTTAGGATCATGTACATATCTCTTAAGCAAAGAAACATGAAAAACATTATGAGCTCTAGTGCTAGCAGGCAATGCAAGTCTATATGCAACTGGCCCTATTCTTTCAAGCACTTCAAATGGCCCACAGTATCTAGGTGACAACTTGACGCAACTACCAAGCTTCAAGGAACTCTTCCTTGCCCTCACTCTGAGGTAAACATGATCCCCAACACTGAACTCCCTGTTCACCCTATGCTTATCTGCATAGCTTTTCTGTCTGTCCTGTGTTGCTTTCAGATTCTGCCTAATCTTTACGACCTCTTGCTCCATTTCCTTGAGCAATTCCGGTCCAAGCACAACTCTGTTCACTGGATTATCCCAAGTCACTAGTGTCCTACACCTCCTTCCATACAAAGCTTCATACGGACTCATCCCCAAGGATGCTTGATGTCCATTATTATAAGCAAACTCTACCAAGTGCAAGTTATCTTCCCACTTGGTTGGTTTGTCCATTACGTACATGCGAAGCATGTCTTCAAGCACCTGATTAACTCTTTCTGTCTGATGATGGTATGCAGTGCTGAAGTTTAGCTTCGTACCCAAATCTGCAAACAACCCCTTCCAAAAGTTGGAAGTGAACTTGACATCCCTGTCAGAGACTATTGCCTTAGGCAATCCATGCAATTTGAATATCTCCTTCATGAAGATCCTTGCAATGTCGCCAGTCTCATACGTAGACTTAACTGGTATAAAATGTGCTGCCTTTGTCAACTTGTCTACCACAACCATGATGGAATCATGTTGTCTCCAAGTCATCGGCAATCCTGTAATAAAATCCATGGAAATAACTTCCCATTTCCATTCCGGAACTGGAAAGGGCTGCAACAAACCTGCTGGATGTTGATGCTCAACCTTTACCTATTGACATTTCATACACCTCGAAATGTACTCAGCCATATCCCTTTTCATACCTGGACAAAAGTACTGCTTTCTAGCTGTAGCAATTGTCTTCTGATATCCTGGGTGACCAGAATACAGAGCTTGATGGATTTCATCCATAACAACTCTCCTCAAATATGCTACATTCGGAATATAAATTCTACCTTTATAAGAGAGAAGTCCATCTCCTTCCAATTTATATCCCTCATACCTTTTCTCAAGACTTCGCTGCTGCAACTTGTCTTTTACCTGCTCATACAATTCATCTCCAGCAACATGATCAACAATCCGTTGCCTCAAATCTGATTGGCAAATACTAAGAGATGCCACATGCATTTCCTGCACCTTCCTGCTGAGTGCATCAGCTAACTTATTTTCTTTTCCCTTTATGTGCTTGATTTCAAAATCAAACTCACATAAAAACTCCAGCCATCTTGCTTGCCTAGCATTCAGAGTAGGCTGATCAAATAGATACTTCAGACCACAATGGTCTGTTCTGAGCTCAAATATTCTTCCCATCAAGTAATGCCTCCACATCTTGAGAGCATGTACTATGGCTGCAAGCTCTAGATCATGAGTGGCATAGTTCTTCTCATGTTCCTTCAGCTTTCTCGACTCATAACATATCACGTGGTTGTCCTGCATAAGGACTCCTCCAAGCCCTTGCCCACATGCATCGGTACATACCACAAAATCTTTCTCTGGATCTGCAACCTTCAATACTTGTGCACTGGTGAGAAGATTCTTCAACCTCTGGAAACTTTCTTCACACCTCGATGTCCATTCGAACTTCATCCCCTTCTTTTGCAAAGAAGTGATAGCATGTGCAACTTTGGAGAATCCCTCAATGAATCTCCTATAGTATCCTGCAAGTCCCATGAAAGATCTTACATCTGTCACATTTCTTGGAGTAGGCCAATTCATAATGGCTTCAATATTTTCAGGGTTCACAGATATACCCTCCTCTGAGATAATGTGACCCAAATACTGAATTCTATCTCTATAGAAGTCACACTTGCTTAGTTTCGCATACAACTGATGCTCCCTGAGCAAACTCAATGTCAATCTCAAATGCTCTTCATGCTCTTTCTCACTCTTAGAGTAAACAAGAATGTCATCAAGGAAAACAAGAACAAACTTGTCCAAATACCTGCTGAAGACACTATTCATAAGGCACATAAATGTAGCTGGTGCATTTGTGAGACCAAATGGTACCACTACAAACTCATAATGCCCATACCTTGTCCTGAAGGTTGTCTTATGAATGTATTCATCCTTGATTTTCACCTGATGGTAACCAGACCTCAAGTCAATCTTGGAAAATACCCTTTCTCCTCTCATTTGATCAAAGAGGTCATCAATCCTAGACAAAGGATATTTATTCTTCACAGTAACCTTGTTCAATTGTCTGTAGTCAATACATAATCTGAGTGTACCATCTTTCTTCTTTACAAACAGAACTGGTGCTCCCCAAGGGGACACACTCGGTCGAATATACTTCTTGTCCAACAACTCTTGCAGTTGCATCTTCAATTCTAGCATCTCCGGTGTACTCATCCTGTAGGGTGCCTTGGACACTAGTGCTGCTCCTGGCACAAGTTCAATAGTGAAAACAATGTCCCTCTTTGGAGGAAGCCTTGGAATCTCATCAGGAAACACATCCCTGAATTCCTGTAACACCTGATAGTCCTCGAACCTAGGAGTTTCATCTCTTGTTTCCTCCAAAATATGAGCTGCATACAGCTGGCAACCCTTCCTATAGAACTTCTTTAACTGCTTTGCTGAAACCTGCCTCACTGAAATGACCTTTGGAATTCCTTTCACAACTACTAGGTTCCCTTCTTCATTCATGCATTCAAAAGTCTTATTGTAGCAATCAAGCTTCACCCTGTGAGCTTCTAACCAATCCATTCCAATGAGAACATCATAGGAACCAAGCGGTAGAACATTCAGATCTACACAAGTGACCAATCCATTCATGACCAATTGACACTTCTCTACCACTTCACTGACCTTTCTCTTAGTTCCAGTGGCTAGCTGAACTAACCAAGACTTCCTATGCTTTACTTTCTTAAAAGCACAAATCTCCACTACTCTAGGAGTAATGTAACTGTGTGTAGAACCAAGGTCAATCAAAATAGAAACAGATTGCTCAACAATCTTACCTGCTACTTCAACCATAGTTGACTGGTGATCTGCTTGGCGGTCCTCCAGTGCTGCATAAACCCTAGGGACTGCCCTTGCTACTTGACCCACTGTTTCTGCTTCTTGAACGTTATAAGCTGGCCTTGCACTCTCATTCTTGAGTGGACAATTCCTGCGCATGTGGGGTCCACCACATTTCCAACATTGAAGTGGCCCTCTATTCTGTTGTGGATCCTTAGGCTTTTCTCCTACCACTCCAGCTGGCTTACTCGTAGCTTGAGATGGCTGCTTTTGCTGATTCCTGAAATTAGAAGGTTTAAAACCTTTCTTTCTTTGGTCAAACTTCTCATTCTTCTTGTCCTTCCATGCCTTATGGTAATCAGGTTTACCTTTGCTTTGCTCATAACAATACTTAGCTTTTCTTATTGCTTCTTCAAGAGTTCTAGGTTCATAAAATTCAATTCTATCTTTGTACGACTGAGGTAATCCACTCAAAAAACACTGGACCTTCACTTTTTCATCTCTGATGTACCGGACATACCTCAACAACTCCAAAAACTTATTTGCATACTCTTCCATGGTCTGGTGTCCCAATCTCAGCTCATGGAACTCCTTAATCTTGTCATCATAATACCTGTCAGAGAGATACTTTTGCTTGAAGTACTTCTTGAACTGTTTCCACTTAAGTCTCCTTTCACCGATCCTCTTTACCTGCTTGAAGTGTTCCCACCAAATGGATGCTCTTCCATTCAGATTGAATATGGCAACTCGTGCCTTCATGTTTCCTGAATAATCATGCACTTGAAAGTACTTCTTTATTTCAAGAAGGCAAGCTTCAGCTTCTTGTCTAGTCTTTATCTCACCGTCAAATGTAGGAGGTTTTGCCTTTTTAAATTCATCCCAAGAGCGATCTCTATGGTGTCTCTTTCTTTTTCTTCTATAGGAAGAAGAACTGGAATCCCCGCTGGATTCTTCAGAATCAGATGTTCCACTAGAAGTTCTTCTCCTTCTCCTAACACCGCTCTTACTGCCTTCTGGTCTTGTTGTACCTCGTCCAGAGTCCATCTTTCTATGCAAGTCTGTCAAACTCTGCAACATAGCAGCATTTAACTGATGCTTCTCTTCCTGGGCTTTGATCAAGCTTCTCATTGTGGCTGCAACATCCGACGGTGTCTCTTGGAATCTCCTTCCATCAGATTCAATGTCATCATTTCTATTACGGACATTTTCTCCCATGGCATCTTCTGCTCGTTCATGCGAATCCTGAGCATCATACCCATCATGGGTTCTCATACTGAACTACCACTTACTTGTCAAAATGCACTACCTGGAATACTGCCCTGGAAGGTGACTATGATTCTGCAAACGTGTTAATAACACAAATGTTAGATGCATAACATTGACATAAATCATAATCACTTACCTTTTCCAGGAATAACCATAAAATAACAATTTTCCCAAACACACAAAATTTTCTTCATTAAGAATGTCTATCTGAGGGGGACGACGGGGGTCAAGGGGGCTTTGTAGAATCGGATCCCAATTCCTCTAATTCCTCCGTAGAATCGGCTCCCAATTCCTCTATTTCTTCCGCAACGGCGGCTCTCGGAACACTTTTGCTTCCGCAACGGCGGCTCTCGGAACACTTTCTCTTCCACAACAGCGGCTCTTGAAACACTTTCTCTTCCGCAACGGCGGCTCTCGAAACACTTTCTCTTCCACAACGGCGGCTCTCAGAACACTTTCTCTTCTGCAACGGCGGAACACCAAACCATTATTTCTTTCGATCGGCGTCGACAATCTTTCTCGTCGGAAGACTTAACGCTTTGGCTTCCGCAACGACGGAACGCCAAATACTAACTTCTTCTGATCGACACTTAGAACAATTTTAAACTTTTGGCTTCGACGGTATTTTTGGTCGGAAGCCTTAGTACTTTTGGCTTCCGCAACGACGGAAGTTCACTTCGTCAACTCTTTCGATTGGTGAACTAACTTCGAGCCTTAACCTTTTTGACGTGTCGGCGATCGGAGGACTTTCCCGTCGGAAGACTTAACGGTTTGGAATTCCCCAACAGCGGATGAGAAACCTCTAACTCTTCCGCTACAGCGGAAGCCCACTTCACCAACTCTTCTGCAATGACGGAAGTCAACTTCGCTAATTGTTCCGATGGGGAACACTTAGTCCATTTTTCGCATTTTCTTCAACCGTTCCGTCAGCATGCTTCCGCTACGGCGGAAGTCCTTCCCCATCGGAAGACTCAGTGGTTTGGACTTCCGCAACGGCAGATGGGAGACTTCTAACTCTTCCGTAATGACAGAAGTCTTTCCCGCTGGTGTCCCGACTGCTCAACACTGAGACCATTTTTTGTAGAATTTACAGTCTGATTTCTGCTGGGCAGAGAGGAATACTACCTCTGTCAGTTGCTCCTTCTTGGCCCATAGAGGCCCATTGTTGTCAACATTGCTCTGATACCATACTGTGACGTCCCCATGCCTCCAACTGGCGAAGAGGATGTGATCGCCATGGCGTTAACCATGCGGGCTAAGAACCCCATGAACATAAGCATGCACAAAATTGCTGAACGGAAATACTTTGAAGTAAAACATGCACATATGCAATTAATCATCATACACAGTAGAAACCAACAACATTCATACATGCATGCATTAAACATGCTCATCATTTAGATTAACAGAAAACATGGTTGCAGAAGTAAAAATGGGCAAGACCACTTATCTTATGAATAACTTGATCCGCAACCAGCTACGTCCCTGCAACGTTCCACCCAAAACCGGGGTCAAAACCGGGGTGTTACAAACCGCAAAGATCCAACAAGAAGAGTCAGAGGCGCCAGAGGAAGGGGAGTGCCTCTTCCATTTGCAACTATGGGTGCAGGGGACTTCACTAGATTTCATTGTTGATAGTGGTAGTTAGAAGAACCTCATCAGAGATGATTTTAAGAACCCCCCTAGATTTATATGTATAAAAAATGGGTGAATCTCCATGATATATAGGAAAATTTCAAGGCGATTTTATCAATAATATAATATGTATATATAAATGTTTTGGAGAATCTTTCATTTTATTATATAAGATTGTAAAATATTAGCGAATCTTTCACTAAATTATAATATATTGTAAAGTCTTGGCGAATATTTCACTGCATTATAAAAAATTATAAAAACTGGTGAATCTTTCACTGATTTATAGAATATTGTAAAAAATTGATGAATCTTTTTCCAAGAAGATTCACCATCTCTTTGATTCCCAAGAAATAAAAATTCTTTGTGCTTTCACAAGTTTCTTCTAATAGGTTTCTCTTCGTATTATTTCAATTCTTTCTGACACTAATTCTCATACAATCACCCAAATCAACCAATGCTAAATTGAACAACCTAATTGCTGAAACGGTTATGTAACTTCTTTCTCACTAAATCATCTTAATTCTAATTGCTAATTCAATCTTCAAGAAGAATTCACTCCTTGTGGAAAAATTAAATTACTTTAGCAAGAATGGAAATATAGAATTGTTCATAAAGATAAAGCATATACATTATTTTTGCAAGAAGTTAAATCCTATATTACTTTTGCAAGAAGTTAAATCAAATCGCCACTCATGTTGGAATGAAATATCTATTCTATGTTGTGGACACAACATCCAAGCTCCATAATTCTCAATTCTACTTGACGATGGACTACAACCACACATTCATCAAGATTTGTTTCAACAGTAATTAATCATAATGAATTCAACCCGTGATATCAATTCAACAAGAAATTAAATATTTTTCATCACTTCTAATTATCAAGAATTCACTTCCATACCCTAAGAGAGATCACACATCCCAAGTAATCAACTGTTTCAACTATGTAGGATTCACACACTTTAATTAATTAACTGTTTGAGCAATGTATTAATGCTACATATGACTAATTGATCCAACAACTCAGTACTCGCATAATGCAAAAACATGCATTGTATCAACAAATTATCACACCAAAATAATTACAAAATTCCATAGCTATTCAAAGTGGGTGAGCTCGGTGACAAGGTGGGCCCTTTCCTCCTAACAGATCCGCCTTAAAAAAACTAATACTACAGATGGTGGGACCTTTCTTACTATTTCAAAAATGTATTTAATGATACAAAAAGGTCTTTTCTCTGCCCACATTGGAAAGACCTTCCTTAATATTAAGCTAGAGAAATGATTGTTTCTTGCACTTTTGATGGCTTCTCTATGAAAGTTTTTAATATTCTTATGACCTACTCTAAGACAAGTCATTCTCAATGTCAACTTCCATTCTTCTTCCTTATAAAAAATCCAATCCCAGTCCCTTAAAGCTTGTTGTTTCTCTATAAGAAAAGAGTTTGATATTCCTTCTCTCGATTTAGTCTTTTTCTTTTATTTCTGTTTTACCTTTTCCCCTCTTCAAAATTGGTCTATGGTGGTCCTCACTAGTCAAATATCAAGAAATATTATTTTTTATTTGAAATGTAACTTAACTATAGGACACAACTTGGAAATCTAAAAAAAAAGGTTTCAAGAAACTAAAATGTCACAGGAAACATTTCTAGGCATTTCCAAGAAATTTCTACAGTATTTCCACTTTGTAAAAGTTTCCTTGTATGTTTCAAGGAAATGGAGGGGTTGTGTTTCTAGTAACATAGCTTTTCATTACTATGGGAACCATGACAAGTTCATATTTCTTAAACATATTGTTTATTTTCTTAAACATAATATGCATAGATGATATTATTTGTTAGTTGTTGAATTTTATTTCTGAAAATCCGTCAGGTTCATTTGGAGGATAATCACTGAGGTATCCTTGTTGAAATAGAATAACATGGGAGAATATTAGTGGAGGGTGGTGATATAAGATGTTTTCAAAGGAAGAGGTATCTGATCTATTGTGCAAGTCACTAAGTCTATAGGAGGTATGAAGGGAAATGAGAACTCTTCACATTTTCATTGTTCATTAAAATGCTTACTTTAATTTAGCATCCACAAGGAAATCAAAATTGTCAATGATGTTGTTAGAGGTGTAAAGAGTACTCAAGAGTGAAATTTTTCCTTACACTTTTGGATGGGTCTTCTTCAATCACTTTAGCTAAGGAAGAAAAATAAAGGGGCATCTATTTTCAACCATACCACTCAGTGATCCTAGATGTGATGCAAATATAGCTTGAAATCATTAATTGTGGATTGTTTTGTTTGACCATTACAGAGGTCAAATGGATAACATGTGCATTAGAATTATATCCCTCAAAACTATATAACCAAAAACAACACCTCATACTTTTCAAAGATTATATTTAGGATACAACAAAATTTTGTTCCCTTGGTCGAGGTTGGTGAATATACCTCTATTATTGTATAAAAGTAGGAACTAGAAACCTCAAAAAGATGATATTTCTTACCTTTATAATTTGCAATAGCAATGGTAGAATAAGCTACACCAACCACTTCCATGTTTTTACCCATGGGATCTCCCACAACCATGTCTCCACTAGGCCAATCAATTCCCCTTGGATTACAATTTACTCCATGTGCCAAGGATCAATTTGAACCTGGGTGCTAAGAAATGGTAACAAGAACATGGCCTTCACCATTGGCACCCTTATTCTTAATCCTTAGGTGTTCCTTCATTTTCATGTTTCCAACCTGAGAAATGTCAATACCAAAATAATTTCACCACATATACTTTATAAAACACAATTGAAATTCCTAAAAAATATTTCCATATATATGACATGAGATGCACAAAAATGACACATTTGAGTAGTCCAAGACCTGGGTATAGCTCTTATCACCATAAAGTATATATATGATATCAAATATCCCTCTCCTTATATCAATATCAACTATAACATGGATTGTCATCCTTATGCATTCCTCCTTGAATGAGTTATCAACCATTATTAACTTTCCAGTTTTTTACCAATTGAATATATACCCTTCGTTGGCCATAAATTCATGGAGAGGTTTGAAAGTTTGGACTATATTAGCAGGATTGTGACCACCTCATCCTTGGCATCAACATATAGGTGCTATGGTTTGAGGTTTAGGTAACCTTGACCCTAAAACCATCATCCTTTGATAATCTTGTGGGTGTGTTCCTTTGAGTGAAAGATGAAAATAATATAACCACAAGAAAGTACATGGATGATGGGTTTGTAAGATAGCACAAATAACCATCTATTATGGACATATTTCTTAAGGTGATGCCATAGGAACTTCTCCACAATGGTCTTACTTGAAATATCCAAAACCTAATTAACCTCAATATCCTCCCTCACCACCATACTAACCTTGTATTTTCTCCTCCTAAGAATATTCCTAGTTTTTTTATAGGTGGCATTGTTTCTATATTGTTTGACACACCTATACCTCCTCTCCTCAGAGGTTCAAAATCCGTTTTTCTACCAAACAAATGCTACCTTCATAACCCCAAGCCTTCATAGTCTCTTCATCATTCTTATCAAAATTATTGATTATAAAGTTATTATTATGTAAAGCTATATGTCTCATCCCCTTTTCTCTAAAAAAATACTGGAAACTTGGCAAACATTGAATATCAAATGGAATTTATGGATTGAAATCCCAAGCAATTAGCTCTGACCTTGGGTGAAGGAAAATACCTCTTCGCCACCTCAGTATATGCTTTGCCAAAACTAAGGTCAATATGATAGGGTAACCTTGCCACCTTGGAATGGTGATTAGCATCCAAGAGGGTTCACATGTGAGTTGGGGAAGCTCAATGGGATCCTACTCAAATTGGGGGAAGATGGAAGGCTAGGAAAGGGAGGACACATGGAAAATCATGAGCACACACCCAAATTAGAATTGGCTTGAGTTTGTGGATGGATTGGTAACCTTACAAGTTTAAGGATGTTTATAAAATACAGGAATAAACAAGAGAAGAGCTTTTGTTCATTTGAAAAATTGTCATTTGTGAATTGTGAGAGCTAGTGGATGACTAGTTTTTTTGCCTTAGCCATTTTCGAGGGTGAAATATTCCCATCCAAGTTGGTGTTTGGAGAGGACACTAAGGTCTTTCATGGAGATTTAATGGATTTGCATTTGCAGGTGTAAGATACAGGGCAGCTCATGGTTCCTTCTATTGTATCACTTTCTCTCAACCATTTCCAGTTTTTATGACATATTCTTGCTCATGGAGGGATTGCGCTTAGGGTGAGCTATTGATGTCTTTGGGGAAGCTTATAATTCCCAAATATTTTATGTTCTGATGTATAGGATATGTATTTAAAGTTCATAAGACTCTCAGGTCTAAATACTGAAATATTTCATGTAAAAATGTTAATCAATGAAGAAATAGTGCCATTTCCCCACTATCTTGTTGTGAATCGATTTGATGTTGATGGATTCGAATGGATAAGTAAAATACTGATGGTTTATGGATGAATGGACTGTTATTTATGTATTTAAAGTTCATAATAATCTCATGTCAAAATACCCAAAATATTTAATGCAAAAATGTTAAACAATGAAGAAATAGTGCCATTTCCCCATTATCTTGTTGTGAACCATTGTAATGCTAATGATTTCGATTTGGGAGAAATTTTCATTGTCCATTACTGATTGTAATAATATAAATATGATATTTTCTTCATTATCAGAAAGTATCAGGTCTAAATATCAAATGGTTGTATGGAAAAGTGATTATTAATGAGCAAACAATGACCATTTCCCCACTACATTGATGTATGCTATGATAATGTTGATTATTTCGAATGGGAGAATGTCTCTCTGATATATTTATGATTAATGGAATATAATTTATGAGTATTACAATTTTAATGTTCATCACTTAATCATTCGAGGTCATTTTACTTAGTTTAAATGCAATTGGAGAAGATTTGGTGCCATTTCCCCAAGGGTCGGATTAGTGATTTTGTAGCTATTTGGGAGAGGGTAATAACAGATTGTATAAAATGAATAATTATGCATATGAGAACTTAAAAATTTCCCTTAAAAGTCCTCTGCCTATTTTCAGAAATTCGAGTGCGTTGGGAGCATTTGAGAAGCCATTTCCTACATTTACCCAGGGGGAATTGGAGCCCCAATTTGCTAGTAAAGACTCCTACCTTGACCAGAATATTAAAAAAGTTTTTGGAAGTAATTGGAGGGTCATAAATAATCCCTGAACATCATATTAATTTTATTTTATAAAATGAATAATGATGCATATGAGAACTTAAAAATGTCCCTTAAAAATCCTCTGCCTATGTTCAGAAATTCGAGTGCGTTGGGAGCATTTGAGAAGCCATTTCCAACATTTACACAGGGGGAATTGGAGCCCCAATTTTCTAGTAAAGACTCCTACCTTGACCAGAATATTAAACAAGTTTTTGGAAGTAATTGGAGGGTCATAAATAATCCCTGAACATCATATTAATTTTATTTTATAAAATGAATAATGATGCATATGAGAACTTAAAAATGTCCCTTAAAAATCCTCTGCTTATGTTCAGATATTCGAGTGCGTTGGGAGCATTTGAGAAGCCATTTCCAACATTTACCCAGGGGGAATTGGAGCCCCAATTTGCTAGTAAAGACTCCTACCTTGACCAGAATATTAAACAAGTTTTTGGAAGTAATTGGAGGGTCATAAATAATCCCTGAACATCATATTAATTTAATAATATCGATCATATACCTTCTCAGAATATTTGGGAGCATTTGGGTCAATTTGGATATCTAAACATTAAAACTAGTCAAGGGTCGAAATTGGGGAAAAAGTGAAAAATTGGTCATTTAATAAAATTTAAAAAAGGGACATTACAATGTTCATGTATATGTTTTGGTAGGTTCCAACAACATGGAGCACATATTTTATTGATGATACACCAATCCCCAGTTTGCGAAGGGTTACTGTAACACATAATGTTGGTGTGGTGTATTTGGTGGTTGAAGAGGATTAACCATAACCTTTTTCCTTTCCTCGATCAACTGTCGACAGTTAGGTATCATTAAAAAATGTTGAGCATAATTCCCATACTCTCCACACATTTAACAAGGAAATTTTGTCTTGATATTTGTATTTTTACCTTGCATGGGAGGATTATTGGTCCCCTCATTTCAATTTTCCAAGTTCTGGTTTTGCAGGGGAGGGGGATTTCCCCCTTTCTCTTGTTGTTGGTCATGTCTATTATTTCCTTTCTTATTCCATTGATTATATGTATTTAATGGGATGACTGCATTCAACCAATGTGTACCGCTTTCTTGGTATGATGTCTAATGTGTGTACGAACTGGTAGGACCCATTACTGTCGTGATGATGTCTCCCATGTCGCACGACAATACTTAATATGTTTGATAGTATTAGTCATTCATGTATATTTATGATCAACATAGATCACTTTATATCCAAATTGGACTTCCAACAATCTTCAACATTGATTCCATTTTGAAATAGACTGCTTATGAGAAACCCACCATGTTGTAGGTGTAGCCTTCAATGCAAAATATAGAGCTAACAAGTGCCCAGGTTCAGATAATTTCTCTTCGAACTCTATAAGAAAGGATTCCAATTTAGGTAAAAGTTCATAGGTAGGTATATCACATACCTTAGTACCTACCTATCACACATATTTTTTGATTCTTGCGCATTTCTGCATTGATACTTAATGTAGTTGATTCTGCCAGTTCTCTAGAGCTTCTCTTGAGTCTGAGGAGCATGAACTAATACTTCGCCAATCGAGTTTTCCATCGACTATCGGATTCGCATAGTCATCCATCGTAGAAGTAATATTTTAGATATTATCCATATATCTATCTTTACAATGTTTACCCACTCGACATATCTCTGGACTTCCAAAGGATCAATTGAAGCGACCACCCTTAGTTTTGCATCCTCAAATGTTAATATTCTCTTCTTAAATTCATAATGGTTTGATTGTCAATAGCCCAGTCAATTACCAAAAGAGAAGAATACATATTTGTATCAACGAAAATGTCTATAATTTCAAAAATATGCATAGGTCCTCAGTCCTTCTATCTCGATAGGAAATTTTGTCAGTCGACCAATAGGAATAACCTTACACTGGTTGGCAAATCTCAACTGAACGAGTGACCATACTAGTCTTGGATTCCCCATACTTTCCCATGTCTGTTTGGTGAGAATGTTAACATATGATTCCAAGTCTAGAATAATATAATCCATGTCATAGTCACCTATTTGGGCATTCATCCTTAGCCCGCAACCAATTTTTCAGTCTTTTCCCAATGTGGTTAACTTTCCTTTCTGGTTGCACATTTATTGGAGGTTCTTCGACTAAAGATGCTAGTTTTTCCACATCATCCTTATCTTCTATCAATGCTAAAGAAATTTTAAAGAAATCTTTCAATTTACTGACCTTCTCTATCAGTTTTCTTTGAAATAACTTATCTAATTGTTGAGGAATTTCCAAGATTGGTCCTTCATTCGATATTGGGAAAACGATGGAAGTCGATGCTTTATTTTTGTTGAAGAAATCATAACATGCATCAAAGCATACTTCCTTCTCTTTCTAGACATCAGATGCCACTTTCTTTTGTGGTGCTAGTCGAACTCTTGGTTGTCCGTATGGCGCCTCTTGATCTCCTCCACATGTAACACCTCCTCTTGTTATAACGACAATATTAGGCTCCCTCAGTTTAATAAATATATTTTGAATATTTGGATTGGCATTTTGAGGTGGGTTATGGTTTCCCACGTTTATGCCTGTCCACTTAGCAATCAACTAAGGGAATTATTCAACAGCGTGGTCCAATTCTTTACAATATGAACACATCGATGTAGGATTAGTGCAATATCTAGTGTTTGTGCTAGAAATTGTTCCCAGACTACTACGGGAACAAGCTAGAAAAATGTCAAAAATAAAAGAAAAATGAAATTGGTTTTTTATGATTTTGGTTTGGAAGTTTATCAATCAATAAGGTAAATCATTAACAAGCTAACACAAGTACTGAATCATGAACTAAAATGAAGAACTAGGATGGAAATACATAAAATATAAACCATAAGCATTATGAATAGAACACTGATTTCATCCACAACATATATGCACTTGCATGAAAAAACGCATTAATCAAGAAGTGAAATTATATATTGAGTGGACAAACAGACCATAAATAAAACCAACATGGAAGATAAAAATGGCTTATAAGTATGTATATATCAGTATTAGTCTTCAAACTTACATTAGACTCATGAGTCTTAGATTTTCATACATCCAGATCTAAAGCCCCTTTTTGAACAAAATTTGAACCCTACTTTCATTTTCTTTCCTACTTTTATCCTTTTACAACTAACTAGTTTCATAACTGTCATAACTAACTTTTAGGTCTAAATTCGAAATAGTTACAAAAGTGGTTGTATTTTCCAAAATAACAAACTATTAACTAAAACAAACTAAACTACTTGACACCTGGCCACTAGAAAGCATTCATAAATTCTTAGAAGCTTCAGCCAACATAGCAATCCCATCCAATGCATGAGATTGCTTCTTACTTCGCTCCTGCTCTGTCTCCAGACTTTTGATTCTCTTTAAAAACACTTCATTCTGCTGGCTTAGATTTTGAATTTTCTGGTTTAAACCTTCAGCATGACTTTGAATCTCCCTTTTCCTCTTCAACGCCTCTTTGGACACAACTATCAGCTCTTGATAGTGTGTGTTGATATCATCCAAATATTCTCTTAGTATTCTGTTTGTCATTACCAATCTATCATTAGTCTCATTTAGAAAACAAATCTGAGATTTGTGTTGTTCCAGAGTTTTCTTAAGGTTCTCAATTTCTAAGTCTATATGCCTTCTCCTTGTAATGTAGAACCTTGATTTGACAGCTAAGGGATGTGAAACTTATTAAAAATCAAGTCATCTTCTTTCCCATCTTTCACTGCTACTTGTACAAAAAGAAACTTTGAAGACATACCCTGTTCAATACTGAAAGTAGTTGCCCTTTCTAAAGCTTTATGTCCTCATTCCATGGGTTCTAATGAAATTGAATTCTCTTCCTCAATGTAGACTTGCTGAGGGATTAAACCTTTTTCACTCTCCATATCCTCTTTAGTTGAAGAATCCTCGAACATTGTAATCTTTTCTTTCTTCAATTTAGGGTTCAAGATCCTCTTCATATTTAACCTGAGCTTGTTTTTAGCCTTGGTATTGGGACTCCACTTCGATTCTCTCATTTGTAAAAGAGATTTTTCTTGACCTTTAACTTCTGAACCTTGCAAAACTTTATCTTTTAAATAAGCTTCAACAAAAACTTTGGTTGAGCTTTGTTGTATATAAGTAGAACTCAGTTTTTTTTCTATTGAACTCACATCTTCCTCATGATTTGAAAAAACTATCTTTTCCCTTTCCCGATTCTCCAAAACTTGTTCCTAGTCGCCATCTAGTTTTTCTCTTCCATCTTCATTCATAGGTTCTTTGAATGTCTGTCCTGAACTATTCTCCTAAACATTATCCTGCACTAGATCATCAATTAACTCTTTCTTGAACCTCTTAACAAAGCCAAACTGATTATTCATTAGACTTTTCTTTACTTGGTCCTCTTGTTCAGTAATAAAGCCTGACCAGAATAGGAAATGGTCCCAAATCCTGTTCTTCTTCCGCAAGAATTTGCAAATAATTAACTTTATCAATCCATGGCGAAAGATCGACTGGTGTGTATGGTCAATATGCCCCTTAATTATGTTAGACATGTTTTGGAGACTCTTTAAGAGGAAAAAGGGAAAATTCATTTTTGACTGCTGGTTCAGATGTTGTAAAAACCTAATATGGTATTTAAATACTACATCAAACCTTCCTTCGCATGTAACATAGCTCTGCACAATTCCAATAGCTTCCTTCCATTAGGGTTTGAATTTTTCCAAATGAACTCCTTTTCCCCAATCTAGGGCTTCAATCTATGGTAGCAAGAAATCCTTTGGGTCAAAGCTGGATGGGATATTTTAAAACCATAATTCTCCCTCTCTTGATACACATGTAGCTTCAGCAATTAATTCCTCTGTTAATTCGAACTTAAGAGTACCGAATGTTATAGTATCCTTAATAAAATTCTGGGCAAAATGGTATGAGAACTTCGGGTTGAAATCTGTGATCTTTTTAAAGAAATTGAACTAGCCTGCCCTTTTAAATAATGTTGCAAATTCTGGAAAATCATTTTCCCAACTCATATCAATAGGTTCATACCTGTTAGTCTTTCCACTCTTCTTCATTTTTGAACTGTAACCGGGCTTGTATATTTTTTAGGAAGCTTTAAAGATTTTCGACCTCCTTCCCTGCAACAGTAAACTCATAACCAAAATGAAATCATGGCAATCAAGACCATGATTTTGTCAATGATTTGCAAACCATGAAAACGTGTCAATCCACAATTTTCTCAATGATCTGTACACCTCTTCATACATCTGTCATGCTTAGGAACTCGAACTATGGACATGTGTCATGATGTCTTCGACATGTGGCTGAAAAAATTCCATTATCTTTGACTGTGCTCAGCTGCAATGGTCATGATCAACCACCACTCTTTCCAATGATTCGGGATTCCTGTAGCGCCTTATTGCATTAACTCTGAATTTTACGCTACTAGAATGTTGTTATGGAAATTTTGACAAAGAACTCAAAGGCAAAGGTTAGACCTTAAATATAAACCTTGGAATAGACTTTAATATGAGAATTTTCAGACTTCAAAGGATATATAATACTTAGTAAGCCCAAACAAAACCTAATAAAATCAAATAAAATAAATTAAAGCAACTAAAACCTATAAAACCAAATAAAATGTATTAAACATTATTAAAATTAAACCAAACCCAACAATGTAAAGTAAATAGGAAATAAATATTTGAAAAACAACACATCAAAGCTAGGAACAATTTTCAGTCTTAACATATGGCTCCTGTTGCGGGATGAAATACTCCTTGTGAGGTTTCAAGAACTTGTAGATCAGTGCCTTCTGCCATCTCAACTAAAACTGTCTATTATTCTGCCAAAAATTCCATTGGGAAATTGGAGTCTTTATTCAACTTATCTCACACCGGTATATACAATGAATGACAAAAATTTCACCATCAGTAACTGTAAAAATGTTTGAGGAATCGTCCATTCACTGTATTGGACAATTCTTCACCTTCCATAGTCTGCTGTATGAAGGTATTATTTTCCATTTTTTTTGAAATTATAAACTTGGACACAGCCACAAATTGTCAAATTTTCCATGCTTACCTTTTTGCTCTTTTCTGGCATCCCATCTAAGTACCATGTCTCCACAAGAAAAGGTATCTTCTTTCACTTTCCTGTCAAATCTTTCTTTAATATTTTTTCCTGTAAATTTGAGCTTTTTTATCTAGAGCTTCACGTTCATGCTATAATTCAATCAATTAGAAAATTCTTCTTTGAATATCATTAGGCTCTTCCTGACTATCCTGCAAAAAATTGATTATTGGAATACCTAATTGAATTGGAAAAACAACATCAGTTCCATATATTAACTGAAAAGGAGATGAACCAATGGATTTCTTGGTGGTTATTCTATCATCCCAGAGTGCATTCTTCAACATTGAATCCCAATATCCCTTGTTCCGACTTAATAGTTTTCTAATGCTCTGAATGATATTCTTATTAGTTGATTCTTCCAATCCATTACCTTGAGGGTAATAGGGTGTAGAATGCTTCAAAACAATTCTATTTTGTTCACAAAATGAAACCATGGCTTTAGACTTGAAGGCCTTAGCATTATTAGTCAACAATTTCTTAGGACACCCGAACCTACTCAAAATATTTTCTTGAATAAAATTGATGATTACCTTATCAGTTGCATTCCTTGTAGGAATAACTTCCACCCATTTTGTGAAAAATTCAGTAGCTGTAAGTATCCATTTGTGTTTCCCAGAAGAAGCAGGATTGATCTCACCTATAAAATCTAGACCCCACTATTGGAAAGGAGCATTTACCACAATGGGATTCAAAGGTAGAGACATAAGCTTTTGTTTGCCAGCAAACTTTTGACATTGAATGCAAGCTCTGACCCACTGATAAACATCAGAAAACAAAGAAGGCCAGTAGTATCCAGACCTTAGAATTTTATAAGCAGTGGATTTCCAATATTTGTGACCTCCACAGGATCCCTCATGTAATTCTGAAATAAATTCTTCAATTTTAGGCTTCTCCAAACACCTAAGCAATAATCCTCCTGGATATTTCCAATATACCTGTTGATTCACTAAAAAATATTTGGTGGCCTTCAATTTTAGTGATCTAGCTGCTTTCTTCTCCAAATGCACAGGACACTGCAAATGCAATAAAAATAAATTATATCATCATACCATTCTGATTCTGCATACTTATCCATGATCTGTTCTTTACCTTTCCCTGTTTGCAACTCTTCCTATATTGAATGTTCTGCCATCAAATGAAGACCAAGGGCTTTGCAATTTGAATCAACCAATAGTTTTTCCAAGCCCTGTCCTTTTACAAGCTTAGTAGGTATAATCTCCACATCATACTCCATAATTTTTGCAATCCATTTCCCCCGATTTCCTTTACTTCCTGGTTGAGTTAAAATATCCTTGATAGCAACATTAGGTACATAAACAATGATCTTTGAATGCATAATATAAATCCTAAAAAATTTCAATGCCTTTACAAGTGAATATGCTTGTTTCTCTAGTGTACCGTATTTCAATTCTGGATCTTTGAGAGTCTTACTAAAGAAAGCAATAGGATTCTCTAGTCCATCTGCATTCTTTTGTAATAGAACATCAACTATTGTATCCTAAGATGCAAAAGAAAATGTCAAAAAGTATTTTGAAAAGTCTGGGCTTACCAACACTGGTGCTTCTATAAGGGCCCATTTAATCTTCTCAAATGAAGCTCTGGATTCTGCTGTCCACTTCACCTGTTGGTATTTCCTTAACATAGCTGTTATCCACTTTATTGTCTCAGCAAAGTTTGGAATAAACCATCTCAGAAAATTTATTTTTCCAATGAATGACTGAACATCTTTTTTACTTCTTGGAAAACTGATTTTCAAAATAGCTTTAACTCTTTCAGGATCTATTCTAATTCCATCTGCTGAAACTAAATGTCCCAAAAGTTTACCCTCCTGAACAACAAAATGAGACTTTTTAGGATTTAATGACAATCCATATTTCCTACATTTCGAAAAGGTTTTTTTGAGATGTTCTTCATCAGATTGAGAAAACACTGTGATATCATCCAAATAAATCACAACAAATTTTTCCTTTTCTCCAACAAAAGCTATATCCATAGCTCTTTGAAAGGTCGCACCAACATTCATCAAACCAAATGGCATCTTGTCATACATGAATGTACCCCAGGGTGTAGTGAAGGTCATTTTCTCTCTGTCATCTGGATTCATAGCAATCTGATTGTAACCTAAGAATCCATCCACCATAGAAATTCTCTGGGCACCTACTACTTTCTGCAAAATTTGCTAAATCTTAGGTAATGGATAATTATCCTTTAGTGAAGCTCTATTTAAATTACGTAAATCTACACACAACCTTATCTATCCATTCTTCTTTCGTATTGGAACTAGATTTTCCACCCATGATGAGTATCTAAGTGGAACAATTATCTTTGCATCCAATAATTTCTTGAATTCTTTCTCTATGACTGGAAATAAGGCTGGATTAATTCTTCTTAATTTCTGTCTAAAAGGTTTCACATTTGGGTTCAAAGGAACCTTATGCTGAATAATGTTGGTATCATAGGTTTTTATAATCCTCATAAGACCAGGCAAAGAAATCGACATATTCCTTCAATAATTTAATATACCTATTCCTTTGCTCAACTGAGAGATTTTTCAAAATTTTCACCATCCTGGGATACTCTTCTATGCCAATATTACAACTTATAATATTCTATTTTTAGGATTGCATGATTGGATTTAACAGAGTGTCATCTTTAGAAAAAATCCTTTCAAGGGGAACCAGACCTTTGGGAATAAAATTTCCCTTCAACTCAATAATCTTATGTCCTGCAATTTCATTCTCTGAATATTCATCAACTTCCTCAAATTCATCGGCCTAGTCCTGATCAATCAATGAACTTGAAAACTCTCCAGTTAACTCCAAAAACCTTTTTATTTCCAAATCATCTTCAAAAACCCTCCACTGTATGATATTATCTGGTACCAAGGGCCTATATCTGACTTCAATTGGATATTTTAGCAGGGTCTGTTTTGGAATTCCAAAATGTGTGGGTGCCAAAGCAAGTGAATCAACTATTTGATTATGAACCCTGGGAATGAAGGAAATATTAAATGCTATAAAGTAATTATCAATCATATCCCACACTTCATTTCTGTATACCTTCAACAAATCCCGTTTTACTTAATATTTGTCCCTCACCTGTTGGACAACTAATTTAGAGTCACCATAAACATAAATTTGTTGAATGCCCAGGTCCTTTGCAGCCCTTAAACCAAGTATTAATGCCTCATACTCTGTTGTATTGTTAGTAGTCACAAATTTTAACTTATACATCAAGCTGATCATCTCTACCCCAGGAGAAATTAAAACAATGCTTGCTCTTTCTCCCTCCTTGGATGAGGAGCCATCAAAATACATTTTCCGTAACTCAACAGTACATTTGATTGGTTTTTCCTTTTCTACATGTAACATGCCACTTGTATTGTCATCACTGAAATGTAACATACAAGACCCCAAATATTTTTCTACATCATAAAGTGGATGATTTGTTGGGTTCTTATCATTTGTGACAATATAAGCATATTGTAATTCCCTATACAACCTCCTATTTTCTCCTCCAAAAATAGGAATGGTTGCATATGATAAATTCAATTGTAATGTACCACCTACCTTCTTTTCCCAAGACCTTGAAAGTAACACTCCAAACTTAGGAGGGATATCAGCAACCACCACATCCATAATGACACTTTTCATGGGTAATTGAGTCAAATATACCACTAGATCCTTAATCACTCCTAGGCATTTAACAACTTTGGAATCAAATGCATATAAGTCATGATATGGTTTTGTGATACTTAAACCAAGATCCTCCATGACTGCTTTTGGCATCAAATTGTGAGAAGCTCAAGAATCCAATAAAAAATTATGAATCATTTGATCATGAACAGTCAGAGTTATATAAAAAGGTGGAGAATAATTTGAATCATTTTCAGTCTTATCAGCAAGGGCATAACCAATAAATATTTTAGGATGTTATTCTTGGAGATTCACAGTATCTGAAGGTATTTGACTAGCAGGTGAACCCATCATTTTAAGAACAAGATTTCTATAGCAAGCATTCTTTATCAATTCAGTAAAAGGTACTGGAATATTGATCTTACATAGTTCATTCTCAAAATTAAAATTTTGTACATTCCTGTTCACTTCTTCAATCTCTACAGCCTTATCTTGGTCACCATGGTTAGGTCTCTTCTCTTGTGTTTGATTATATGACTGTTTAGGAGGAGAATCTATCTTCTTTTTAGGAATCTGAGAAACCTGCTTTGTACTGGACCTCAAGTTAATAGACCTATTAGGTTCAGATTGACATATATCAGCTAAAACTTCAGGACTCATACTATGAAATCTCACCTTCCTTGATTTCATCAACCGCATTATTTTGGAGTGGAGGAGGAACTCTCTGATCTTCATTCTCTCTTCTTTCCCTTTGAATGTCATTGTTTCTTCATTCTCTAGGGATAAATCTAGGAGCAAATTGGCACCTAAATTGATTAGGGTTCCTTTCTCCTTCTTGTGCAGGCTTATTTAAATTCTTTTCTAACTCCAACTTATTTAGTTTTGCTGTTAAAATTTTTACCAACTTGGCCATCTCATCTATTTTTTTATCTGCTGTCTGTGATGTAGAAGCTGGTGGAATCACCTCCTTTTTACCCTTTCGTTCATATATTTTATGATTTGAAATTTCTTTGAGCCTATTTGAAGCTAAAATGTTTGATTCCACTTCCAATGAAGCCTCTTGCATGTTTAATAAAGTGACTAGCCTTCTTTCTCTTAGATGCAAGGAAAATTCATGATCAAAGGCATTTGCATAAGTCAGCTTAGCTGAAGTTTCAGAAGGTTTGATTTCAGATAGGATCCTACCATACATCTTATTAAAGCATTTAGAAAAGTCTACTATAGTTTCATCCTTTTTTATTCTTAAAGCTCCAAACTCTTTGATGTAATAGGTATGGTATTTTGTGTCTCCCCAATGCCTCATAAACACCTCTTGTAGCTGCTCTATAAGAGTTATTGAATTAGCTGGTAGTTATCTAAACCATTTCCTTACTTCCCCATCCAAAATATGCATAAACATCCTCATCCACACATCTTTAGCCTCAATATTTTGATTGTCTGCATAACTAAGGAATGCATCCCAATGCTCTTCAGCAGTTGTCTCACCCTGACCATTAAACCTAGGTAAATACTTTTTATAATCTCCTCCAGGGAGGGCATTTAGAGGATGAGGAAGAACTAAAGGAGCATATATAGCAGCTACCATTCTATCCATGATATCTATCCGTTGTCGTGCCATTTTGGAGCTACTTTGGCTTGATGAAGGAAATAGTTTATTTAATTTTCTAGAACCTGGTTGAAAAATGCTTTTACTGGTTTTAAACTAAAACAAGGGAATCTTACCAGGAGACTCAGTTTTTACTTTTTTATAAGACTATGGATTAGTAAAGACTTGAAAACTATCAACTGGTATAGTAGGGATTGACCAAGATAGATTTTTTTTTCCTCTTCTAAATGTGCAAAAGGTAAGACTGAGTCAAACTGATCAAGGGTACACAAAGAAGGAGAAGTTTGAGATTTTTTAATTTGTCTTGCTTCTTTCAAAATATTTTCTGGGTCTGAGACACCCAAATGTAAAGGTGAAGTAGGTTTCCCTCTTGTTCCAATCTTTTTGGTAGCCACTGTGAACCATTGCTTGGTGAAAAAGTAGTCTAAAATATTTTCTGATTCTGTTCACCTCTCAAAATCAGATGAATGATGATATCCCAGGGAAGACATACTTCAGTTTCATCCTCGACAACGACGGCAAAGATGTTTGTGCTAGAAATTGTTCCCATACTACTACAGGAACAAGCTAGAACAATCTCAAAAATAAAAGAAAAATGAAACTGGTTTTTTATGATTTTGGTTTGAAAGTTTATCAATAAAAAAGGTAAATCATTAACAAGCTAACACAAGTACTGAATCATGAACTGAATTGAAGAACTGGGATGCAAACACATAAAATATAAACCATAAGCATTATGAACAGAACATTGATTTCATCCACAACATATAATCACTTGCACGAAAAAACACATTAATCAAGAAGTGAAATTATATTGAGTGGCCAAACATACCATAAATAAAACCAACATCGAAGATAAAAATAGCTTATAAGTATGTATATATCAGTATCAGTCTTCAAACTTACATGAGAGTCACGAGTCTTAGCTTTTCATACATCCAGCTCTAAATCCCCTTCTTGAACAAAATTCAAACCCTACTTTCATTTTCTTTCCTAGTTTTATCCTTTTCCAACTAAGTAGTTTCATAACTGTCATAACTAACTTTTAGGTCTAAGTTCAAAATAGTTACAAAAGTGGTTGTATTTTTCAAAATAACAAAACTATTAACTGTAACAAACTAAACTACTTGACACCTGACCACTAGAAAGCATTCGTAAATTCTTAGCAGCTTCAACCAACATAGAAATCCCATCGAATGCATGAGATTTCTTCTTACTTAGCTCATGCTCTGTCTCCAGACTTTGATTCTCTTTAAAAAAACTTCATAATTCGGCTGGATTAGATTTTGAATTTTCTGGTTTAAACCTTTAGCCCGAATCTGAATCTCCCTTTTCCTCTTCAACACCTATTTGGACACATCTATCAGCTTTTGATAGTGTGTGTTGATATCATCCAAATCTTCTCTTAGTCTTATTTTTTACATTACCAATCTATCATTAGTCTCATTTAGAAAACAAATCTGAGATTTGTGTTGTTCAAGGGTTTTCTTAAGGTTCTCAATTTCTGAGTCTATATGCCATTCTCCCTGTAATGTAGAACCTTGATTTGACAGCCATGGGATTTCAAACTTCTTAAAAATCAAGTCATCTTCTTTCCCATATTTCACCGTTTCTTGTACAAAAGGAACTTTTGAAGACATAAACTGTTTAATACTGAAAGTAGTTGCCCTTTCTGAAGCTTTATGTCCTCCTTGCACTGGTTCTAATGAAACTGAATGCTCTTCCTCAATGTAGACTTGCTAATGGCTTAAAATTTTTTCACTCTCCATATCCTCTTCAGTTGAAGAATCTTCGATCACTGCAATATTTTCTTTCTTCAATTTAGGGTTCAAAATCCTCTTCATATTTAACCTGAGCTTGTTTTTAGCCCTGGTCTTGGGCCTCCACTTCGATTCTCTCATCTGTAAAAGAGATTTTTCCTGACTTTAACTTTTGAACCTTTTAAAACTTTATCTTTTAAATCAGCTTCAACAAAAACTTTGGTTGAGATTTGTTGTATACAAGTATAACTCTGTTTTTGCTCTATTGAACTCACATCTTCCTCATGATTTGAAACATCTATGTTTTCCCTTTCCCAATTCTACAAAACTTACTCCTGGTCGCCATCTAGTGTTTCTCTTCCATAGTCATCCACAGGTTCTTTGAATGCTTGTCTCGAACTATTCTCCTAAACATTAGCCTACACTAGATCATCAATTAACTCTTTCTTGAACCTCTTAAGAAAGCCAAACTGCTTATTCATCAGACTTTTCTTTACTTGGTCCTCTTGTTCAGTAATAAAGCCTGACTAGAATAGGAAATGGTCCCAACTCCTGTTCATACTCTGCAAGACTGTGCAAATAATTAACTTTATCAATCCATGGTGAAATACCGACTAGTGTGTATGGTCAATATTCCCCTTAAGTCTGTTAGACATCTTTTGGAGACTGTTTAAGATGAAAAAGGGAAAATTCATTTTTGACTGTTCGTTCAGATGTTGTAAAATCCTAATATGGTATTTAAATATTAAAACAAACCTTCCTTCGCATGTAACATAGCTCTGCACAATCCCAATAGCTTCCTTCCATTCGGGTTTGAATTTGTCCAAATGAACTCCTTTTCCCCAATCTAGGGCTTCAATCTATGGTAGCAAGAAATCCTTTGGGTCAAAGCTAAAAGGGATCTTTTTAAACCATAATTCTCCCTCTCTTGATACACTTGTAGCTTTAGTAATTAATTCCTCTCTTAATTCAAACTTAAGAGTATCGAATGTTACAGTATCCTTAATAAAATTCTGGGCAAAATGGTATGAGACCTTCAAGTTGAAACCTGTGATCTTTTCAAAGAAATTGAACCAGCCCGCCCTTTTAAATAATGCTGCACATTCTGGAAAATCATTTTCCCAACTTGTTTCCATAGGTTCATACCTGTTAGTCTTTCGACTCTTTTTCATTTATGCATTGTAACCTGGCTTGTATATTTTTTAGGAAGCTTCAAAGATTTTCGACCTCCTTCCCTGTAGCAATAAACTCATAACCAAAATGAAATCATGGAAATTAAGACCAAGGTTTTCTCAATGATATGTAAACCATGAAAATGTGACAATCCACAATTTTCTCAATGATATGTACACCTCTTCATACATCTGTCATGATTAGGAACTTGAACTATGGACATGTGTCATGATGTCTTCGACAGGTGACTGGAAAACTTCCATTATGTTCGATTGTCCTCAGCTGGAATGGTCATGATCAACCACCACTCTTTCCAATGATTCAGGATTCCTGTAGCACCTTATTGCATTAACCCTAAATTTTACACTACAGGAATGTTCTCATGAAAATTTTGACAAAGAACTCAAAGGTAAAGGTTAGACCTTAAATATAAAACTTGGAATAAACTTTAATATGAGCATTTTCAGACTTCAAAGGATATATAATACTTAGTAAGCCCAAAGAAAACCTAATAAAATAAAATAAAATAAATTAAAGCAACTAAAACCTATAAAACCAAATAAAATGCATTAAACATTATTAAAATTAAACCAAACCCAAAAATGTAAAGTAAATAGGAAATAAATCTTTGAAAAACAACACATCAAAGCTAGGAACAATTTTCAGTCTTAACATCTGGAAAAATGTATAGGCTATCCATAATTATAACAAATGACTTATCCCCTTCCGTGACCAAATCCTTCTCCTCTTCCTTGACCCCTAATAATACCACACCCCCTTAGTTGAGGGTATTGTGTCAGGGCTCGCTCAACTTGCATTTGTTCATCATTTTTAATCAGATATGTGTCAACTATTTTCTCCTGAAACAAATGATATGACTTGTAGTATTTCTCTTCATAACCCAATGATTGACATAATTTACAATATAGGTTGGTTGATGCACTTACTATTTTCTGTAAATATAAGCATTCCGTCGACCGATGTACTATAGTTTGACAAATCCTACACCGAGGAATTCCTTGTGCATTTATATGATTTAGTGCTCTTGATGCAATCTAATTCATTAATGCTGGGCACGAGTCTTTATGATGGCCTTCAGTTCTGCATATTCTACACCATATTTCTTCATGTACTTCTTTTCCTTTCTTCATGTCTTGTATCTGCAACGTGAGGTTAGCCAACTGCGATTGTATCTACATCATTCCTGTATTAGTTTCTCTGACCGATGAAGCTTCTAACTTCATTGAAAGCTCGAGAGATTCTCCATGGGATAAAATATTCTATTGCATAAAAGGAATATGAATATGCAGTAGCATCACCATGATAAAACATTCTTTATGTTGGATATCCGACATATGAAAAAATTACTTTTCCCATTAAAGTTTTAAATCTTTCGTCAAAGTCCTAAATAGACTCAGTTGACAACTGCCTGATCTCTTTTAATTCTGTGATGCATTGTGAATTAGACTTTGTTTGAATTATTGAACCATTGATCTACATGCAATGAGTGCAATTGAAAGGTATAATTATGTAGTTGAATTGAATGAAAATTGTACACTGAACTAGACAAATTTCACAGGAAACAGATAAGTATTGCTCAGTAAATTACAAAAAAAATATTCATTCATTCTAACAGTATAAAACAGTGTTACATAAAAGAAGGATTCGAATTACGTGGATAAGATTCAAATCTACCAGCTCAATCCTGACTAACTGGCTATCTACAAGTGTCTAAACCACTACTAGAGCTCACTAGTCTAACTCCACTTATTGAATTCAGTCTATCCACTAGATAAACTAGTTAAACTGACGGGGTAGGTGAGGAATGGTGCCTACTCCCATGCAGCCATGCAACACTGGCGATAACTGAACTGAAAAACATCTAACTGAATGTAACTGGAGATTAACTTAGTGTTATCCCTAAAGTTGGACCTAGACTACAGGGGATCCAAGCTTAAGGAAATCTTAGGTCTGATAAAGACTAAATCAAAATAAAATCAAATCAAAATACAGACTAAAATAAAACCTAAGGCTGGTATCATAGGTTTGTACAGTTTTCAGGAATAAAATCACAATATAATTTATGTATATACAGCTGGTATATGTCACAGACTATTAAATACAATTATTCACAGAAAAGATCAAAGTGTTCAACAGGTTGGTGAGACAATAATGGCTGAGATGGCATATATGAGTTCTTTTCAAATAGCATAACATGCAAAACAATACTTCATGCAAAGGATTCTATGATCCTGCAATATAAGGTGTAACTACTATTGTTTATCAAATAAAAGATAACTGTTATCTTCAATGAGAATTACAACATGGATTATTAATGACCACAGAAGCAAAAGAATCATCAAAGAGAACAATTCATAAAATACAATGGAAAAACATCATTATATCACTTTCATAAATAAAACCTGTGAAGCTGTAAAGAGCTTATGCTAAGTGAAATCTGGTTCAGTACACATCCAGCATAGTCCCAAAACTACCAAGCAACCAACCCCTTTGTACAGATTTTCTATCTGCCTTTATACAAAAATATATCTTATCTAACAGTAACTATCAATCCTAAAAAGATGGATCGATCCCTACAAAAGTGGGATATCAAATCCCCCTCAAAAATGATTAATACACATGTCCAACAGCTATCTCTTTATGACAAAATAAAACAAAACAACATTAAATGCTACAAACTTCTAGATGCTTCTGCCAAGGTGGCTAAATCATTCAGAACCTGAGAGCGCTTCTTTAGTC
>LPNX010310892.1:28219-49674 GCA_001517045.1 Pseudotsuga menziesii | reverse complement strand
AGCAACTTGCACAAGGTGGGACACATGAACTAGGCAAATAAGACAGAAATAATGAAATTAATGTCTAAGTGGGTAAACTATGGGTTGATTATTCTAACAAGGACGATGTTACATTTTAAGGGGGTGTGTATGTCACATACCCCAATTTTGTAAAATAATGTTAATTGTCTTAATTTGATTTCCTAAGACATTATGTTAAATTTAATGCTAAGTAGGAACTGATGGCTCAGTAGAGTCAAAAGAAGTGGAATGTAATTCTGAATATTTTATTATTAATAAATAAAAAGTGGAGACAACAGCATGGGAGAGCTGTTAATAAGAGTGTTACTGGTCAAACTAGTGGAAGGAACTAGGTGGAGGGAAAAAGACAAGTGGCAGCATCCTCAAACACTTCATATGTTGTAGATGGCAACTTCCCTACAATTGGGGTCATGATCCCCCAAGAAAGTGGGATCAGAGCAGGTGGCTCAATAAATGACAACTAACCCAAAAAGACCTAGGCAATCTTTTAAAAGTACCCAATGAATAGAGCTAAGGTTGCTCAGATATTTTCCAGGAGAAGAATCATTCAGGAGGAATTCTCTTCAAGGAAGTCATTGGGGAAAAGGGAAAACTCTAAGGAAAGTGTTTGAGAGATAATCAGCAGTAACTTGGTCTGATACAGCTTGCTAGCTGAGATAACTTACTGATAAGTTCAGGGTTTGTATTGAGTCTGAAGACTGGTACTTGATCATTGCTGCACCTAGTTCTAGCCAGGGAGACTAGAGCAAGCTCGGGGGTCCTGAGGAGTCGTTGTTTGAGCGCTCTCCAAAATTTGGTAGGGAGGAATGACCTCCCATTGCTGTTGTCGTCCAAGCTCAAGAACAGGTTCCGCCATCTAATAATCTTTGTTTTATTATCTGTGTATGATTGAATGTTATGATTGAAGCTTATGATGCAAGGATTTAGATGGTTTAGTAATTAAGTTGTTCTTAGTTTGTTTAGTAACAGAATCTTTTTGATGAGAAATAAAACCCCACCTGTGTTTTTCCTCATCTGGAGTGATCCAGACCGTACTCCAGCACAGGGGTGAAATTATAAATAAAGATAGTAAGATGAAAATACAGAATAGAATGTTAATGGAATTATAGATTATTTTTCTTTTATTGGTTAATCAGAAGAAATATCTTTGTACCAAGAGTAGTGTTCAACCTGGATAGAGATTTTCAGTTTACTAGATACAGAGAAAGAAGCTATACTATTTACTGACAGTAGTATGTGTGGGTAGATTAAACAGTTTTGGATACAGTATTTACTTTCAGAATTCTTATTGCTTATTTGAATTTAAGAAAATAGTATAATAGTTAAACTAGAGTAGGGTTAAGCTAATAGAGATGCTTTACAACTCTACAATTTACTTCTTTCCAGTTTAGGTTAATTAACTATTGTAGGTTTAATAAATCAAATTGAAAGAAAGAATAGCTAGAATATTGACTTACTTCTATAGATAATCTATTGAATTTCAGATTTTACTTACGGATAGTAATGTATGTTATTCATTTATTTAGTTCTATTTAGTTAAGCATAAACAAACTCTACAATTGCCAACCTATATTTTTAAGCTGTCAACAAATGCAGTACTTAGTTCTTTTACTTTTACTTTATAAAAATTAACTTGTAACATAATCAAGACAATATGGAATACAGAGAGTACTTCTGTAAAGTATATAGTACAGTAAGTGTAAAAACATAGTAATAAAATACTAATTTATTTTATGATTCTAAATAAACAAAGAACAAAATATTATCTCTCTATACACTTACAAGATAAACTAAGTATAAATAACAATAGGAGCAATAGTACTCACGGGTAATATAACATCTTTATTTTAATCAACAATATTATATCTTCTTATTATATACTTTATAGGAATAGTATTATTATGTAATTACAGTAGTGTTCTTAACTCATTATTGTAAACCCGAATTAAAATTAAATCTCTGTACTCAAAGCTGTATCCAACAGATACATAAATAATTCAGTAAAAACATGGAGTCTTTATACCTCCGAAGGTTAAAAATAAATTATATAATAACCTTTTATAATTCATTGTAATAAAATAAGTTATTATAAAAACCTTGTACAGTAACCCTAGTATATTTGAAGATTAAATAAAATTACAGGGTAAAAATCCAGTAGTTTAACATACAGAGAATAACCATCAGGGTATTATCATGCTCAACCTACTGAGCTTAACCAATTACTTCGCATTATAAATAACATTTAAACAATTTACAATAGCATATTATAATCTAAAGATAAATACATAAGCTGTAAATATTATTAAAAACTGTCAAGTTAGGGTATAACCCTACTAATCCCAAAATACAACAGAGTTAACAACCGGAGTCTAAATTCAGTAATTTACTCACGGTCGTAGACAAAATCCACACAGTGAGGCTTTACAGCCTGTACATTATATATATATTTACACAGTAATCAAAATATAAAAAAAAAATTTAGTCTCGGCCTCAGCTGGAGGTCCCATATTTTAAAACGAAGGGTTTAACCTCTTAACAATAGTGAGAGGGTCAACTTATTTGAACCAAGAAAACCACAAGGGTTACAAGCCATGAAGACCAACCCACTACTGTCCCAAAGGGACCAACAAGGAGGAAAATGCCATGGATAAACCAGGCTTACGGTAAACAACCAGTCGCCACGGTCTCGCACCATATTGCCGAGGAGGACATGTCGACCCTGTTAAGAAAGAAGAGCAATAATATTAAAAAACTTTGTAACAATATAAACCACTGCTTAAGTAAAATGGTTCTGGAAAGATGACGAAGGAGTTAAACTATGTATCTTACCTCAGAAACTAACTAAAATACGACCACCCATGAGCAGCAGAACGACTATCAACACAAGGATAAGTGCACCCTTCATCTGCTGCGAAAAGGAGGGAGTTATTCACCATAAAACTACCAGCAACGACTGTGTATAAAAGCAACTAGAGCACAGTAAGCAATTACACCCGGGTTGTTGTTGAACACCCAGCATAGAGGAAACTAATTTACGGTGAAACCCTACACCCAACAACTCTGCAATGCAAGGCCACTACTCTCTGTACCAGGTCGAGGAGGGAGAAAGTCCCTTTCTCAGTCGAGGGGTTCGGAATGGAGATAGCTACGAAGGAGAAAACCTGGATAAAGTATCACAAACCCACATCCATGTAACCAATGGTTTTCGGGATAACACTTCAATGTCAAAGCATTCGGTGAATTCTTAAGTAGAAACAACAAGAAGGGAGACTACCGGCCATCAAGGTAAGTGACAGTGTAGACAGGAGCACAGTGCAGAGCGGCAGGAGGCCGAATACCACGCTGAACAATGAGCTTAGGGTTCGAAGGGAAGACTCTTTTATTCTCGGTTCGCTTGGTTGTAAGGATAACACGTTAGCTTGATAAATATTTCACATGCAGTGGGTACGAGTGTATAGTCTCGGTGAGCTTTTCTTCGAACAATATTCCAATCATTGATAATGGAAGGATCAATTATAACCTTTGTCTCAATGTCAAGCCATCACAAACATTGCATGGGAAATGAAAGATTTGTTATTATTAATACTTTACCATAACAATCATCAAGGTCATGTGGGATTTATGAACCTCTACCTTATAATGTATGGTGTTCATAAAATGTAAGTTGAGCTTAGCATTGTATTCATTGGTGTGGTCTTTTACATAATCCTTTTTTCTTTTCTATGCAACTTTCCTTCATCAAACAATTATAATCATAGTAGTACTATAATCATGGTGGTACTAGAGTCTTGTAATTATGTTTTAAAACGAATTTAATAACGTATATTTTCTATTGGTGAGAACTTTTACTTATTCAACCAAGAATTTGTAACGTAAGCAAAGGTGAATCAATACTTAACTCAGTATATTATGCTTGTGACGAGATAAAGGACACATCATAGTAAAGACTTATAGAACTTAGAATAAAGGATAAACCATAAATGCGTTGTGGGGAAGGTCTATCCTATGACCCTTCTTGTTTATAAACTTGGCATTTATTCACTAAGCCAACTTTAACCTTATTCAAGGTTAGACCATTGTTATGTTATAAAAGAAATTTACGTAATCATTCTATGGTGAATATCTTCTTGCTAGTATTAGTTTCTTTATTTTTGAATGGTTTATTATTGAACTAGCAGGGTTGGCATATAGGCATGATAAGTCTTTAAAATTTTAAGGGTTTAACCTTGAAATTGTTAATGATAATTATTAACCACAACTGGATGTTATTTTTCCAAGCAATTATAGTACAGAGGAAGTTAACCCTCCAACACTAGTATAAATTAATTGATTGTAGTATGCAATAAGGTTATAACCCCTTAAACTTTGAAGTAATGAAAGTGGGAGTCTGGTACATAAACTCTTATCATTTTTACACTGTGCAGTAGCCAATTCAAGCAGAGCATGAATTTAGTAATTTTTGTACAATTTAAATTAGACCATTGACTTTATAATTTTGCCATACTTACTATGCTTGTAAAGAAATATTTAAAGCATTTACACATGATGATTAGTATAAACATCAAAGAGTTTAGTACTCAGTAAGAATATTAAATCACGCCTTCAAGAAGGAAAAAAACTGTCGTCAATACTAGTAGAATCAAATCTCTCTCCATGACATCTTAAAAGAAGAACAATTTAATTCTTTACCTCGATAAGCTTTGGAAACTGACTAGCATGTATATTCTTCTACTGAATTAAATTTTGTGCGATGAATTTATATTGACTAATTTATAATTTTGATAAGCAGCACCCAAACATCTTACCTGTAAATCTGTAAGAGAAGGAAAACTTCTGCGTTAGCTTGAAAGCTAAGTAAGCCCATATTTTCATGACAGTTCCACCTTGTGGTTGCAAGAAGAAAACAAGTCAGTAAACTGAAAAGAAACTGTTATATAAAGATAAACATAATCAAAAGATAATTCAGATAATGAATTCAGTAACATATAACTAATTAGACAATTAGTGATTGCATTTATGAAATTTATCTGTATTTTGAAAATTTTAAATTTTTCAGAAAATTTGGGTTTTTGACAATCAAAGTGAGACAAATGCATTTCCATCCGAAATTGGTAGTTCAAATGTTGAAGATTTTTCATTGGAAGGTGACACAGTGCATTCACGAAAAAGGAAAAAGGGCCAATGGGACGCAGGGAGAAAATTCAAAGCTGATTGGGTCTCAAGATACCCATGTATTGAACCAATACCTCCAACAAATGAGAATGAGACCTCACAAGAAGTTAAATGCATTTCATGTAGTTGGAAACTTGGCAAGGTAGTGAAATTACAGATGAAGTTAGACACAATCGAGAAGCATGTTGGGAAGGTGTATGATAAGAAAACTGCAAATGATGAGAATAAATATACTGCTAGATGGAAATCTATTAGCGAATGTCGACATCTCCAATTTGAAGTGGAATATAATTAATTCTTACTAAATAAGAAAAAACTTGAGGAAAGTGGAGGAACCATCAAATCTCAATTTGGAAAGATGATGGAAACACATTTCTTATCAAAGACAATACAATTAAGCACTATATTTCACCTCCTATCCAATGGTTGTCCTATGACAGATTATCCAAAAATGATGAAATATCTATCTTTTATTCAAGTGCCAAATTTTCCATCTTCTCATTAGTCTTTATCGAGTGGTTGGGAATGGGGAAAATATCTATCTCAAGTAGAAAAGGACGATATGAAAGAGAAGATTGCAAATGCTACATTTTTGTCACTGTCTTTGGATGAAGTTACGGCTATTGATAATACTTCATGGATATGCATGAGCATTTATATAGTCAGTGACCATATCAGGCATTCCTATCTACTTGTAATTCATAAAATGACCAAAATTTCTACAGCAGAAAATATTTATGAACTTGTTATTGATAGTTTGACGGAAATTGGTGGTGTGGATCATTCCATGATTGCAAAAAAGTTAGTATGCATTGGAGCAGATGGAGCATCAGTAATGCAAGGACAAAGGAATGGCCTTTGTGCTAGAATGCAACTCACGGCTTCACCGTATATGCTCAGTATTCATTGTATGGCTCATAGGATGAATCTTGCATTTAAAATAGTGAGCAACTTTTCATTGGTTTCAAAGGTAGAATATCTTGTACGTGAGGTTCATGCATACTTTTGTCGGAGTCCCAAACGATTTTTAGAGTTTAAATTTTTTTTTCTGATGGTGTTACAAATGAAAAAAATATATTAAAAGATGTTGATACAAGATGGATATCATTGAAGGGACCACCTGAAAGACTATTCAATGAATATGCATCCTTGGTAGGGGTGATGTATGAACATCGCTTAAGTGTAGAAAAAGCTCAAACTCTTCTATTTCTACTAACTGATATCGAGACATTATTAACATTGGATGGAATTCTTCCTATGCTTCATGAAATGAATAACCTCATGAAGATGGCTCAGAGTCCCACGATGTATATTGCTGAATACACAAGAGCAAGAAAATTAACATGTCTTGCATTGGATAATTTGTATATTATGGAAGATTCTTTTACAGATTTAGCATTTACAAATTGGAGGAAGATTATCAATATAGAAAATGATGAATTTTTTTGGAAGTTTGATGAAAAAGGGATGCTATGTATGGAATTTCATGGGCATATGGTTCCCTTTTATTATAATGAAAAGATAGGAAGATCCACCAAACAGTGCTCCATCTCAAGAGAACGATTTCATGATGTTGTAATTTCAGTGAGAGACAACTTGAAAGAAATTTCAAAATCACTATCATTAGAGTTAAGAGAACGGTTTCCTCGAGATGAATTATTGGAGGCCATGTATATCGTATACCCTCAATATTGGGACCATAGTCAAAATGAAAAAATTTTAGAAGCTGACTTTATAAAGAAAATCAAGATTTTGCAGAGCCATTTTTGTCGAGAGGCCGAGATACAAGGAGAACATATTCAAGGTATTTTAGATAAAGAAAAAATGGCAGATCAATTTCAATGCTTTGGTAAAACAATGTGGGACCAATTTTCTCCGTCGGATAGTAAAGAATATGGTGGAATTACAATATTATGGACTAAGATCAGTGGTAGCGAAGTGCTACGGGAGAGAATGTCAGAATATTTCAAATTAGTAGATTTATGTCAAACCATGATTTTGGGATTAGTGGAGGATGAGAGAATGTTTAGTGCACTGACATTCTTGAAGTCAAAGTTGAGGAACAAGCTTGATAAAAATGTGGATACATGCTTAAGATTATATGTAACCAAGTATGAGGTTGACAATTTTCCATATGAAAGAGCATTAGCTCTTTGGAGATCCGATCACGAAAGAAGGGGAGAAAACAATATAACAAATATATCTAATGAACTTGATGTGGAAAATGAGGACCAGAGCCAAAATGTTGAAAATGAGGACCACGGCCAAAATGTGACTTGGAAATTAGATTTCACCTAAGATTGTATATGATCTAATACACATTAAGGACTCTTGAGTCTTATTTTTGTCCAGATGTTCCATGTACCCTTGTTGGTGATCACTATATGTGAATTTGAGGTCGTGTTTTAGGTAAAAATAGATTCTACATTGTACTTTTTTGTTGTAACATTGATGAATATTTGAGCTACATTACCTTCATGCAGCTTATTTTAATATTGTTGTTTTGATATTAACCTCTTACATTGTCTCTTTCTTGTATGTGACAGGAAGTGACGGTGGAATTTGAGAAAGCTAGGCCTAGGAGCTATCTCTTCACATAGATAGTGTCCTAACATTAAAGGATAAATAACTAATTTGACAACACTTTCGCTAAGCAAGAATGAGCTCATTCAAGTACATGAAACCATGTTGGTGTTTAACAGGAATATCTTGACAAATTTTTATGGTTTGTTTATTGCTTTTGTTTGAAGCATTTTGTCGCTTTTTGAAGTTTGTGTGTATTTTGGTTAAATATTGTGTTAGTCCCTTGAATGCTTATAGTTCTCATTTGATGCTTGATTTAGCCATTTGTTGTAGCTTGAATCAAGATTGGTTTTAATCAGTTTCCACTGATTCAGGGTTTGAGAAAAGATATTTTTATTACATTTTAGTTGCATGAATTAATTGTCTTCACTTTTTTGAATCTCAATTATTTTATGTTGATTGCATTTTTTCTTTGTAAATACTTATCATTATTCAAAAAAATAAATGAGCTCTACAAAGCTAAGCGAAGAGAAAAATGGTCTATGCACTAGGTTCCTATGAATTGATTGTAGGATACCTATTGGCATGAGACCAACATTCATATAATGTAATAATCAATTGGCATAATTACAATGAATAATTGTATTAGCCTCCAGTGACAAATATTCCTCCAGAAGACTGTCATTATCAACCAAAGATCTTGTGAGGTTGTTTGTACTTCATTGATGGTACTGATTCTCTATTGTTTAATTCATGTATATTGTTGAGGCTGTTGCTTTGCTTTTTGTTTAGCTGGGTTGTAGTCTTGATTGAGTTGCTAAACCTTACTAAACCTTACTAAACCTTCCTAGGTTGATATGTGATTGTATTGATGATTATATCTTGGGTCGCAACATTTGTGACCTTGCTTGACCTTGTGGGTTGTTGTAGATAGGGCCATGACTTTTTGGGCTTCTATATATGTCTTGTGAACCTTGTGGGCTTCTAGATATGAACCATGAACACTTGTTAAATTGTTAAACTCATCTGTGACTGTTTAAAGGATGTTTGGATTAAGTTGTGATCATTGTGAGACCTCTAAGTTTGAACCATAAATTTCCTAAGGTCTGTTCATCCTATTAGAAAGGGATGCAATTTTTTTAGGCCTGTTTGGAGTAGGCTATCACTGATGGTTGTTTTGACATGTTGATATAGGTCTGTAATAATGAATTTGTAGCTTCATAATAGTGATAGATCAGATTTGAAGCAGTCCCAAACTGATGTGTGTTCAAGTGGTGGTAGGGGGGTTGATTTTGGATGGGATTGAGACTCCCTGACCATTTCTTGGATGGACAGGCTGAATTTTTCTCTCATCTGTTGTTCTCAGAGTCCCTATCCTCTTTGTTCCTCATTTTTGGTCTATCAATTCAATTATTATGGAGTCCTAAAGAATTCCAAATGGAATCTGAACCCTAATTCATTAGTAGTCTAGTATCTTGTGCTTTTCTTTAGACTATGTATTTCAATGACTGTCAAGGTCATACCTGCTTCAATTTATAAGGTATTCATCTATTATGATGGATCTAGATAGAAACAGGAGATAACCTACTTGTTATGTTGAGTTGGGACTCTTATAATTATATCTAAAAGCTAAAAGCTAACTATACAAAGTGGGATCCCAAAAGTAGCTCCTATAAAAAGCTAAAAGCAAAACTCAAACCTAAACCCAACTCCATATATGAATTTGAGGTTATGTTTTAGGTAAAAATAGATTCTAAATTATACTTTTTGTTGTAACATTGATGACTTGAGCTACATTACCTTCATGCAGCTTATTTTAAGATTAATGGTTTGATATTTATCTCTTACATTGTCTCTTTCTTGTATCTAATAGGAAATGACGCTGGAATTTGAGAAAGCTAGGCCAAGGAGCTATCTCTTCACATAGATAGTTTCCTAACATTAAATGATAAATAACTAATTTGACAACACTTTCGCTAAGAGGGCTCATTCAAGTACATGAAACCATGTTGGTGTTTAGCACAAATATCTTGACAAATTTTTATGGTTTTTTTATTGCTTTTGTTTGAAGCATTTTGTCGATTTTTGAAATTTGTGTGTATTTTGGTTAAATATTGTGTTAATTCCTTTGAATGATTCTAGTTCTCATTCGATGCTTGATTTAACCCTTTTTTGTAGCTTGAATCAAGGTTGGTTTTGGGCTTTGATTCTTTTATTAACTTTTAGTTGCATGAATTAATTTTCTTCAATTTTTTCAATTATTTTACGCTGACTGTATATTTTCTTTGTAAATACTTATCGTTATTCAAAAAAATAAACGAGCTCTACATATCTAAGCGAAGAGAAAAATGGTCTATGCACTAGGTTCCTATGCATTCATCGTAGGATACCTATTGGCACAAGACCAACATTCATCTAATGCAATAATCAATTGGCATAATTACAATGCATAATTGTATTAGCCTCCATGACCATCATTGGCTAGTGGAGGCCAAGATCGAGCATAATGTATGATTCTATGAGTTTATCAGTTTGTCAAGATTCAGGTCCCCACATGTCCATTGGACCATTAAGGGACAAGATAACAAGTGGAGTCCCCACTTGCACTAAATCTAGTTAGTGCAGTTGTGTTTCACTGACACCTTCCTGTTGTGACTTGTGATTCTACATGTTCTGTTGTTGATGATGTGATTCATGTTATTTGACTAATGTTGTTATTCTTTTATTTTGACAATATTATATAAATCAGTGAAAGATTCACCAGTTTTTACAATTTTTTATAATGAAGTTAAATATTCGCCAAGTTTTTACAACATTATATAATAAAATGAAAGATTCGGCAAGATTTTACAATATTATATAATAAAATGAAAGATTCGCCAAAATTTTACAACATTATATAATAAAATAAAATATTTGCCCAATTTTTATACATATAAATCTAGGGGGGTTCTTAAAATCATCCCTACCTGGATGACCTAAATATGGTGTTTTATGGATTTCATCCAAAATTAACAGCTTAACTTTAGGTATGTTAGGTACATACAGTTTATCTTTAACCAGTAAAAACTCTTTTTCATTTAAACTGTAACCTTTTATTAAGTTTTCTGTGGGGTTTTCCTTAGCTTTAGCTTGCAATTTCTGATAAATTTCATCTTGTTTTACCCCTTCTTTAAGTTATTCATCTATGTCTAAAACATAAGTGCTGATTGCTGTTGCAAAATTCAGCCTTGCTTTCCTACTTATTGCATCAATGACTTTATTTTCTTTACCTTTTATATGTTGGATTTCAAAATCATACTCGCTTAAGAAATCTAACCACCTAGCTTGTCTAGCATTTAAATTAGGCTGATCTAAAAGATATTTTAGTATTTTATTATCAGTCATTAAAAAAAAATTCTGCCGATTAGGTGGTGTCACCACATTTTTAAGGCGTGTATCACAGCTGCTAGTTCTAGATCATATGTTGCGTAATTCTTTTCGTGAATTTTTAACTTTCTAGACTCATAGGCAATAACATGCCTTTCTTGAGTCAAAACACCACCTAAGCCTTCATTACAAGCATCAGTGCATACTACAAACTCTTTATTAGGATCTGTTATTCTTAAAATAGGTGCACTAGTTAATAAAGTTTTCAACTTCTTAAAGCTTTCTTCGCATTTCTAGTTCCAGTCGATCTTCTTTCCTTTCTTCTGCAAGGAAGTTATCGGATTGGCTATCCTTGAGAAACCTTCAATGAACCTCCGGTAGTAACCAGTAATTCCCATGAAAGATCTAACATCCATCACATCTTTAGGAACCGGCCAATCTTTGATTGCACGTATCTTTTCAGGATCTACGAAAATTCCTTCCTTGGTCACTACATGACCTAAATACTGAATCTTATCCTTAAAGAAGTCACACTTACTAAACTTTGCGAAGAGTTGATGTTCTCGCAACTCTTGCAAAACAATTTTTAGGTGTTCTTTATGTTCTTCTTCAGTTTTTGAATAGATTAAGATGTCGTTGATAAACATGACCACGAACTTATCTAAATACTTATGCATTGTATTGTTCATTAAACACATAAAGATAGCTAGGGCGTTAGTAATCCTGAATGGCATTACAACAAATTCGTAGTGTCTGTATCTTGTTCTAAAGGATGTATTGAAGATGTCTTCATCTTTAATTCTCACATGATGATATCTTGACCTTAAATCTATCTTCGAAAACACCGTGGCTCCGCATATTTTATCAAATAAATCATCTATGCGGGGCAACGGATATCAATTTTTAATAGTCATCTTGTTTAGTTGACGATAGTCTATGCATAATCGCATAGTTCCGTCTTTCTTTTTAACAAAGATGACAGGTGCCCCCCAGGAAGACACACTTGGCCGAATATATTTTTTTATCAATTAACTCTTTTAATTGCGATTTTAAATCGTTAAGTTCCAATATGTTCATTCGGTAAGGGGGCTTTGAGCTGGGTACTGCACTTGGTACCGACTCAATGGTGAAATCCAATTCCCTTTTTGGAGGTAATCCTGGAATTTATTCTGGGAATACATCAACATATTCTTTTAAAACAGGGATATCTTCTATTTTTAACTTGTTTGTTTCAATTTTACTTTCTTCATCGGTAATTGTTACAGCGTAAGCTTTACATCCTTTTCTAACAACTCTTTTAAGTTGTAAAGCAAAAATCTACATTACCATAGTTTTTCTAGGAATACCCTTAACAATTACTGGTTGTTCATCACTGTTTAAGCATGTGAAAGTTTTATCGTAACAGTTTAAAATTACTCTATGTTGTTCTAACCAGTCCATACCAATCAACAAATCATATGAGCCAAGTGGAAAAATATTAAGTTTAACAACAGTGTCAAATTTATCCATATGCAAATCACATTCTTTCACAAAGAAAGTTACTTTTCTTTTAGCCCCAGTGGCTAACTGAACTAACCATGAATTCTCAAACTTATCGACAGATAACTTATATTTTTCCACTATCTGAGGTGCAATATAACTGAGACTAGCTCCTGGATCAATTATAATGGTTACAGAGGTTTGATTAATCATACCTTCTACTTCCACCATGGAAGTCTGATATTCAGCTTGTCGGTTCTCCAAGGCTGCATTAATTCTGGGCATGCTCCTTGCTAGTTCCCCAATAGTCATCTCCTCCTGTACGGTATGAATGTTGCTAATAGTCTTCTTCCGGTTTGGACAAACTGAAGCATAGTGGGGGCCATTACATTCCCAGCACTTGAAAAGCTCTTTACGCTCAAAATTCTTGGTAAAATTTCCATGATTATTTATATTTTCCTTACCCTTAAAATTGTTCTGATTGTTGGGTGTACTATTCCTATTTCCATGGAAATTCTTGTTGTTAGAATAGTTTGTGGCCTTATTGTTCTTAAAATTCCTGTTAGGTACAAAATCCTTCTTCTTGAATTCGGACTAATTATTATTTTTCTTAGCCTTCCAGTTGGCCAAGCTTTCTTTCTTCTGATTCTACTCAAAGCAAAAATTAGCCTTCCTCATAGCTTCCTCTAGGGTCTTTGGGTTATCATATTCAATTCTATATTTAATATGATATGGTAAACAACTAAGGAATCACTATACTTTTGGTTTCTCATCCACTAGGTGGGGTACATACCTAAGTAGACTTAAGAATTTGTTGTTCAGATCCTTCATTGTCATTGATCCTAAATTTAGTTCATAAAACTCCTTATCCCTTTCCTCGTAATACTGCTCAGACAAAAATTTCTTTTTAAAATACCGCTTAAAGGTACTCCAATTAACTTCCTTCTCTTTTATACCCTTAACTCTCTTCAAGTCCTGCCACCAAATATCACCTTTTCCTGAGAGGTTATATATAGCCATCCTAGCCTTTAACCGGTTAGAATAATTATATATTTGGAAGTACTTCTTCATCTCGAACAACCAGGACTCGGCTTCCTCCCCCTTCTCAGTCTCTCCATTAAAGGTTGGTGGTTTTATCTTTTTGAATTCCCCTGAGATTTCCTCATAAGCTTTATATTTCCTATTCTTGACGTATAGATCATCATCACTACTATCACTAGTAGCATGGTAACTTTTTCGTTCACCAAACACTTCTGACGATGAACGAATTTTAGTCTTTGTATGCTTCATATTTTTAGATTTTCTTAGATGACTAGCATCTTTAGATTTTGACCTTCTACCCCTTCCTTTGGTTTGAAACTTTTCCATTAGGATTTGATTCAGCTCTTCTTGAGCCCTCAGAATCCTTTCATTCTCTTTCTTTACAGACTCCATTTCAATTTTCAAATCTTTTACAGTCTGCAACAGCTCCGAGGAATTCGTAGTTACATCCCCTGGTATAGGATCTCTGGGTAAATTTCTTGTTTCTGTAGCTGGAGACTCCTCCTATGCATACTCTCCCAGCCTTTCCATAACTACCTATTAAACTTCAAAAAAAGACAATTCTCTGTTGAATAACATAAAAAAAATTTAAAATACGTTAGCATAATAATTTAATTTACTGTTTTATGAAAGCTAGTAGGGTTGCATCAAGGCCTAGTGTTTTAACCTTGTGCTCTGATACCACATGTCACATCCCCAAATTTTCACAAAAAATTAAAATTTTCAAGTTAACAATAAATGTTATAACCTGTGGTTCTACTAACAACTAACAGTTGGCCTAAAGATCAGATAAGTAATTGGTTTCTATAATAACTTAACAGTTTATTTTTCGTAGCAAAATTAAAATCTTTTTGTGTGTTATTTGCTTCAGTTTACTGATTAGCTCTTTTATGTCAGTAGAAGGAATCTACTTTTAAATATGGGGCTTACTTAGCATTCGTGCTAACGCAGATGAATACTGTTTCTTACAGTTTTTTACAGGTATGATCGATCGAGTATATATTTTTAAAAGATTTATTAGTGTCAACAGTATTTTGTTTGCAAATTAAAAAGCTTAGTACAATAAGCTGTTAAACACTAGACAGGTCCTGCAAGGTAAAATCATTTGATTTTCATCAGTTGTTCAAATAAACCTGCTTGGAAAAAGTGTAATGACAGTACAACATAATTGCGACTTTATCACTAGAATCTCAGATATATGTATTTCTTCTTTAGTCTAAGTGGCTAGTAATACTCATAAACATTACTTTCTTGACAATATTTTTGCAATAATATCTTGTTTTGTCTGTATAATCATTGTCTCTTAAATTATTTCTACAGGGCACTCATAGCCTATTATCTTATAGACAGTAAGAACCTTTGAGTGTAGAAACTATGACCATTATACCCTTCTACAAGAGCTTAAGGCTACCCATACTTTGTTCCCAAGTTTAACTCTGAGTTCTACTTACTTTTGAAAATCTAATAGGATCGTATCTATCCTATCATCAGTTTTATTTCTGTAATTATCTTACTATCCACTGAACACTTTGTATGAACATAAAGCCAAGTTGGAAATACTCCCAAGTATTAACAAAGTAATGTCGCATAAACTATACGACACAATTCTGTGATAATACTTTTATCTTTAGTTTTGTACTACTTCATAGTTTCGATGCTATGGGAGTAATAAGTTCATTTATATTTCAAAGCTAAGTATAAATGGTTTATTCAATGAACATTCAATTCTACCAAAAATTTGTTTTTATAACGTTTTTAATTCTAGCCTTTAACTTCTTTGGCATTATTATAAGAAACTATCTATAAGTGTTAGACTTGGAAAAATCCTAGCGCAAAAAGGGTTTCCTATGCCCAAGTTATAAAAATGAGTGGTATATCAATGGTCAACTTACCGAGAACTCATAACCAAACCTTCATCGTGTACCAAGTTTGCAAGGAACAACTCAAGGGTCTTAAAGCTTTGCTACTAGAGACACTATAGTTATGTCCTAGCTAAAATATACTCTTTTTTTATAACTATACTAAAGACTTTTACAATTTAATCTAGTTTATAAACAAAATATATGTATATCACATGATTTCATTCTACTCAAAATGATGTTTAGAGTATTGTCGTACCACCCAATTAACATATGGTAAAATTTAATATACGACTACACTATATTAGTATGATATTGTTTACTTTATGATAACACTATGTCGTTGATAGCAATGGTTGGTACTTAATCCAAAAACGGACTTAATATATGGTTTATATGTGACACAAAACTTGGTCAATGTAATTCCTTCGTGATAATAATCTAGTGATTAGGTTAAAACAATACATGGTGCAAATGATTAGAGGTTTGGATACATACTATTGGGATGTCGTTATAGTTTAACCCATGTTGCAAAGATCAAACGAATAATATAATGTCTCCATGTAGGAACTATGGATCATGACCCTTGTTCTTTGAATAAATTTATGGCTACATGGTTGCATCCTATCCACGTGTGGAAGATATAAAACACTCTGGAAACCTAACCTAATGCATTTTTGTCCCGTAGTTTATGCTGGATCTAGGGTTGCTTTGGCTCATCTCCCATGGCCGCTGTCATTCTCCTAGTAACCGTCACCTTATACCTTGACTCTGTGTTTCCTCCGTTCTCCAATGAGTGGTTTTGATTGCTAGTTCTTTCTCTGTCAAAAGTAGAGTGATTCTTCCTACCACCTTTGTTTCGCTGTCAAGGAAACCTTCATCCCAAGCCCGCATAGTTTGGTGATTTCTTCAGTTCTCTTGCTCGATTCTTCATAGCTCGCTACTGTGTGCGGTTTTGAGAGTTGTTGTTTTCCCCACTGCACCATTTATAGGTGACAGTGCTGGTGAATCTGTTCGCCATACTCCCAGTGACAGGTAAAAATCATAAAGGACCTTTCTTTCATTTCACTGCAAGTTTAATTATAGAATACTTTCAAACTTATACTCATAAGATAGTTTTACTGACAGGGTTTACCATTATTGCAGGTACTCGTTGAAATGAAGCCTGCACAAGGGTAGGAAGACAATCTTTGTGACAGCCGTGGCTCAAGGCTCAAACTCGGGTAAGCCCCGTGGTTTGAAAGATGGGTTCTCTCCTTAAATGCAGTTGGGGTGGTCGTTGGTCTCACCCAGGGTTTGAATACCCTTTCTCGTCTTGCCACAAGTTATATTGTGCTTCTATTGTTTACAGGTTGTTATAAGCATGTTTAAAATTAATTTACCCTTGATAGGGTGGATGCACTTTGTGAGTGTAGTGTTTTTGGGTTGAAGCTTGGCTTCATAGTCAGTTTTGGTTGTACACTTTGCGAAGGTAGCTTCACTGCAACTTGTTTTGGTTGTTATCCGTTTATGTTGTACTCTGTATAAGTTAGGGTTTATACCCCTTTTGAATATTAAAGAAGTTGAACTCAGTTGAGTATTTTATCAGGTTTTTATATATTAAATTTTTGAAGGCTGGTACTCACAGCTGTGATGTAAATCTTGATTATTTGATGAAATTCGTAGGTTAGGGTTTGACCTATAAAACCCTTGTTTGGTTTATAACACTCTTATGTTAATAATTATGTTGTTTCTCTCTTTTAGTCTATTTGTCCTTAAAGGACTGAGTGGATTATTTGACTATTTAAGATGATTACAAAATTTATATGAGAAAGGATTATTATATCTGTAATAGTAATGTATTAGTTTTAAGGGTTTGAACCCCGACATTTAGATGTATGCTGTTATTAATAAACTATGTTTCTTTTATAAATGCAATTGCACCTCTTAGACAATAATTTTAAAAGAAATTAACCTAAGTATAACCTAGGTTACTACAGTACTAGAATTATTTATAAATTATATTTTAATATTTATCATTTATGCTCAACACATAAGCTAGGGGTTTACTCCCTTTTATTTTGAATAGGATAGTGTTTCCTATGTTATTACCTCGTAATTTTTTTATTACTATATACAGTTTTTCTTTAGTTTGTATTTATAAATTATTAACCTATAATTGTCGCTATTTAATAATAATATTATTATTATTTATATTTATAATACTATTATTTAAGTGCAACTTACATTCTTAAGTTTTTGTTTGTTCTTATTTATTTAGTGGTTATGACTGAAGGCAGTCTGTAATCTTTGTGTTAGTTTAATTCAATTTGTATCTGTGGATTACTTAGAATACAAAGTTAAAAGAACCTCCATACTTATCAGTATTCTTTATATTTACACAGTTCTACAAAAGTATAAAAATAGTTTATAGTATTAACTTAAGACCCTATGTTACTCCTGTCCTTTAGCTAATTAAAGCTCAGTAAGGACTACCGTAACCTTTATCATCTTATTTAACTATAGTTCAAATAGATACATGAAGATTAATTGTTACTAAAGGGAAAAGCTACCAGTACTATATTTATATCTATTCTTAACATAAACTATTAACTTCCAATTGATAAGACTAATTCTTCTATTTCCAAGTAAAAGTACAGTTTATTTAAATAAAGACTGTGTATAAAATAATTGATAAAATTTACCTACTAATGTCAATCAGTACTATGAGTAATATTTTGTATTACCATGCTATTTACACAGTCTATTTCTAATGACATGTTTGCAAATAAATTAATAATCTTTCTAGAAAGCATCCATCTACTGAAAAGTAACATTTCATTACTCTGAACATAAATATTCAATTCATTTATAATCCTATCATACTTCATTTACTTAAAGAAACTACATGTGCTAGAGTATGATCTGGATTACTCCAGATGGGGAAAAACAAAGGTAGGATTTATCTTTCATCACGGTACAGATTTAGTCTAGAATAACTAGGAGGATTTAACACAGCATATCATTACATCATTCATTTATTGATCATGCATAGAGATAAATTATAACACAGGAATTAAAAGATAATGAAACCTATCTTTAAAGCTGGACGACAACAACAATGGGATGTTGTTCCTCCCTACCAACTCCTGGAGAGCGTTCAAACAATGACTTATCAGGACCCCCGAGCCTGTTTTGGTCTGCTTGGCTGGAACTAGGTGGAGCAATCAACAAAGTACCAGTCCTGAGACCCAATACCAAATCTGCATATTGCAGTAATATCTTTCAGCTACAAAGCTATACGAGATCAACTTCCTATAGTTTACCCCTCAAACACCTTCCTTCAAATTTCCATTTCCCAATGAATTCCTTGAAGTGCATTCACCTGAATGATTCTTCTCCTGGAATGAGTAGCCTCAGCTCTCTACATTGGGAACTTTTAATAAGATTGCCTAGGTATTTTCGGGTTAGTTGTCATTAATTGAGCCACCTGCTCTGATCCCACTTTCTTGGGGGATCATGACCCCAAATGTAGGTAAGTTGCCACCTGCAACATAGGAAGTGTTTAAGGATGCTGCCACTTGTCTTTTTGCTCTCCACCTAGTTCTTTCCACCACTTGACTAGTAACACTCTTTTTAACAGCTCTCCCAGGCTGGTGTCTCCACTTTTTATTATTAAAAATTAAATATTCAAAATTACATTCCACATTTTTAACTCTGCTAAGTCATCAGTTTCCACTTAGCATTAAATTTAACATAATGTTTGGGAATAATATCAAAATAAGATAACATTATTTTACAAAATTGGGGCATGTGACAAGGGGAGTTTGGTATTCAGAACTATATACAAACTATTGGGAAGCCAAACATGGGTTGTTTGGGGTTAGAGGTAAAGAGAGAGGAGGGGTGTTAAGAGGTTAAAGGTAAAGGCATGGGGGGGTGTTAGGAGATTGGGGGTAAGTGGAGAAAGGGAGAAATAGAGTGACAAAAGGGGTTAATAAGAGAGAGAGAGAGAGGGATAGACATTGGGGGGTGGTAAGGGGTTAGAGGTAGAGAGAGATGGGGATGTTAAGGGGTAGAGACAGAGAGAGAGGTAAAGGGAGAAACATTGACAGGTGGTATACATAGTATATATATATTGCAGTGTATATACACTGGTGTATATACTGGTGTATACACTAGTGTATATACCAATGTATACACTAGTGTATATACCATTATATATGGTGTATATACTACTGCATATGCTAGTATATACTAACTAGTGTATACACTATTGTATATACACTAGTGCATATATTTGTATATACATTAGAGTATATACTAGTTACAATACGATGCATACACTAGTGTTTTCACTATGGTATATATACTAGTTACAATATGATGGATACATTAGTGTATATACTTGGTTATATTACAGTATATAGACTATTACACTAATGTATATACCGGTTTATACACTATATACACTATGTACATACACTATATACACTAATGTATATACCGGTATATACACTATATTGTGGTAAATAATTGCTTTGTGTAGGGTGTTAACAAGGTAAGTGAATGAGTTGTATGTATGGTATATACAATAAAACCATAGTGTACATACACTAGTGTAAGAGAGCTTCTGTATATGTACATTTTTTCTTTAGAAATGCGCAATTTGCCTTCTGTATATGCACATATATGAAAGGTAGAAATGCGCATATACGGAAGGCATAAATGCACATATACGGAAGAGAGCTTCCATATATGCGCATTTTTCCTTCTGTATATGCGCATCTATGGAAGGTAGAAATGCACATATATGGAAGCGACATTTCATATATGACAAACTAAAAACATAATCATTCACATTAATGACAACAATTGAAATATCATCATTCACATGGTGGGCATTAAATTTGGACAAGGTCAACACCTTTAGGAACCATTACGTAAGAAACTAAGATAAACAACCTCATTATATCTCATAGTTGAATTAATTAATAAGATAATTATCCACTATAAGAATCTTTTTGATAAATTATTAATGAATAAATATAATTAGTGAATTTGGGAAATTATATTAGAGATTTACCTCGAAGTGACAACTAAGGGGGTGACTATTCACTTATTTAATAAATTCAAATAAAAAAGAAATAGTAGGAACTGACCTAAGGAAGGGTGGTAAATATTAGATTATTTATAAATAATAAAATTATTTTAATTTTTCATAAGTGGGGTGAGGTGGAAACCCTAAAAAAATATTTATATGCGGAAGGTACACCGCAGATTTTGGGTGTTACATGAAGAGTAAGTAAATGTTTCCAAAACTTTGCTAGAGAACAAGAGGTTGAACTTAAATGATTATTGGGTTTTATAAAGAAGTTGATAACATTGATCTAGATGTTTTCCTATGGATGGAAATATCTATACCAAGTACATTCTACATAATCCAAAATTGGTGCGAGGGTCTCTAGAAAAGAAGTGTTCCCTAAGTATGGCTAAGCTGAAACAAATTGGCACAATGAGAGTTGGCAATGGAAAGAAGCAAAGGGTTGGAAATTCCACATAATCACCTTTATTCATGAGTATCCACAACCTACACGTGGGCTATGCAAGGTTTTTGAACGATTGTGGACACCATTTTGAACCATAATTGGGAGCCATGATGATTCAACATACCTAAAAATGATTGGTATTCATGCAAATTTGTTTAAGAATTCAAAACTTACAGACCTTGATGACAACACAAGTAAATTAGTTTATGGTATGTGTATATACATTAGTGTATATACTATACATACACCACTAGGAATATACACTAGATTTTACCCAGTTCTTTCTCATTCATTTACTTTTTTTAGGGCCTACTAGTATATAAACTGGTGTTTATACCTGACACATATATACCAAGTATATACTAGTGTATATACCAGGTATATACACTAGTGTATACATTGGTATATACACTAGTGTATATACCAGGTATATACATTGGTATATACACTAGTGTATATACTA
>LPNX010310892.1:0-27960 GCA_001517045.1 Pseudotsuga menziesii | reverse complement strand
ATAGATTACTATATATACACTAATGTATATACTAAGTATTTATATGTATATACTAGTTATATGCACCAGTGTATATAATTAGTGTATATACTAGTGTCTATATATTGTACCTGCATTGATGATTATTTGTAGCTGGAGGTTTGTAACAACAACTAAGTTTGTGTAGTGGTATATACTATATGCCTTCCGTAAATGCGCATATACGGAAGCTCGCTTCCGTATATGTGCATGAAATAAAAAAAGTTTTGTTTATTTAAAAAACAATAATAAATTAACCATTTTAAAATAATTTACATTATTAAAAATTTTAAAAACTAAAATAATTGATTTAAAATATTACTACACAAACGAATCACATTTAAAGTTCCATCCATATAAATCCCTATGTAAAAAGAAGAGTTTCACTTCCCAATATTTTTCATTTAATATATAGTTTTACACGATTTTAAAATTCTTAATTAAGAAGTCAACTCTAATTGATCGAGCCTACTAATTTTTGGCTTTGAAGCAAGAACCTATCACTATATATGAATCCTAGTAAATATTTCCTATAAATGGCTCTCAAGAGTGGGAAAATTAATAGATGGCTCTCAAGAGAGCCATGAATCAATATATGGCTCTCAAGAGTGGGCATATTAATCCTCATAAATATTTCCTTGAATCCATCCCTATCTACTGGATCGCTCTAGCATGGATTCCAAAATCCATTTTGGGAAGATTGAGAAAATATGCTCAAGATTTCTGTGGACCATTACGGTCGAGAAAATATGCCCTAACAACACAGAGCATATGGATATGATTTGATAAGCATAAGATTATATCATCCATTCTTGTGAGGTAGTAAGGCTTCTTACTCATTATTATCACAATTAAATTGATGATGACTATAATGATGACAATGATTTTGATTTATTGTATGATGATGATGGCGATGTGGATGTCAATGATGATTATGCATGTGGTAGTACTTTTGGATCCTAATTGATTCTAATGGCACCTAAATTTCTGTAACGACGCCTAAACGACCCTATTATCATTGAAATGACGGTAACGGCATATAAATGATCTTAACAATGACATGATATGAATCCTAATGGCAATGATATTATCTCGGTTATTGGACTAAAGCACCATTAGCATCATGGATTGATTTACCTAGCTAGTTTCATTCACGACCCTCCTATCATCTATTGACTTCAAACCTTGCACATTAGGTTCAATAACCATGAAGGAGTCATCAAACCACTACATATAACCACTATAGGGCATCATTTACCTCCGAGTGAAATTTGTACACCATGGCGAGGTTAGTTGTGAACCAAGAATGGGTATCAATGTCTAACAAAATTTAGGCAAGAAAAACAAGAGACATTGTATCTTAATGAGGCTTCTCAATCTTAATATCCATTAGAAACACCTATATACCATAATCCTCTCAAACTCCCCCTCCGATCCCAAAAGACCTTTTGGAACTCATTCTTCAACTCAACTACGACCCATTTAGGATAAACACTATTAAATTCCCACCAAAATTTTCAGATTTGGATTGAATATGAAATCACTCAATCACCATGTTTGATGTGTCTTATTTATGCAAAGGCCAAGTAGTGAAACAAGGTCCTAAGGTCTCAACAATAACTTTTGGATGATGTGAGCGTATTTTGAGGTGAAAGGCTAGTAGATTATGATGCAATGAGCATTGGGTAAGATTTTATGAGGCTATGAGGATTTGGGTTGCTCAAGCTATGCATAGAAAGTGTGTTACATATAGTGTATTGATTATACAAATAATAAAGAAGAAAATTATATTAGAGTTCATTATTTAATAAAAAATTTAGATTTGATGGTTGAATCAATCCAGTGGTTCACAACCTCACAACCACAACATTTTTTGCAAGGCGCTTAAGAAATAATAGTTCAGCATTAAATGATATGGTGTTATTATGCACTAAGGCAATCTATCCCATGAGTTCTACACACAAGTATATACACATTTAGGCCTAGTGTATACAAGTAGTGTATTTGTATATTTGCCAGAAATACGGAAGGCAGAAATTATATGCACATTTTGCCTTCTGTATATGCGCATATATAGAAGAGAGCTTTCATAAATACACATTTCTACCATTTGTAAATGTGCATATATAGAAGGAGAAATGCGCATTTACGGAAGCTCTCTTCTGTATATGCACATTTTAGCTTCTATAAATGTGCATATACGGAAGGAAAAATGCACATATAAGGAAGAAAGCTTCTGTATATGCGCATTTTCCTTCTGTATATGGGCATATATGGAAGGAAAAAATGTGCATATACAGAAGCTCGCTTTCATAAATGTGCATCTTGCCTTCTGTATATGCGCATTTATGGAACAGAGCTTCTGTAAATGCGCATTTTCGCCTTCCGTAAATGTGGATATACAAAAGGAAGGCATTTTTTCCTTCTGTATATGCACATATATGGAAGAGAGATTTCGCATGCGCATTTACGGAAGGAATAAATGCACATATATGGAAGCAAGATTCCATATATGCACATTTTTTCATTTGTATATGCGGATTTACGGAAGGCAAAATGCACATATATGGAAGCTCTCTTCTGTATATGCGCATTTTTCCTTTCGTAAATGCGCATTTACGGAAAAAAAAAAAAAAAATAAATTTATATGCACATTTTTCCTTCTATAAATGCACATATACAGAAGGAAAAATGTGCATATACAGAAGCAGGATTCCATAAATACACATTTTGCCTTTTGTATATGCGCATTTACGGAAGGCAGAGATTATATGCGCATTTTGCCTTCCGTATATGCACATTTATGGAAGAAAAAATTCGTATATACGGAAGAGAGCTTCCGTAAATGCGCATTTCTTTCTTCTATAAATGCGCATATATAGAAGGAAAAATGTGCATTTACGAAAGCTCGCTTCCGTATATGCGCATTTTGGCTTCCGTAAATGTGCAATACAAAAGGCCAAATGCGCATATACATAAGAGAGATTCTGTATATGCACATTTTTCCTTCCTTATATGCACATATACAGAAGTTTGCTTCCGTAAATGCGCATCTTTCCTCCGTAAATGCACATTTTGCCTTCCATAAATGGGCATATACAGAAGCTTTCTTCTGTATATGCGCATTTTTCCTTTCGTAAATGTGCATATACAGAAGGAAAAATGCACATATACGGAAGCGAGCTTCCGTATATGCGCATTTCTTCCTTCTGTATATGTGCATATACAGAAGAGAACTTATGTTAATGCACATATATGAAAGGCAGAGCTTCCGTATATGTGCATTTCTTCCTTCCGTATATGTGCATATACTGAAGAGAACTTCTGTTAATGCGCATATACGAAAGGTAGAAATGTGCATATATATGGAAGCTCTCTTCCGTATATGTGCATTTTTTCCTTTCGTAAATGCTCATATATGGAAGGAAAAATGCACATATATGGAAGAGAGCTCTTTCATATATGCGCATTTTTCCTTCTATAAATGCGCATTTACGGAAGGCATAAATGCGTATACATGGAAGAGAGCTTTTGTATATGCGCATTTTTCGTTCTGTAAATATGCATATATAGAAGGCAAAATGCACATATATGGAAGCTATCTTTCGTATATAAGAATTTATGGAAGGAAGAAGGAAAAATGTGTGTATACATAAGCACTCTTTTGTATATAAGCACACATATATGGAAGCGCTTTCATATATGCACATGCATATACAAAAGCACTTCCATATATGAGAATGAGAGGGTCCTTCTTTGTTTGGAAAGGTATGGAATATACTTGAAATAAGATTACCTAGTTTTGCTTCAACATAAGAGCTACTGATCTAAGGAAGCAATTTTTGTTGGATAAGCCATGAGTTGTTTCCCATTAGGAGCAATGTCATTATCATGAAAGAACCACATCTAGAATCCTAATTTAGTAGAAACTTGAAATTCACGTGTATTACATACACGCCAAGACTATAATGTACCAAATATTTTGAGAATCTACACAAATTAACTAATATATATACTAGTGTATATACCAGGTATATGTACACTAGTGTATATACCAAGTATATACACTAGTTATATACACTAGGTATATACACTATTGTATATATACTGGTGTATATACATGGTATGTACATTAATTTACATATCAGGTATATACACTAGTGTATATATACTGGTGTATATACATGGTATATACACTAATGTACATATCAGGTATATACGTCACCAAGGTATATACCTAGTATACATGAACGTACATACCTTGTATATACCAGGTATATACACCAATGTATATACCTAATATACATGAGCGTACATACCTAGGATATATACACCAGTGTATATACTTGGTCTATACACACCATAAAGATTAGTTAGTTAGTAAAGGTTTTCTTTAAAAATAAGTTATACAGGTTATAAATAAACATGTTCTCCATATGATAAAGTTAATATTGTACACACTATTGTTTATCTTCATATGTGTTCTAATTGGTAGATTCATGAAATGCATGTTAAGAGAGCCTTCTCAAATCATGGATTTTATGAAGAAATATATATAAGTCTTATCTTGGATTCTCCTAACAAACAAAAGTTATTTTGTAAATTAAACAAGTCAATATAAGGGATCAAACACGCAATTAAGGATTAGTATGAAAAAAGGATGCATAGTTTCCTTCCTTTAATAACGTAAATAAGCAAGTTAAAAATTGTTGTAACATGATAACTGAAACTCAGATCAATGATAGTTAGTTCCATTGTCCTCATGACATCAAAATACACCTAGGGACACTCTCCCATGATCCCATGGACCATATGTTGTTTATTTTAATAAATTTTTGAACTAGGGTTTTGTTGAGTAACATGCAATCCAATTTCTGCATTAGAAGGAAATTTTTTGAAAACTATGCCAATGGAGCATTTGGGAGTGACTTCGAGAGTGTTGTATTTAGTCCATTAGATGTAGCTTGAGTGGTTGGGAGGAATGACTATTACCATATTTCTCCACCCCAATTCAATTCTTTGTAAGTGACATATTGATCCCTTAAATTCAATCCATTTCTTCTTATTAGGGATATACACTGATACATACACTAGTGTATATACTAGTATATCTACAGAAGTGCTTCTGTATATGTGCGTGCATATACGGAAGAACTTTCGTATATACATACAAATACGGTAGCACAACACATATATGGAAGTGCTTCCATATACACACACCAATGATATACTTAGTATACACTAGTGTATATAAATTGGTGTATATATCAGGTATATACACTAGTATATACTAGGTATATACACTGGTGTGTATACTAGTTATATACAGTGATGTATATACTAGGTATATACATTGATGTATATACTAGTTTATATACTAGGTATATACACATCTTTCTCCTAATGTATATATCGATATATACACTAGTGTATATACCAGTGTATACACTAGTGTATATAACTAAGTATATACAATAGTGTCAAGCTTCTTATGTTTTTATTGATGCAAAGTGTGAATTACACTTTGTCCTATTCATGATTTGGTTGAAATGTGAATGGAACATCATTGCAACTATCATGGCATATGCATGGGGTATTTCTACACAATAGAAGCAGGTGGAGAAGATTAAAGTATAAGAATGTTGATATATATTCACTTTGCTTAGAAGGGTGCCTCTACACTACTAGGTCAAGCATTTTATTGATTTGATACCCAATGTTCCTTTACTTAATGGTCCAATATACAAATTCTCTCTTTAGGTCAAGTATTCAAGATCTCATCCAAAAGGGTCAAATTAACTAATCTCCACTCCTTGTAGGAGCCTAGTTATGTTTGCGTAGAATAAGGATAGGACAATGGTGTATGCACTAGCGTTTATACCAGATATATACACTAGTGTATATGCTGGTATAGACATGGTGTATATACTGGTATATACATGGTGTATATATTGTTATATGCATGGTGAATATACCAGTATACATGGTGTATATAAATATACATGTTATATATTAGATGTAGCTTCAGTGGTTGGGATCTACCGTCTTTCTCCACTCCAATTCAAATCTTGATTTCAAAATCCTGTCAACAACATGGATAACACATGAATCTGCATCATGCCAACCATCGTGCCTGGTATATACACTAGTAAATAAGCTGGTACATACACTAGTGTATATACCGGTATATACACTGGTGTATATTATACCAGTATATACACTAGTGTTTATACTGGTATAATATACACCAGTGTATATACCGGTATATGCATTAGTGTATATACCTTGTATATACACTAGTGTATGTATCTAGTATATACGTAGTTTATAGTTTCAAGCACTCTTCTGTGTATCGACACGCATAGACGAAAGCGCTTCCGTAAATATATGTGTGCTTTCTGTATATGCACATGTATACAGAAGTGTCTTTTGTACATACAAAATCATATGGAAGTGATTCCATACATGCACATGCTTATACAAAAGCAATCTAGTGTATATAACTATTGTACTATATGCACATGCTAGTATATACAATTAGTGTATATACTATATATACTAGTTTATACACCAATGTATATACCTAGTGTATATACTAGGTATATACACTAGTGTATATACTATATATACTAGTATACACACTAATGTATATAACTAGTATATACACCGATGCATATACCTAGTATATACCTAATAGTACCTAGACTTAGTGTATATAGTGTATATACCCAGTATATACACCATACACTAGTGTATATACCTAATATATACACCATACATTGGTGTATATACCTAGTGTATACACTATCTCATCCTTGACTCAATGAACTAATGCTATATAGTTGGGGGTGTGCCATTGTTCCCAACTGCAACCTTATAATGACCTATACTGAGATCAAGTTCTTCTATATGCCAATATCAACATGAAATATAGCAGGGTCACCTTCACCCATGCTTATGAATGGAATTTGTTCTCTTACCTCAAACTCCTCTAGCTCTTTTGGTTGGATCTATGTGGTTGCAATGGTAGCATTGGGTTCCATGTTGATAATCATCTTTCCCTTGTCTAGGACTAAATTAGAGCCTAAACGCATGCCTGAGGCTTGGAAGGGGTTCAAATTTGTTTAATATGATAACAGTTCAACCTTCAGAATTTTGAGAGGGAAAATTCACTCTATTAAGTCAAATTTGAAAACTAGTCATAATTGGACAACAATCTAGAGCATGGAAGAAAAGATGTAATAAAATTACAAATTCTATAGAATTAAAGCATAAAATCATATTTATTATTCATTAAGGCATAGATTATATCTCATAGTTGCATTGATAGAAACTATATCAACTAGATGAGCACAATTAACATTCAATTCAATAACTAGTTCACTAGAGAATTATACCAACTCATAGCATTCAAACTTCTAGACTTCAACACTTCTTCTCAAATTTGAATGGACCTTTTATAACATGAAATACTTGCAAATAAGCTCACTTAGAATGGTTGGATGCATTCTCCTCAATCTCTAATTGAAGAACCAACTAGCACAATGAACAATAGGGGCGCATCTCCCAGCTGGTGACAAGGGGCACATCTTCCAAGCCTTTGAAAAGCTATAGAGTTCTTGAAAATGGATAGAAAAGTGACCAAAATATGTGAGTGGTGTTCTCCACCTTGCTTTTATAGGCTAATTAGCTTCTTGGGAAAGCTTCATTGATCCAATCATCATCGAATGCACATTCCTTAGCCAAATTGGGAGGTGTTGTTTTGTGTATATACTTTTTCTTTCTAGACTTTCCTGGCTTTAGTATGCTTTTCCTCAATTTTTGCTTCTTTCTAGATTTTCTTTAATTTTCCTGTTTTTTTGTCAGTTTCCTACTTTTCTTGTTTTTTGCTAGTTTCCTACTTTTCCTTCTTTTCACTGACACCTTGCTTTGGGTTTCTTTCTTTCAATTTCCATATTTTGTAAAGCAAGTCTTGAGGCCCACCTTATCTCTTATCTGCCCTCTTGACCACATGGGAATTACAACTCATCCAAATATTAAATAATAATGAAAATAAAATAACTATATGTTACCTCAAACTCCAAATTTATTAATTTAACTAGCTAAATAATACATTGTCCAAAAAATAATCCCAAGCACATCATGGATTTCTTCCTAACCCCATAAGGACTAAATGGGCTAGGAAATTGATCAAGCAGCAAGTAAGGAAGGGACATGACATTTTCAAAATTGTGCTTGAAAAAACAAATATTTCCCTATTAAACACTCCCCCCCACACACAAAACAAGTAACTGGATAATAATTCTTAGATGCAAATTTCTTATCTAAAATAATTTTCATCATATAAAATAATTTTAAAATGTTTCCTATTTTTTATATTTAAAATTAAAATAATTGTGTAAAATATTTTTATGAAGAATATAAATATTTGCAATAGTATTATGATATAATGTAAAAAACCAAAAAATATAGTCCAAAATACCAAACACAAAGAAACCAAAGTTCACTTGCTTCTTAAGGTGGGACAATCTTTCATCTAAAGCAATCTCCAAATACAACAATGCTTTGTAAAACAATCCATAACCTCATAGCTATTTATATATGTTTTCAATAACTAAAGCCCTAAGTACTTGTGGTCCCACAATTAATGAATGCAAATTACCTAGTGAACCCAAGTCATTAATAAAGAGGTTAGTTTATATTAATTAATTATATGCTATTATCTAAATGACCTTATTCAAAAGAAATGGTTGCATACATTAATCAACTAACTCTTAAGCAAAAGTAGGAATGTTAGAGCCAAGAGTAGGATCTTGATACTTTGACAAATACAAATGACCTTTTTTTAAATGGATTTAAAGGGTTAGTTAAATCCAAGTCATTAATAAAGAGGCTAGTTTATATTAATTAATTATACGCTACTATCTAAAAGACCTTATTCAAAAGAAATGGTTGCATACATTAATCAACTAACCCTTACAAAGGCAAAAGTAGGAATGTTAGAGATAAGAGTGGGATCTTTATACTTTGACAAATACAAATGACTTTTTTTAAATGGATTTAAAGAGTCAATTAAATCACTTGACCAAATAACAATAATATTAAATATCTTTGTTATTACTTCACAATAAAGATTGCTAGAAACATTTTAAAAGAACCTCCAACTTACCAACAACTATTGTCTTTAAAAATTGAAACACACTCTCTCCACATAATCTAAGAAAAAGGGTTTGGGTGACATTTTCCTAAATAAAAGATGTAAACCAAAATGAAGATAAAAAATTTAAGGTTACTATATTTGATTCTTAACAATTTTATAGTATAACAAAAAAACAATTAAAATAGCATGATTGTTATAAACTACAACTCATGTCTCTAAAACCTTTATGAATCCGGAATGTTTCAAACAACATTCAAACTCTTGTCACAAAACAAGAGGGACAAAAACAAAAGGGTTTTATTTTGGATAATTGCATTTGAAATTAAAGTTAAAGTTAAAAAAATTGAAAGCTATTATACACAAATCCAAGAAGGTTATTATATAGAAATCCAAAATATCCAAGGTTATGTTCTAATCTCCCCATTGAGAGAAGCCAGAGACATTGAAGTTTAATAAACTCCAATAAATTTGTAATATAGAAGTTCACAAAATTGGAAAGTATGTTTTCATAAGTTAATTAAAAAAACACTTAGTATAATGTAATTTAAAAAAAACTCGTAAATATCAAATATAAAATCAATTTTACTTGTTAGAGAGAATTTGAGGTAAAAAATGGGCCTCCTAAGAGATGTACTACAAAAATACAAGATATATTAAAATATTATGAGTTAGGGGTTTTATGGCGTAGGTATATATGACAACTCACCTCCTACACTACTTTTTATGCACAATATAAATAACCATGGTTGAGTTACTTTTCTAAATTCACTATAAATAAAATTAATAAAATAACTCTACAATGATGTGACTAAGCTTCATTGTAAATTCCCAAAAAATTATTGTCCTTTGACATTTATTTGTCTTGAACTTGTAAATGAAATTAAACAAAAAAAAATATTTTTAGGAATTATTTTTTTAATTTATGTTGACATTTTATATTTAGTACATTCCTCATCAATTTAATTTTAATGTGATATAATTGAGATTTATTTACATGTAAAATTTTAACAATATTATTATAATATTTATTGCATTATTAGAATAAATTAATATCAAAATCATAATTTTTTTTTTTATATATTCATTTTGTTGTAAATGAATGTTATAGTTAAATCTCTTATAGAAAATAATATAAGACTTAATTTATTCTTAAATAAATTATTAAAAAAAATTTATACATTATGAAAATATATCATATTAGTATATATAACATTTTAATGTATATTGTTTTTAACAATTAAAAAGTTACCAGTAAATAATATATATTATTAACTGAATAAATAATGGTGTATAAATTCTTTTAATTTATTAGTTGATTTTAATGTATATTAATTTTTAGCAATAAAAAAGTTGTGAATAAATAATATATCATATTAACTTAATAAGTGAATGGTAGTGGATAAATTCTTTTAATTTATTAGTTGAAGCATAAATTATTTTAATATTTTTTATAGACTAAAATAAATTATTAAAAATATATTTATACATTTTGAAAAAAAAAATATAATATGAATCCTTATCTAATAAAATTATTTACACTCATTGCAACTAAAAAATTATAAATACAAAATATACATGTAAAACATCAATGTTACTAATTTGTTAAAATGGCTTAATTAAACGTTTAATAATTAAAATTTTAAATTATTTTTATTATTAAAACTAACATGATAATATTTATTATAATTATTATCATAATGTCATTATTATTAATTCATATTTAACAAGTTATAACAACATAATTTCTCTATTATTCTATAAAATTATGTTTTAAAAAATAATAATAAATTCTTTTGTCAAAAAAAAATTCATAATAAAGTTATAATCATATAAACATTTATCATATCAACATATTGTTTTATACATTCAAGAAATAAATGAATACGTATGATTGAATATATGTATAACTCATTCATTATTAACATACATCTTTCATATTAATATTATTCATGAATTTAATTTATATGCATAACTAACATATTTTTTTTCATATAAATATTATTCAAGAATTTAATTTATTTTAAAAGTACAAGATTATATATATATTAGTTTGACATTATGATGTTAAATAAAATTGAGTGAATATATAATTTAAAATTAAAAAACATGAAAATAACAATATATTATTTTATAATAATAAAAAATGTAAAACGACATTTTTATGAATTATGAGTACTTTTCTTCAAAATGACAATAATATTATTTTATGAGAAAGTGAATTGTGAGTACTTTACCTGAAAATAACAATAATATTATTTTATGAAAAACTGTGAAATGACTTTTATTGTGAGTACTTTACTTTATGACTTAAAAGTACTTGTATCACTACCTTGGTTAACTATGAGTTTTCATCCACCATAGAAAATGTGACAAATAAGCATTCTTAACTCATGCAATGCCACCTCAACCATGGGGGATGATGTCATCTACTAGAATGTAATTGGTTGGTTTTTATAGTACATTTTGGTCTTTTTGAGGCCCATTTTTTACCTCAAATTCTCTCTAATAGTGAAGTTTTCTCTTTCAAAAAGTATTTTGAAAATACTCAAATACATGTACATATAATTTATAATTTATAAATCAATATTTTTAACCATTAAAATAAAAATCATAACAAATACTTAATATAAAAACAATATGATTAAGATAAATAAAATAAGTTTTAATATTATTTTGAATTTTGAAAAATTATAAAAAAAAAAATTGAGAAAGAAGTTTCTTAATTAAACATTAATACAAAATAAATACTCTTAGAGAAATGAAATAATTTCATTGTTAGTTATTTTGAAGGTATTTATAAAACTTTTACTCATATAAAATAGAAGATATAATTAACTCATTGAATTTTTTATTAAAAAACTTTTAAATTAAAATCTTATTACTAAAACTTTGTGCTCTATAAAATAAGAATTCTAACCATAGGTAAAATTGCAAGTTAAAATTTCATTAATAAATATTTTTTTTACTCATTTAGAATTTAAAAATATTAATTAATAAAAATATAAATTCATTTCATTAAATTTACAAAATAAAAAATATATAATTAATTGATAAAGATATAACTTATTATAAAATTCAAAATGTAAATGAAAAATTAACCTCAAAACTTTGGAACCAATTAATACAACTTGTACTCTTAAATATTAATAAAATAAAAAATAAAATAAAATTATAAAATTAACATTAATTTAATTCTAAAATAAAAAACATAACCAAATGTTTATACAAATCTCAAAATTTTAAAAATCTACAAAATTAAATCTCAGATTTCACATGGAGATTCTCATTTAATTAAGTCCAATACGTTCTTCTCCGAGGTCCTGGCGAAAAACGGTCGTCCCTTCAGCCAATTATTTTTTACCACGTGTCAATTTCATTACCCAATCAACCTTTGCCACTTATTTTGGAGTTTGGAGACTGTGGTTGCATGTTCTTTGTTGTTGTTGGGTGTTCTTACCTCCACTGCAACATATAGTTTTGATCTCCACTGCCAATCAAAATCCCCATTATTACTGGGCAAGGCAAACCATAAGACAAAGGAAAGCTCCCGTTTGTCAATGGAAAGAAGAAATATTTTTTATCTGTTGTTTTGCATTCCATCGCGTCGCTCAAATCTGATCCTAGTAATTTTTAATTCTACTACACGAGGTAAGGCTTTTTTTCACTGCATTACTGCCTGACACTACCTGACACTAGACTATTTTTTAATTCTACTACACGAGGTAAGGCTTTTTTCACTGCATTACTGCCTGACACTACCTGACACTAGACTCGGTGCGTTGCCTTTGCCTTCCCCATTCACTTTGAATGACTTGGCATAACACATGGAACGCCTATCCTCTGGAATGTTAGGTGGCATTGTTTCCATAGAGTCTTACCACCATGGGTGGACCAGCATGGCAGTGGTCACATGGTTTATAATGCCTTGAACAAAGCTTCCACGTTGAATGCATTGCCCACTTCACAAACCATATTAATGACACTTATTCCATCACAAGAGTAATTCAAAGGTATGCATGTGATATGTTCTTCGAACTGAAAGAATCGAAACTCCATTAAATTGCTACAAAGAATGATGACCATGCAACCCTTTCCTTTTAAACTTCATTTCAAAACTAAGAACTAGTCCAATATTATTTTATTTTAAAAATTCTAACAAATAATTTTCTATTTTCATGTCCATAATTCATATATATTTGAAATAAATGATTAGAATATCCATAGTTTATATTATATTCAACATTTTTCTCCTTTGAAATAAATGATTAGAATATCCATAGTTTATATTATATTCAACATTTTTCTCCTTAGGTTATTATCATATATCCATCTTAATTCTACATTACCAAGTGCTGAGAGGTATTAAATTTTTTAATGTACATTTTTTTTTTCAAATTTTGTACTTTAAAAATGATAAGCATGAATGCAAAGAGTTTCTATGTTTCTCTAAATTCTAGCAACTAAGATACCATCTCAACCATTATATTCATCTGTAGCTCTATTTTCAACCCTAGATTCTCAATCACAGTTGTCTCATGAGTAGTTCCATTGATGGTCATATTAATCTTAGTGTAATGTGCCTTGTTCATCACATTATTCTATAACTCTATTTTCAACCCCTAAATTCCCAATTGCAATCCTCTTACAAGTGGTTTTAATTGATGGTGGTATTTACTGGCTAGTGGATTAATTAGTCCGACGAAGTCCACAGCCTATTTATAAAATGTCTGGAGTGTCACCTGAAGCTTCAAGGGACAAGTTAGTAATGAATGGTATGAGGTACTTTTTTCAAGAGACAAGTGAGTAGTGAATGGTATGAGGTACTTTTTTCTACGACTGAAAACTTTAAGGACATGATTTTGCAAAATAACTTGTCCCTTTTGGATCTTAAATCCAAGAAACTCAATCTCAGTCTTTCCTATCTCCATTTTGCTTTCGGATAGGACTAATCCATGCTTGTAAACCAGCTCATATAAAATCTGCAAGTGCTTCAGGTGCTCCTGCAAATTCTTAGAACAGATAAGTATATCATCTATAAAGACTAATGCCCAATGTTTCTCTCTGAATGTATCCTCCATTCTTTTTTGAAACTCGGAGGGGGCATTGTTAATCCCAAACGGCAATGCTTTCCACTGATACTGACCATGAGGTACAACAAATGCCATTTTGAAGCGATATTCAGCTTTAATACCAATCTGATAAAAACCAGATTTCAAATTGAACTTACTAAAGATAGTGCAACCTACAATTCTCTGCAGCAGGCTGGATTTATCCGAAAGAGGATAGCGGACTTTCTGTAATGCTGCGTTCAAAGGCTTGTAGTTGACTACCAGCCTCGGCTTTCCTCTTTTGATCTCAGAATGCTTGTTGACAACAAACGCTATGTACCCCCACAGGCTCTTTGATGGCTCGATCAGCCCTTTTGCTAAAAGATCCTTAATCTCTGTGGTGCAAAACTCCCTTTCAAAGGGTGACATCAATCTGGCTGATGCTTTCATTGGCCTTATCTTCTGCAGAGGGTCAAAAGGAAGAGAAACAAAGTATTTCTCCCTTTTCCAGAAAGCATTGGGGATTTCTGAATAGCATTCCTTTTTCATTTTCTCAGTTATTTCAGCTAAAGCTTTATCTCCATGAAGTTATGAGAAAACTTTGCAGCGGTCCATTTTTTAGAGCTGAGCAGAGTTAGGCTTAATTACAAGCTTCTGTACAATAACTTGACACTTAGAGGAAGAATGAAAAGATATAGGAAGAATGACACATTGGTGGTTTATGATACAGGTGGAGGTCATTTTCTTAGTGTCCACATAGATTGGACTAACTCTGTGCAAGAACTCAAAACCTAATATACAGTCATCACTAATGTCATCTAATCTATACAAGGTTAGCTGATCAGAGACTCCAGAGTGAATCCACGGACCTGGGTAACACTTTTTGGCAAGCGCATTTCGGCAAAAACAAAAAAACGCACCTCGATCGAGGGCTTGTTAAGCCCTCGACCGAGGTCTTAATATCTCGACCGAGGTTTTATCAAGCCCTCGACCGAGGTATTGCGGGCTTTACAAACCCTCGGTCGAGGTATTTAAATACCTCGACCGAGGTATTTAGATACCTCGGTCGAGGTTCATACCTCGGTAGAGGGCTTAAAAAAACAGACTTAGCCCACATTCAAACAAATGGAAATTTTCCTGTGCCTTGCAGAGGTGTAAACCCTACCATTCCTAGCACATAACTGAGCGGAGTTGATACCGATAGATTCACCAACGAATCTTCTATCCATTGACGTATCATACACGCATTTTGGCATTCATATGATATTTATTTTTTAATTACTTCTAAAACTTATACTTAGAAAACCACACTGCAACTTCGAAGCAACTCAAAGAAAAATCCGCAGAGTTAAAAATACACAGCCAAAAAATTCTTTAAAATGCCCACATCACATATCGACGTGTCCTCTTCAAAAGGGTATCTTTGGTTTTTCAATTTTTGAAAAAATAGAAAAAATTCCTTTACGTGGACAAATATGTGTTTAAAACGATGCTGAAATCGAATGTGGTCACTTTTGAAAAATAATAAATAATTGTATAATGCGAAAAAAATTAACAAAAAAATATGCACATCACACTGCATTTTATGTAGATCATGCTCATATATTTATTTTTTTAAATTATTAATGCAAGATTGAATTACTCTACGTGGACACGAGCCACTTACTAGATTCTTCAAATTTTTAAGGTCACACAGTTCATTAAATGCAAAAATTCACACATTAAATGACATCGGAATATTTTAAAAAAAATATCACTATGAAGCCAACATAATATTCTACAATTTGTTTTCTTACTGCAAGTCAAAATTCATATGGCATATATGTGTTTTGAGGGCTTCTATCTAGCACATGAGTAAAAAATCAGGTTTTCATCGCCAAATTTGGCCAAAACGTGTTACCCATCTTCATGGAATCACCCTCCATTAAACTTAATTGGAAATTTCTCAGATTTGGATTTTAAGGGAACAGGGGTAGCTTCAATGGCTGAGCCTCTATCTGATGTATTTTCCCAGTATAAATGAGGGAGAGCCGAACCTTTGGCAAGGTTGACTTGACACCCGGAGTCTATCATGCAGTCTAGGAAATAGGGTTTGAATTCAGTAGACTAAAACTGGACTTTTACATATATTTTTGGGCCTGTAATCATTTCTAGATTAGGGTCACGAGAAGTTTCTCTTACCCTCGGACTTTTCGTCTACATTTCTTGATCATAATGCTTACTAAGATCTTCATCTAATGATTGATCCCGTTCTATCTAGATCACCTTAATCATGCTCTATAGATCTTTGATATCTGCTACCAACTGCTTCAGCTGCTGCTGTTTTTCTTTGACTTGTAGTCGCAGCATATGTTCTTTATCTAACCTGTAGCTCTGTCTACTTTCATGGCCATCTAGATAGCCTTTATATAATTCTACAGGATTGTAAATTGCAGGGGTAACAGTGCTTACATTCCTTTTCCCTTTATCTTGCTCAATATGCTTGAGCAGCTATTTCTTTTCCTCTTTCAGAGATGCATGTAACAAGTACTCAAATGCTAGCGTCTCTGACAGTTGCAGATCAATGGCTGCAATTCGTTTCTCTATGTTCTGAGGCTTGTTAAGCGAGAACATATTCAAGGAGAATCCTGAAAAATCAAACTCTGGTGGCTCGAACCCCCCTAAATTTGGTTCAACATCAAATTCTGAGGAAGACAAGGAAGGATCAAATTTATGTAGAGCGGCATGATTAGGAGGATCAGGCTCAGATTCAGAATCTGAAGAATCATCTGAAACATCAGATGGAAGAAACAAAACTTCATCGGTTGGCGATTCATCATCATCATTAGGAAGATCCCACCATCGAGGATCGAGATTTTGATAGAAAGCAGCAAGCCTAGGCTTCAATTTCCTTTTAGTACATTTTTTTGCCCAATGACCTTTTACTCCACAGATAAAGCAAACCTCCTTATCAGTTTTCTGAGATCTACGCTTGATGAAATTTCGTGGATCATTTTTCTTAGAATGCCTGGGCATTCTGTACTTTTGCTTTCGAGAATATTGCAAAGGCTTATCAGGATAAGAATATCTCGACTGAATGGTGTAAAAGCCTTTCTTTTTATTCTTTTTATGACATTTACAATTATCTGTCAAATGTCCTCTGTTATGCGCACCACACCCCCAGTCTGGCATCTTAGCGACATTCTTACAAAAGGATGGGGAAAACATATTTTCGTGATGCTTAAAGTCTTTACTGACTATCTTTTCTAAGCAGTGTTCTTGCTAGGTCTCTAGAATATGTCCATGAAGTTGAGCTAGAGAGAGACCTTTGTAATTAATATTTTTATCTTTCATGTATTTTTCCACTACATCAGGTACATGACTAGGAAAACTTCGGATGTAATGTTTCAGATATGCTGGATCTTCTGATTTTTCGGAAGAGATCAGTAATCTCTGCATATAGCAGAAATATGCTTCGGCTTGTGACAAGTCACACAACCTGGTAGACATATAGAGGGATGCAAGATGATCAGACTCATCATGATCGTCTACACCATGAAACTCTTTCCCTAGAGCTCTGAGAATCTGTTGGTCTGCATCTTCGGCTAGTAACATTTCATTTCAGGCTTCTTGGGGAAGCCACCTCCACCATCCATTTGCAACTCCAGAGAGACCTGCAACAATCTAGCCTGCTAACTGTTGTCCTATAAGAGTATTATCTTGAGTTCTCTTATATAAAGTCCAATGAAACAACAGTTGAATCGCATTTTTAATGTCGTCGGAAGACTCACACTGGATATTCAATACTGGTTGGTCAGGCATCTAAGAAACTATATGATTCATAGAATTTATGCCAAAATGATTATTAAGCTTGGGCGGCCTGGAAGCTTCCGGAATATCTATATCATATGTATTTGGTGGTGGATTGTGTGTAGCAGAAGATTCTGCTTGATGATAAGCAGATATCATATTCAAATATTTCGGCTCTAAGGCGGGCTTAAAGGACTTAAAATGTCCTATCCATTCCTTGACTTCTTCAAAGTCAGCTTCGTCTTGACCAAAGTTAAATTCTGGTCTATTATCTTCCTCCTGAATGTTGAGCATGCTAAAAGACACACTGTGTTTAAGCTTGCTCTATGTATCTTTTCTCACATGTCCTTGGGCTGCCAAGGCAAGGACAGTAGGGTTAAGCCTCGGAACTCTTTTCTTCGGTTCCTTTGTTTGGCCAATTAATTATTCTATTCTGGCCAGCCTTCTTTCAATTTTGTCTGCAGATTTTGCTACAACTTCCTTAATTTCTTCAGAATCAGTTAGGATATGGTTCAGTAGTCCTAACTTAGTCTCGACCATAGCAACCTTTTCTTTTTCTTCTATGATAGAGCTTTTAATATTCAACAGATCTAAAGCCATATCATCTAAGTTCTGGGCAGTCATTCTTTGTTGCATGTTTCCCCAGTTTGCTAACTTGGTTTCTTCTGATACTGATTCTTCAGGACCAAATGATCTGTATGGGAGAAACTCTTTCTTTACTGATCCATCAGCTAAGTACTGAAGGAAAGGGACTTCTGGAAAATTCCTACCGGAAAAATAGGATTTATGTCCTTGTGAGACTGCTTCATATGATCATTTTGTCTAGGCAATGTGAACATACCTATACTGGGTGTTTGCTTATGGTGTTGTAGCTTCTAAAGGATTTTCCTACAGGCAGGGCATTCTTTATGCTGGCCTATGTGCTCTGTATCATAAATACTAGTGTAAGAGGTTGATGAAGACTGAGATACAGATGGAGGTTTTGTTCTTAATCTTCTGTCATGTTGACCAGAAGAGGCTGAAGTAGAACGGAGGAGAGGAGAAGAGAATGTTGGAGCAGGGGATGATTCTGGTAATCTGAAGGAACTAATCTGTCTATCAAAGGTTAAGGGTTTATTGTAAATGGTATTCTGCACATTCTTGGCATTCCTTAACTTTTTATATTTAACTTCCCAATTCTGAGGGTAAGTGATTCCTGTCCATTCAAAGGTGACAAGTGTGGCTTGTTTGGACTTATCTGACTCCAAAATTTAAACTTAACTGGAAATTTCTCAGATTTGGCTTTTAAGGGAACAGGGGTACCTTCAATGGTTGAGCCTCTATCTAATGTATTTTCCCAGTAGAAATGAGGGAGAGCCGAACCTTTGGCAAGGTTGAATTGACACCCGGAGTCTATCATGCAGTCCAGGAAATAGGGTTTGAATTCAGTAGGCTGAAACTGGACTTTTACATATATTTTTGGGCCTATAAGCATTCCTAGATTAGGGCCAAGAGAAGGTTCTCTTACCCTCGGACTTTCTGTTTGCATTGCTTGATCATAATGCTTACTAAGCTCTTCATCTGATGATTGATCCCGTTCTATCTAGATCACCTTAATCATGCTCTTGAGATCTTCGATCTCTGCTACCAACTGCTTCAGCTGCTACTGTTTTTCTCTGACTTGTAGTCGCAGCATATGTTCTTTATCTAAAGCTATGTCTACTTTCATGGCCATCTAGATAGCCTTTATATAATTCTACAGGATTGTAAATTGCAGGGTTAACAGTGCTTACCTTCCTTTTCCCTTTATCTTGCTCAATCTGCTTGAGCAACTGTTTCTTTTCCTCTTTCAGAGATGCACGTAATAGGTACTCAAATGTTGGCGTCTCTGACAGTTGCAGATCAATGGATGCAATTCGTTTCTCTATGTTTTGAGGCTTGTTAAGCGAGAACATATTCAATGAGAATCCTGAAAAATCAAACTCTGGCGGCTCGAACCCCCCTAAATTTGGTTCTACATCGGATTCTGAGGAAGACGAGGAAGGATCAAATTTATGTAGAGCAGCATGATCAGGAGGATCAGGCTCATATTCAGAATCTGAAGAATCATCTGAAACATCAGATGGAAGAAACAAAACTTCGTCGGTTGGCGATTCATCATCATCATCAGGAATATCCCACCATCGAGGATCAAGATTTTGACAGAAAGCAGCAAGCCTGGGCTTCGATTTCCTTTTAGGACATGTGTTTGCCCAATGACCTTTTACTCCATAGATAAAGCAAACCTCTTTATCAGTTTTCTGAGATCTACGCTTGATGAACTTTCGTGGAGTATTTTTCTTAGAATGCTTGGGCATTCTGTACTTCTACTTTCGAGAATTTTGCAAAGGCTTATCAGGATAATGATATCTCAGCTGACTGGTGTAAAATCCTTTCTTCTTATTCTTTTTATGACATATACAATTATCTGTCAAATGTCCTATGTTATGCGCACCACACCCCCAGTCTGGCATCTTAGCAACATTCTTACAAAAGGATGGGGAAAACATATTTTGGTGACGCTTAAAGTCTTTACTAACTCTCTTTTCTAAGCAGTGTTCTTGCCAGGTCTCTAGAATATGTCAATGAAGCTGAGCTAGAGAGAGACCTTTGTAATTAATATTTTTATCTTTCATGTATTTTTCCACTGCATCAGGTACATGACCAGGAAAACTTCGGATGTAATGTTTCAGATATGTTGGATCTCCTGATTTTTCGGAAGAGATCAGTAATCTCTGCATATAGCAGAAATATGCTTCGGCTTGTGACAAGTCACACAACCTGGCAGACATATAGAGGGGTGCAAGATGATCAGACTCATCATGATCGTCTGCACCATGAAACTCTTTCCCTAGAGCTCTGAGAATCTGTTGTTCTGCATCTTCGGCTAGTAACATTTCATTTCGGGCTTCTTGGGGAAGCCACCTCCACCATTCATTTGCAAGTCTAGAGAGACCTGCAACAATCTGGCCTGCTAACTGTTGTCCTGTAAGAGTATCTTGAGTTCTCTTATATAAAGTCCAATGAAACAACAGTTAAATCGCATTTTTAATGTCGTTGCGAGACTGACACTGGATATTCAATACTGGCTGGTCAGGCATCTAAGAAACTATATGATTCATAGAATTTATGCCAAAATGATTATTAAGCTTGGGCGACTTGGAAGCTTCCGGCATATCTATATCATATGTATTTGGTGATGGATTGTGTGCAGCAGAAGATTCTGCTTGATGATAAGCAGATATCATATTCAAATATTTCGGCTCTAAGGCGAGCTTAAAGGACTTAAAATGTCCTATCCATTCCTTGACTTCTTCAAAGTCAGCTTTGTCTTGACCAAAGTTAAATTTTGGTCTATTATCTTCCTCCTGAATGCTGAGCATGCCAAAAGATACACTGCGTTTAAGCTTGCTCTCTGTATCTTTTCTCACATGTCCTTGGGATGCTAAGGCAAGGACAGTAGGATTGAGCCCCGGAACTCTCTTCTTCAGTTCCTTTGTTTGGCCAATTAATTCTTCTATTCTGGCCAGCCTTCTTTCAATCTTGTCTGCATCTTTTGCTACAACTTCCTTAATTTCTTCAGAATCAATTAGGATATGGTTCAGTAGTCCTAACTTAGTCTCGACCATAGCAACCTTTTCTTTTTCTTCTATGATAGAGCTTTTAATATTCAACAGATCTAAATCCATATCATCCAAGTTCTGGGCAGTCATTCTTTGTTGCATGTTTCCCCAGTTTGCTAACTTGGTTTCATCTGATACTGATTCTTCAGGACCAGATGATCTGTATGGGAGAAAATATTTCTTTACTGATCCATCAATTGAGTACTGATGGAAAGGGACTTCTGGCAAATTCCTACCGGGAAAATAGGATTTACGTCGTTGTGAAACTGCTTCATATGAATCATTTTGTCTGGGCAATGTGAACATACCTAGACTGGGTGTTTTCTTATGGTGTTGTAGCTTTTGAAGGATTTTCCTACAGGCAGGGCATTCTTTATGCTGGCCTCCGTGCTCTGTATCATAAATATTAGTGTAAGAGGTTGATGAAGACTGAGATACAGATGGAGGTTTTGTTCTTAATCTTCTGTCATGTTGACCAGAAGAGGCTGAAGTAGAACGGAGGAGAGGAGAAGAGAATGTTGGAGCAAGGGATGATTCTAGAAATCTGAAGGAACTAGTCTATCTATCAAAGGTTAAGGGTTTATTGTAAATGGTATTCTGCACATTCTCGACATTCCTTAACTCTTTATATTTCACTTCCCAATTCTGAGGGTAAGTGATTCCTATCCATTCAAAGGTGACAGGTGTGGCTTGTACTCATTATTTATAATCACTTCAAGCTAGTGGCCAAATGAAAGCTATGACCTTTGAAACACTTGTTGAGAAAATTGCAGAAAGAGAGAAAGCATTTGGGAAGAAGGAATCTAAACTCAATGAATAAACTGTCTTGCACAGAAAGGACACAAATCAAAAGAAGAATTGCAAAGGATGAAAATAGAAGCAGAGGTCGAGGAAGAGGACAAAGAGGACAGTACAGAGGAAGGGGGGAAAGATTTAATCAAGAAGAGAAACAATGTTATAGATGTGAAAAAACTGGTCATACTGCCAGTTATTGTAGAAATTCTTGGGATAAAATTGTTAACAAGAAAGAGCAAGTACAAGATAAAGGAAATGATAAAGGTAACCCTCCTGAATTTGCACATTATGTTTTTGCACATTGTAATATAAGAATTGAAGAAGCTTTCAGTACTTCGTTTTCATGGAATTATACTTGGTTATTGGACATCGGAGTCACATGTCATATGATCTTTAAAAAATATTTCTTTGAAACTTTTAGTGATCAAATTGATGGGGTAGTACATTTGGCAGATAAGTCTCAGTTAAAACCTTCAGGAATTGGTTCCTTTAGATTGAAATTATCAGGACTTACTGATTATATACTTTCTGACGTGCTTTATGTTCCACAATTGAAGAGAAATCTAATATCTCTTGTGCAAATTAGACAACAAAATCATTCGATACATATGTTTGATGGTATCATTGAAATTAGAAGAGCTTATGATAATGTGGTTGTAATGAATGGAGTGGAAGATAACAAACTTTTAAAGTTGAATGGTACATCATCCAATTCACAGAATTCTGCAAATTTGGTTCAGCATAATAGTAATTTATCTTCTAGCTTATTGTGGCATGCTAGATTTGGTCATATTAGTTATGACAGTCTTAGGATTATGAAACAGAAAGGAGTTCAAGGGCTTCCTACTATTCCAAGACAACTTTCCCCATGTAATGCGTGTATCTTAGGAAAACATAGTAAACAACCTTTTAATGATTCTATGTTTCAAGTTTCAAGAAAGCTTGGTCTTATTCACTCAGATTTATGTGGGCCCATGCCTATTCCATCAGCAAATGGTAACAAATATATCATGACTTTCATTGATGACTTTGCGAGGATGTCTTGGGTTTATTTATTAAAAGCAAAATCTCAAGCTTTTGATACATTCAGAAATTTTCACTTATGGATTAAAAATGAAGCTCAACTTACTATTGGAATCCTTCGAACTGATAATGGTGGTGAATATACATCTCAAGAGTTTGAAAAATATTTGCAGGAGAATGGTATTAAACATCAAACAACTATTCCTTATAATCCACAGCAAAATGGTGTGGCAGAACGTATGAATATGGCACTCTTGAATATGGTAAGATCAATGATGTTTTTTAAAAATGTCAAGTTAATGTTTTGGGGAGAGGCAGTTGTTTGTGTTGTCTACATTAAGAATATATGTCCTTCTGCTGCACTACAAAACAAAACACCTTATGAAATGTGGCATGATCATCTTCTAGCTGTCAAGCATTTTAGAATTTTCGGTTCCACATGTTATGCTTTGATTCCTAAGCAACAAAGACATAAATTGGGAGCAAGAAGTCGGAAGTGTGTTTTTTTGGGATATTCTAATACTTCTAAATCTTATAGGTTGTATGATGAAGATAACAGGAATTTTATTGTTTCTAGAGATGTTATATTTCTTGAGTTCGAGAAATATGCACTCACTATTGATAAACAACTTGCCCAACTTGATAGATTTCATTCTAAAAAAATCTATCATGAAATGGATAATGAACTTCCAAACCTTGAAGGGGGGATACCTGTTCTAAGTCAAGGTCAAGTTTTGAAATTTCCTTCTAATACACAAGTTGATGATTCTAATGCATAAGTTGATGAAACAGAAGATGACACAGTTGATGATATTGTTAATGGAATGGATAAACTAAGTATCATGGATAATGTAGAACCTGCTCTTAAAGAAGAAACAGAGCAAACACCACAACAACAAGAAGTTCGTAGATCAATACGAACTAAGACATTTCCTAAAAGGTATGATGATTTTGTAACATTAGATTGTGAATTAAACTTTCATGCATTTGATGAACCTGCATCTTTTCAAGAAGCAGTAAATAGTGATGTATGGAAAAGTGCCATGCAAAGAGAGTATGATGCTCTCATAAAAAATAGAACTTGGAGGTTGGTGAACCCTCCAATTGAAACCAAACTGATTGGATGCAAGTGGATATATAAAAATAAGTATAAAGCAGATGGTTCACTTGACAAACACAAAGCGAGACTTGTAGCAAAAGGATATGCACAGAAAGAAGGTGTTGATTACACAGAAACATTTGCTCCTACAGCTAAATGGGGCACCATTCGAACTTTGTTTTCATTAGCAGCACAAAAAGGATGGAAGATACATCACATGGATGTTAAAACCGCATTTTTTAATGAATACTTAAAAGAATATGTGTATATGGATCAGCCTGAAGGCTTTGCTATCAAAGGTCAAGAACAGAAGGTATGCAAATTAGTCAAATCTTTATATGGTTTAAAGCAAGCACCCCGAGCTTGGTATGAAAAGTTAATTGAGCATCTTCTCAAATTGAAGTATAAGCACTTCAATCTAGATGATGCAACTTTATTTGTCAAGAAAGTTGGAAGACCGGTTGTATATCTAGTTGTCTATGTGGATGATTTGCTTATGATAGGAAATAATGACGACTATATAGTATTTATCAAAAGAGAGTTGAAAAAGGTTTTTGATATGACAGATTTGGGACTATTACATTATTATTTAGGAATTGAAGTAGATAAAAAACCAAAGCACATTTTCATTTCTCATAAAAAGTATGTTGGAGATTTATTAAACAAATTTGGTATGCAGGATTGTAATCCTGTTTCAACACCAATGGAGCAGAATCTAAAGCTTACCTCAAATGAAGGTAGCACATTTGAAGATCCAACAAAGTACAGGCAGCTTGTTGGAAGTTTAATTTATCTTACTACTACTCGTCCTGACAGAAATTTTGTTGTAAGAATACTTTCCAGGTTTATGCATCATCCCTGTGAAGGTCATTGGAATGCAACAAAGTGAGTGCTCAAATATTTAAAAGGCACTCAATCTTATGGCATCAAATATTCTAAAGTTTCAGACTTTCATCTCACTGGCTATTCAGATTCTGATTTTGATGGAGATAAAGAGCATGGAGTCTCTACTTCAGGTTATTTGATGAACATTGGATCAGCATCTATCACATGGAGATCACGAAAGCAATATGTTCCTGTTGATTCTACAACTGAAGCCGAATATGTTGCAGCAACTCAAGCCACAAAAGAAATCATTTGGATTCATAAAATACTTGAAGACTTGCAGGAGAAACAAATGACTTCCACGCCTCTCTTTGTTGACAACACTTCTGCAATCCGATTGGCCAAGAATCCAAAATTCCATGATCGAACCAAACATATCAACACCAAATATCATTTGATTCGACATCATGTTGAGGCTAAAACCATTCATCTGACACATTGTCCTACTTAAGAGCAAATTGCAAATATCTTTACTAAAGCATTGGGCCATGAAAAGTTTGAAAAATTTAGAACGCAGCTTGGCATGTCAGATGTCCCTTCGGATTAAGGGGGGAATGTTGAATAATCCTCCGGATTACATTGTAAATAATATTTCAGTTATTAGTTAGTAAAATCTAGTTAATAATCTTGTTATCTAACTGTAGATAAGGGTTTTGATCTCTTTTATATGTAACACGGGTGATTCCATGAAGATGGGTAACACTTTTTGGCCAAATTTGGCGATGAAAACCTGATTTTTTACTCATGTGCTAGATAGAAGCCCTCAAAACGCATATATGCCATATGAATTTTGACTTGCAGTAAGAAAACAAATTGTAGAATATTATGTTGGCTTCATAGTGATATTTTTTTTAAAATATTCCGATGTCATTTAATGTGTGATTTTTTGCATTTAATGAACTGTGTGACCTTAAAAATTTGAAGAAGCTAATAAGTGGCTCGTGTCCACGTAGAGTAATTTAATCTTGCATTAATAATTTTTTAAAAATAAATATATGAGCATGATATACATAAAATGCAGTGTGATGTGCATATTTTTTTGTTAATTTTTTTCGCATTATACAATTATTTATTATTTTTCGAAAGTGACCACATTCGATTTCAGCATCGTTTTAAACACATATTTGTCCACGTAAAGGAATTTTTTCTATTTTTTCAAAAATTGAAAAACCAAAGATACCCTTTTGAAGAGGACACGTCGATATGTGATGTGTGCATTTTTAAGAATTTTTTGGCTGTGTATTTTTAACTCTGCGGATTTTTCTTTGAGCTGCTTCGAAGTTGCAGTGTGGTTTTCTAAGTATAAGTTTTAGAAGTAATTAAAAAATAAATATCATATGAATGCCAAAATGCGTGTATGATACGTCAATGGATAGAATATTCGTTGGTGAATCTATCGGTATCAACTCCACTCAGTTATGTGCTAGGAATGGCAGGGTTTACACCTCTGCAAGGCATAGGAAATTTTCCATTTGTTTGAATGTGGGCTAAGTCTGTTTTTTTAAGCCCTCGACCAAGGTATGAACCTCAACCGAGGTATTTAAATACCTAGATCGAGGTATTAACAAGACCTCGATCGAGGGTTTGTAAAGCCCTCGACCGAGGGTTTAACAAACCCTCGGTCGAGGTCTTGTTAATACCTCGACCGAGGTATTAGCTTGGTCGAGGTCCTAGCCATGTAATATTCTATTTAAAGGGAGCAGCCTTAAGACAAAAGCGTAGGTGCTCATAACATTTGTTGAGAGTTGGTGTTTGAAATGAAAGAAAGAGTCATTTATCTTTATTTGTAGAAATGGGTCTTGGAGTCTTAGGAGTCATAGATATGATTGATCAAATCTATGACTCCTATGACTCCTCGACCCATATCTACACATAAATTTTAAAGGAAGCAAAAGTAGTAATGGCATGCATGATTTTACATGTTTCTTCTTCAAGGTATGGCATGCATAGAAAGCCATTAACGCGATGGCCCGGAGACTGGAGTTACATAAAGCTCAATTAAAATGAATATATTTTGCAGTCTTTGGTAATTTAGTGATGTGTCCCTACTTGTAACCAAATCCATATATTTTTAGGAATAAATGTGCCACATACAATCAATGAGGGTGCATTTCCTCTTGGTTCTTTATTTTCTTGGGGTTGCCTATATATGAAGACACATGCCTAAATAATTAGACATCCATTCATGTACTCTCTTGGAGAATCCATTGTTAATAAAAAAAATTATTTGTTTTGATAATTCTTTTTCTTCTATCTTTTACTAAGTGTATTATCATTTCATTTGACTTCTACATCTATTAGTTTAAAATATCACTAGTATTGAATTTCTTTTTCTAATTCAAAAGAATAATTTTAATATTTAACTTTAATATATTTTAACTTTTTTTACTAAATTTAAAAAATTTAAAATGAACATTTATATTCATGCATGATTAAATATGCATCCATGTCTCTCCCATATTTTGTAATTTTTTTTCAATTATTGTAATAAATGATTTTTTC
>LPNX010310858.1:6257-17915 GCA_001517045.1 Pseudotsuga menziesii | reverse complement strand
TTTAACCACGGCATTATAAGTCAACATCTGACTATATTTTCCTTCACTCTTTTTATTGATTAAAAGAGATTCATAAGTCTCATCTTTTGTCCAAGTTGCAAGACGTATGTTTTCAATATCATTCAGAAATGGATCATTGCTGGAGCTATGAATATTAGGCTTTTGCTTGTAGTCAAAATGAAAAAAAGAATTGGATTAACTTATCAATAAATATAATTTATGTATAAATTCAATAACTTGATAATAATAGTGCAAATATATTATCAATAAAGTTGTTTCCTTGTTTTTGTTTTACCCTTGAACGATGTCAACAACCCCCCGAATTGTGTGTCAGAATGGAAAACAATGAATCTCCATAGTGGTGATGTTGTGACATCTACAAATCCTGAAACCACTTTACTGAAAGATTGGTAAGTATAAGGCTCACAATCATAAGTAGTGTTTCGTATATTGAATCCATGAGGGATATCTGCAATAACTAGGCTGTACTCCTTTTTAGGAACAATTTTTGCAATGTCCATATAGTCACCTAAAATGACTTTATATTGCACAGTGTCTAGCCCATTCCAAATATAATGATCAAGTGTATCATCAAGTTCAACATTTTGAGGACGTTGTCTCCTTTGTCGTCCTATTTTGGCTCTTTGGATATGAATTTTGAAGGACTCTGGTAATCCATCTGTACCCCTCTTTGGCATGTTCAAATGAAATTTTTTTATATAAGTTTAAAAAAGACATTAAATGATTTACGAAATAAATAATTCAGGATGTATCATAGATCAACATACCTTCTTGAATGCAACAAAAAATTGTTTTAAGGTTTCTATTGAGCTTGATTCTGGATAGTTGCATTTGACATCATCCCAACTATTCTCATTCAACATTATAACCATCTCCTCTTGTATTTTCATGTAAATCTTGTGACTAGATGATGAAACAATAAATAATGTTTACAATCATATATAATAATACAACATAATACTTAGAACATAACAAAAATGTTGAGCTCAATAAACATACTTTGTACCATAAAAAAACATCAACTTACTTATCAAATTCACTGCACATTTCCTCCATTGATAAATCACCTGACTTTACCCATGACAATATTGTAGCTATTAGTGTTTCATCCTTCACACCTTGCATTGTTCTCCAGGGTGTAATAGTCATGTCTTCTGGCAAGTTCTTGATGTCAGAACCTGACTTACCACCGGTCCATGGAACAATTTTACTTTTTTTCACTTTTTGATTTTTTATGCTAATATTCTCCCACATGCTAAATATGTCCTCAACCAAATCCCATGTTTTCCCTACTGTAAATGCCAATTGGAAATATCCTGTAAAATACCCGAGTTACCTTAGAGCTATAAAGCATTCAAGAAGTCTGCAAAAATAAAAAATTTAGTAATCTTTTCACCAATTGACAGATTTGTACTGCATTCATAATCATCATCATCATGTAGACAAAATAAGTAAACTAGCACAAGATATAATACAATGAGACAATCGAATTCACGTGGTTCACCCCAACCTTGGGGTTACGTCCACCAAAGATAGTCCAGACCAAACCGTCCGGATTTTTTTTATATTTTCATTAAGTATTCAACAAGGTTACAAATATGCAGTACCAATACTGCATCCTTTCAACATATATCTCTAGTAGTGGACACTACCAAAATTACAAAGCGTAGTCTGAGTACTACATCATTTCCACAATCATTTATTATAGGGGACAAAAAAAATATACTAAGATTCCTTATTTGTAGGGCCCTCTTTGAATGATATAATCAAAACTATTTTTCAAGTGTTTTCCACTTACACGATCCTGAGTGGAGATTCTAAAGCCTCTTAGAGGTTGAGACCCAAAACTATCAACCATACTGTGCTCATTATTATTCTTATTTTCTGATAACCAATTTAGGTGAAAGAAACAAATACTCAGGCTACGCTACATACGTATTTAATTTAAAATTCCTTTAAGACAGAATCGCTTTCTTATATCTATGCTCAGTAGTGTTTATATAAATTCTTTTAGACAGAATCGCTGTCTTATAACTAGGCTCAGCAGTCTTTAATTAAATTCTTTTAGACAAAATCGTTGTCTTATAACTAGGCTTATCAGTCTTTAATTAAATTCTTTTAAGACAGAATCGATGTCTTCTATCTACACTCTGCAGACTTTAATTTAAATTCCTTTAAGACAGAAATCGATGTCTTGTAACTATGCTTAGCAGTCTTTAATTTAAATTCTTTTAACACAAAATCGCTGTCTTGTATCTACGCTCAGCAGACTTTAATCTAAATTCCTTTAAGATAGAATCGCTGTCTTATATCTACGCTCAGCAATCTTTATATAAATTCTTTTAGACAGAATCGTTGTCTTATAACTAGGCTCAGCAGTCTTTAATTAAATTCTTTTAAGACAGAATCGATGTCTTGTATCTACGCTCAACAGACTTTAATTTAAATTCCTTTAAGACAGAAATCGCTATCTTGTAACTATGCTTAGCAGTCTTTAATTTAAATTCTTTTAAGACAAAATCGCTGTCTTGTATCTACGCTCAGAAGACTTTATTTTAAATTCCTTTAAGACATAAATCGATGTCTTGTAACTATGCTCAGCAGTGTTTAATTTAAATTCTTTTAAGACAAAATCGATGTCTTGTATCTATGCTCAGCAGACTTTAATTTAAATTCCTTTAAGACAGAAATCGTTGTCTTGTATCTACTAACCTTTACATATTTGACGTCATTGAAATGAATATGGTGATGTAGATTAGTACATAAAAGCTTGTTATTTACTTTCCTTTTTATTCTAAGATCCGACTATGCAATTTACCCATCATTCTAGGGTTAAGGTCGGATACGAGTTCAAATAGGGAGGTCCGTTGTCCAGCTAGAAGAACTGGTGCATATCCTTAATAGAATGCTAACAGAGTGTAGCATCTGGTAGGCGCACAGCCTACATTCGATTGTTGATTTACATAAGAGAGGGCGTGAAAATTTTAATATCACGTGCGGTTGGCAATTTCAATTTCTGTTGTGTGTAATAGCAATTCTATGATTTACCCATTTTTGCTGAGCAGACTGTGCCACATGGACACCAAACCTCGAAGACAAGAATGCAATTTAAAAATCATTTGACCTCATGCTAAAACACACACGGATGGGTACTTGGGTAGGAGGAACTATGGAGAGTCATCCAAGAACCGAGCCCAGATAGTAAGCATGCAGCAAAGGGAGGACGAGACTGTTAGATGACCGCATAATCTAAAAATAAAAACTACCCGACCTCCATGCGCATGCAGGCTTGGAAAATCCACGATTCAACCAGAAGAAAACGTCTAGGGTCAAGCACAGGTCTTATTCACGCTGGGAGATTGAATATTTGTCAGTTTAACCGGCAATGAACTCTCTCCCCCTAAAATTTAAATAATACAATAAATCTTTTCAACCACACTCCTAAACTGGATAAGGTGACTCACCCATAGTGACTTTTAGTGAACAGAAAAGGATTTCAGGCTAATTCAGACATTACTCCAAAAACGCATATAATGTGGGCAAAACAGATCTCACAGGGTGTTCATAAAATATGATAAACATACTTACAATATGACATGATTCCGTTTACAGGCAGGAACAACGAATACTGTATCTACTTAAAAATTCCATACAGGATATATTTCAATCGAAAGACAAAGGTTAACCCTGATCGTACCTCCCAACGAGTCTCACGCCCATTCGCCGGTTCTAGATTTTTTTATTGATCCCTTCACAGATCATAGGGCAGAGCTTAATCTGAGTATCCCCTACTAGTCAGACGTCTATCGCCTGCTGTGTCCACGAGACACAAGAACCCATTAGCCCCAAAAGGGTCGCCTCCTTTATTCAACTTAAGACAACACTACCCTCTAAATTTTCCCCAAACAAGTGCAACCTCCCTCTCATTGAGAAAACGGAGAGGTAGAAAAACAGATCAAAAAATGCAGAGCAAAGACCTAGACACCACATCCATGTCCCCCCTCTCCAAGAATTTCAAACCTATTAATGAAAAAAAAGGAAAACGGTCTTTCCCCAGAATGCGCCAGGTTTCCCCAATTCAAGGAAGATTCCTGCCTTCATCTTTGCCGAGGCAGGCCCCCCCTTAAAGTCGGCTGTCAAGTAATTATTCTCAGGGGCATGCATCCAATCCCCGGCTATTTTTCTGCCTCATTAATAAAATATTCTTCTTTGACTAATAATTATATGTGATGCACACTTAAGAAAATATTGTCCAGGAGAGTAATTTAAAACCATAACTTTGATTTGTCATCAAAAGGACAAATCTCCTTATTTTAGGTATTGTATGCTAACCATAAGGATTATTCCTATGTATTTATTAGATGGGGTATGCTCATGAGATAAATTATCTATAAGGAGGCTACGGCCTAGTAGCCCTTCGAGAATTAACCCCCTTTCTTTCAATCTTTTAACCTTACTCCTAACTCTTTTATGCCACTTAAAAGGATTGCAACTTTCTCCATAATAGGATTAAGTACCAAAGTGTAGTGTCATACCAGGAGTTCCCTATAATGTTTGACCTTACCGTCATAAACCAAACACTACGTAAGTCTACCATATTGATTATGGTTCTTTAGTCGTTCGCTTTTAGCCCCCGAGTAGGGTTTAGTTAGTCTTTAGTTAAGTTGTTTTCATTGCATTATGTCTCCTAAGTATTTTCATTTAGAGAGTTAACCCTTATAAGCCACAAGGTGTTGTCTTGGGTGGGGCCTTGGCCTTGAGTCCTCACCGAGACTAATACAATAATATGCAAAATTTACAAGATATTCCAGGGCATAGGAGAGGGATATTACATCCTTCCCCCCTAAAAGAAAGAACACCGTCCTCGGTGTTTCTTGTTTCTTCGAGAAATCTTTTATTCTTTTCTGGACTCATCTCTTCTTGGTTCACCTTGCTCGGATCTCTCTTCAATTTTTTTTTCCTTTTCCGATCCCTGTCGGTTCGTAGGACCTGCAAAAATAGGGTCTACCCAAATTTCACATAGATAAGAGTCAATTCATCATGAATGTAATTAGCAAGTATTTTGCAGCATCATAACTACAACTTAGTCCCTTCAATGATTCATGTCCAAATCACAAATCAACTTAAACAAAAGTCATAGATTCTTTTGCAATATACAATTTTCTAATGTTCATGGGTGTCATATTACCCAATTATTTTCCATAATGCAATTGATACATCAACAAAACATGACTACAAGCGTTGAAATCCCATTATATCAATAATGTCAATCAATCAACATATTACCTCATCGGTACAAGTTTACCTGCAATGCACATACCTTTTTCCGCATTGTTCATTTCTTGGATGTCCTCCATCCCAGTACATCAAGTGCCAATAGTACTCCAAGTACCAATTCAAGCCACCCAACACAAGGACGATACCAACCCTTCGTGTATCTCCTCTGTGCTATTCAGGGTGCTTGTCATTATTCTTTTCTCTTCAATTCAAGCCACCCAACACAAGGACAATACCCTGTACCCCTCTTAGCGGTATCTCCTTTAGGGTGCTTCACCAAGCTGAGGCACTCCGTTCTCGCACACCTCCACAGCACCTAGAGGTTATTCTCTTCATAGAGTCCCCCAACTCATGTGACAGTCCTCTAATGTGTGCGGAATTAGTCTTAACCAAATTTCTTACATCTGGGTGTCCCCAGAATGCATAATGGTCCCTCGCTGGCCCGGGGGAAAACAAGGTAGATTTTAACCACTACCTCCATCACCACTCCCTCTTCTAGTGATAACTTTATACACATGAGATTTAACTCATCATAGTCCTGGAGCTTTAGCCTTTTTCATGGCCATAATTCCCCATGCCTGCAAGCACTCTATGGGTGTTAGTTTATCATCTTATTAATTCAAAGAACATCAAATTTTTTGCACAAGTCCTGCCTTAGTTCATTTTTCATTCATCCGATAAGATCCTTTTATCACCAGAATTGACAAGTAGGCATTTTCAAGAAGCCACAAAATCTTTTCATTTTCTTATACTAACACCACTTGCAAGAAAACACATAAAACTTGAGAATTTTGACAATGCCATTACTCATTAACTTCAAAGTATTAAAACAGAAAAATTCATTCACAGCTGCAATTTTGTATATACTACATTTGAACCTTTAAGCGCTTTGTCAATGCCATAAGACCAACATCCAAAATCTGTTAGCAATTCTAAACAAAGTAAATTGCCTGCAATTAGCCTTGCCATAATAGGGTCAGAAAATCCCAATCAAAAGACCAATTTAACAACTATCTTAGCTAAAACTTTCCTTTCTACAATATCCATAAAATAAAATAAAAAATTTCAACCACTGAGATGGGCATCCTATGGATATATAATCAAAAACACAACCTGAGATAATCATGGTCATCACCAGCTGAAATACAACTCAACAGTAGAGCTGTCCCCAATGAAGTTGGTCTCTGGAAATGATATTGGACATTTCCTACCGTGCCATCCTAATGGCTGGTGTGCTCAGCTATTCAAACCTTCTTGAACTAGGAGAAAATTAGAGAGTAATACTGAAACCTTAAACCACTCAATCAACAAACTTAGTTTGCACAAAAGAGGCTATATTATTTAAATAATACTCTTTGCAATGTTTAAACATATAGTATTGATTCTTGAATGAATAGATATTTGTATACTTATACTGGTACAACTTTATATAATATTAGTTACTACCATCCACTTGCACACTAATACCATAATATTGACACCATCGAGCCTTTCATCAAACTTCAATATAAGGTACAAGTTCCTACTAACTTATCGAGTATTTAAACAATAATTCCCAAAACATTTAGTAGCATCATTTTACCTACCGAAATGTATGATGGAATATTTAACCGATATTTTTCCATCCATGAACTTAAACTTTGTAAAAACGCTTATGTGAAATCTCTACCTGGTACATTGCTAACAAGTAACACAAGGAACATAACCTATCAAGGGTACATTAATGAAAATGTCTCCAAATACTCGCTGATTGGATTTGCTTCTATAGTTCTCCGATCTCGAGAGGCTGCTTATATTAAAAATAGGAATTATACCACAACACCATTATGTGTGAGAATGGGAAAAAAAAAATTTCAGATCAACCCAAAACCCCAAATTGCATTCCTCAATTTATAATAACACATGCATGATAAATCAAACGCAGAAGTACACAAAATCAAAATTTATTTAGAAGGTAGAGCGGCCCCAAACGTAAATCTTAAGCAATTACTCCAATCACAGGCATACATATGTTGATACAAATATGAAATTGCAGACATAACGCCCACACATACCGGATGTAAAATCGCAGATAGAGTCCTTTTTCGATTTCAGATATGAAATCACAGCATATGCATATAAATTCCATATTGTACAAAATCGCAGGAATTATATATATATAGATCCGAATATGAAATTTCAAGCCTAGCAAATACAACCCTTATTGATTTTTAAATATGAAATTGCAGTATAGGCATATAAATTCCCTACTACTTATCGATAAAACATTTACCACAATTGCGAGTTGTTAAGAATTCAAACCGTGAATCCCACCAATGCTAACCAATTCAAACATTTTTCATCAGCAATTTTCAACATTTACTATCATTCCTTACTACTTGTTAAGACTTTAAACCATAAATCCGAGCAACATTTTTACAGATATATATATAAACAAATTCAAACATTTTTCACTAGTAGCATTCAATCTATAAGGTAATGCATCTACCATGATTCTTTATAATCCCATAAGTAATTCAAAGCATAGAGTCCCAACAGTGTTTTCTTTCTAGATGCGAAGCAAAAATAAATTTAAAACACTAGCAATTACCAGATTTGTATAATATTGCTATTGCAAATTCCCCATCAGCTATTTACTTTCATATTAAATACTAATTAAAACTTAAACCCTAGCATTTACCAGATCTACATAAGATTGCAATCGCTGATCCCTACTAGCGATTTATTTCTAGGTTTAATTCCAAAATCGAACTGAAAATACTAGCAACTAACCGATTTCTGATAAATAATTCAAACCAGGAACGTTTTCTTCCATCTTTCAAGCAGAAATCAAATTTAAAATTTCGGAAAGCACATAATCAAATTCTTATTACATGATCTAGAGGGAATGCAAACTTGGGCAACACCCAAACATAACCAAACTACCTGAAAACATAGTTCACAAACCTATGATACACAAATTTATGTATCACAACATCCCTTGATCAGGTATGAGAAACCGAATAGAGATCATAACACATCCCTTTTGTTATCAACCCAGGCAGGGCGATTTAGGGCTATGATGGTTTATGCAAACATACATCTATATATATATCAAGTTATCATTTCGGGTGCATTCAAAAAGCCAACAACATAAATCATAGGCCATATTATACACAGGTCTTTTTATTAGTCAAGCACACTTAGAAGGCGATCATGAGTCATACCTAGAAAAATCGCAGAGGATGCTAACTTCTGGAAACCCCGTAAAGACATCAACTTCTCCTGCACAACTCAATAAACGTATGTACTGGGTATGACTTAAGGTATATGGATTAGACAAACAGTGCAAACTTGTTAGTTTTCACGGGTCATAGAAATGAATTCAATCGTTAGTTAAAACAAAACATGCTGGAGCGTTTTGAGCCCAATAAGCCCGAGCATTTCAACCTCGCTCTCATACCATATGTAAAATACCCCAGTTACGTTAGAGCTATAAAGCATTCAAGAAGTCTGTAAAAATAAAATTTTTAGTAATCTTTTCACCAATTGACAGATTTGTACTGCATTCATAATCATCATCATCATGTAGACAAAATAAGTAAACCAGCACAAGATATAATACAATGAGACAACCGAATTCACGTGGTTCACCCCAACCTTGGGGTTACATCCACCAAAGATAGTCCAGACCAAACCGTCCGGATTTTTTTTATATTTTCATTAAGTATTCAACAAGGTTACAAACATGCAGTACCAATACTGCATCCTTTCAACATATATCTCTAGTAGTGGACACTACCAAAATTACAAAGCGTAGTCTGAGTACTACATCATTTCCACAATCATTTATTATAGGGGACAAAACAAATATACTAAGATTCCTTATTTGCAGGTCCCTCTTTGAATGATATAATCAAAACTATTTTTCAAGTGTTTTCCACTTACACGATCCTGAGTGGAGAGTCTAAAGCCTCTTAGAGTTTGAGACCCAAAACTATCAACCATACTGTGCTCATTATTATTCTTATTTTCTGATAACCAATTTAGGTGAAAGAAACAAATACTCAGGCTACGCTACATCAGTATTTAATTTAAAATTTCTTTAAGATAGAATCGTTGTCTTATATCTACACTCAGCAGTCTTTATATAAATTCTTTTAGATAGAATCACTGTCTTATAACTAGGCTCAACAGTCTTTAATTAAATTCTTTTAAGACAGAATCGCTGTCTTGTATCTACGCTCAACAGACTTTAATTTAAATTCCTTTAAGACAGAAATTTCTATCTTGTAACTATGCTTAGCAGTCTTTAATTTAAATTCTTTTAAGACAAAATCACTGTCTTGTATCTACGCTCAGCAGACTTTAATTTAAATTCCTTTAAGACAGAAATCGATGTCTTGTAACTATGCTCAGCAGTGTTTAATTTAAATTCTTTTAAGACAAAATCGCTGTCTTGTATCTATGCTCAGCAGACTTTAATTTAAATTCCTTTAAGACAGAAATCGTTGTCTTGTATCTACTAACCTTTACATATTTGACGTCATTTAAATGAATATGGTGATGTAGATTAGTACATAAAAGCTTGGTATTTACTTTCCTTTTTATTCTAAGATCCGACTGTGCAATTTACCCATCATTCTAGGGTTAAGGTCGGAGACGAGTTCAAATAGGGAGGTCCGTTGTCCAGCTAGAAGAACTGGTACATATCCTTAATAGAATGCTAACAGAGTGTAGCATCTGGTAGGCGCACAGCCTACATTCGATTGTTGATTTACATAAGAGAGGGCATGGAAATTTTAATATTACGTGCGGTTGGCAATTTCAATTTCTTTATTGTGTAATAGCAATTCTATGATTTACTCATTTTTGCTGAGCAGACTGTGCCACATGGACACCAAACCTCGATTTCAAGAATGCAGTTTAAAAAGCATTTGACCTCATGCTAAGACACACAAGGATGGGCTCTTGGGTAGGAGGAACTATGGAGAGTCATCCAAGAACCGAGCCCAGATAGTAAGCACACAGCAAAGGGAGGATGAGACTATTAGATGACCGCATAATCTAAAAATAAAAATTACCTGACCTCCATGCACATGCAGGCTTGGAAAATCCATGGTTCAACCAGAAGAAATCATCTAGGGTCAAGCGTAGGTCTTATTCACGCTGGGAGATTGAATATTTGTCAGTTTAACCGGCAATGAACTCTCTCCCCCTAAAATTTAAATAATACAATAAATCTTTTCAACCACACTCCTAAACTAGATAAGGCGACTCACCCATAGTGACTTTTAGTGAATAGAAAATGATTTCAGGCTAATTCAGACATTACTCCAAAAACGCATATAATGTGGGCAAAACAGATCTCACAGGGTGTTCATAAAATATGATAAACATACTTACAATATGACATGATTCTATTTACGGGCAGGAATAGCGAATACTGTATCTACTTAAAAATTCCATAGAGGATATATTTCAATCGAAAGACAAAGGTTAACCCTGATCGTACCTCCCAACGAGTCTCACGCCCATTCGCCGGTTCTGGATTTTTTTATTGATCCCTTCACAGATCGTAGGGCAGAGCTTACTCTGAGTATCCCCTACTAGTCAGACATCTATCGCCTGCTGTGTCCATGAGACACAAGAACCCATTACCCCCAAAAGGGTCGCCTCCTTTATTCAACTTAAGACAACACTACCCTCTAAATTTTCCCCAAAGAAGTGCAACCTCCCTCTCGTTGAGAAAACGCAGAGGTAGAAAAATAGATCAAAAAATGCAGAGCAAAGACCCAGACACCACATCCATGTCCCCCCTCTCCAAGAATTTCAAACCTATTAATGAAAAAAAAGGAAAATGGTCTTTCCCCACAATGCGCCAGGTTTCCCCAATTCAAGGCAGATTCCTGCCTTCATCTTTGCCGAGGCATCCCCCCCCCTTAAACTTGGCTGTCAAGTAATTATTCTCAGGGGCATGCATCCAATCCCCGGCTATTTTTCTGCCTCATTAATAAAATATTCTTCTTTGACTAATAATTATATGTGATGCACACTTAAGAAAATATTGTCCAAGAGAGTAATTTAAAACCATAACTTTGATTTGTCATCAAAAGGACAAATCTCCTTATTTTAGGTATTGTATGCTAACCATAAGGATTATTCCTATGTATTTATTAGATGGGGTATGCTCATGTGATAAATTATCTATAAGGAGGCTACGGCCTAGTATCCCTTCGAGAATTAACCCCCTTTCTTTCAATCTTTTAACCTTACTCCTAACTCTTTTATGCCACTTAAAATGATTGCAACTTTCTCCATAATAGGATTAAGTACCGAACTGTAGTGTCATACCAGGAGTTCTTTATACGGTTTGACCTT
>LPNX010310856.1:77678-100345 GCA_001517045.1 Pseudotsuga menziesii | reverse complement strand
GCGGCATATCCTAATAGATCTTCGTCTTCCTTTACTCGAGAATTAATTGGTGGTATGGGAACAGGAAACTTACCACTCTTGGGAATGTTTACTTCTGGTGCACCTTCAACTCGTGGTACAATGTAGTCTGGTGCGCTATGAACTGCTTCCTCCAGCTCCGGGCTGGATTCTTCTGTTATCTGATATTGGCTCCACATCCTTGGTAGCTGTCTGGTTTGTGATGAACTTGGTTTCATACTCCTGGGTGGTGTCGCCAGAACGGATACAAGGCCTCCACGCTCAAACCTTTCCAAGATAGCTTTTATGGGTTCCTCCTCAGATAGAACCCACTCAGTGTTATACTCTGGGTGGGAAATGGCTGTGAAATGGGGGAATCATAGCACTCTGTAACGAAATTAGCTCTGCACAGGGAAAACTTGAGACTTACTCTACAGCTCTCGGCTCTTGCAAAAGTAACCGTCCTGAATGAATGATCTATGCTTTTATGCTGAGGGCTATAATCCCGGACGCAATGGTCATCTAGGCTGAACCCGTCGGTCGTATTAATGCCTGGACGAGACCACACCTGTCAGCCTGATCCTCATTAAATGTTGAAATCTTATCAATTTTCCTCGAAGTGTGTGTACAGGCGTCGATCTCGTCGAAGATTTACTGAATATGGAAAAATTGATTGTGCTGCTGCCAGATCTAGAGTAAGGTATACCGGTCATTTCTTCATTAACTGCCTGTCAGAAGGCGACTTGACTGGCCCTCTTGTCGTTTTTCAAAACTGGATACGTGGCACAGAGAAACATCGCGTTGCTGCGATGAAACACCGCATCACCCGCTCAAATAACTTACGCTCTTTTTTTTTTGACTTGTACAAAATGAATCGTCCTATGCGATTCCTTATACTTAGAATACCTGTCGGTGTAAACTAATTCCCGGTGCGATGCCTCCTTTCAACTACACTGGACATCTGCACCCTCATAGGCTGTCTGAGCTAAGGCTAGGGTATGAAGTGGCCAGTACTGTAAAGCTTAAGCCTACTACCATTAATGAAAGTGGGGAGAAGCTCCCCATTCAATTTGCTAAGCTAAACGGCTCCTCCATCTTTAACTTGCTGAATCTGGTATGATCCCAACCAATGCGTCTTGAACTTCCCTAGAAATTTCATAAACTTACTGTCATAGAGGAGGACTAGGTCTCCTATCTGAAAAATCTTGTTCTTGACATGCCTGTCATGCCAAGCTTTCTCTCGTGCCTTTTTCACTTTCTGATGGAATCCTGCGACGAACCTGTCTTCCTCTAAGGCAAGCAGCTGCGCTAGCCTTTCATGCACCGTGTCTGTATCAGCCATCCCGGTGATCTGAGAAATTCTTAAACTGGGAAGAATATACTCCATAGGCATAACATCCTCCTGTCCATACACCAAGCTGAAAGGTCTGTGTCCTGTAAGTTTCTTGCATGTAGTCCTATACGCCCATAATACATCGTTAACTCTGAGGTCCCAATCATTCATTTGGCTGTTGCAGATCTTAGTAAGAGCATTTTCTAGAATCTTGTTAAAGGCCTCCACCGTACCATTAGCTTGTGGGTGGTAGGGGGTGCTATTATGGTGTTGTATCTGGAATTCTTCTGTCAAGGCCTCAATAGTGTGGTTCAAGAAATGGGTAACTTGATTGCTCATTAAAATTGCTGGGCATCCAAATCTACTGATAATGTTCTCAAAGAGAAACTGTGCAGCTGTAGCAGCATCACAATTTCTTACTGCTTTAGCCTCTGCCCATCTGGTGAGGTATTCTTTTCTTGTAATAATATATCTCGCACCAGTTCATTTTCCCGGTGGGTTGATAGGACCCACAAAGTCTATAGCCCACTTGTCAAATGCGCGCAGCATAACCTGCGGTCGCAGCGGCATTTCATCTCGTCGTGAAGGTTTTTCTACCCTCTGGCAGATATCGCAGCATCTGCAAAATTCCTTAGTATCCTTATGTAAAGTAGGCCACCATAATCCTGCGGTCAGCATTTTCTACGCAGTCGGCTTTCCTACGAAATGACCTCCTACGGTACCGGAATGTGCTTCTCTGATAATGACCTCCTTTTCATGCGGCATCACACATCTGCGCAGGACTTCATCTGGACCTAACTTGTCACAACTGTCCTACGAGCAGGGTGAAGTCTGCTGCTTTAACAACCAACTGCCTCTTTTGATGCTTGGTAAACTCATCAGGTGCCCTTCCTATAGTGAGAAAGTGAATGATATCAGCATAGTACTCATCTGCGATCTAAATAGAAAACAACTACGCATCTAGCAAATTGTCCTCTAGATTACTTGGCTCTTCTCCTGAGTCTATTCGCGACAGATGATTTGGTCCAGCGTTCAATATTCCTGGTTTCACAATGATTTCAAAATCATATTCCTGAAAGAGGAGTAACCATCTGCAGATTCTTCCCCCTAACACTAGCTTATTGACCAGATACTTTAATGCGGAATGGTCAGTAAACATCTTAAATGAGGCACCCAACAGGTAGTGCCTGAACTTCTGCAGCGCGTACACCATAGCTAAGCCTTCTCTTTATGTCGTGTTGTAGTTATTTTCTGCTGTCGATATATTTCTACTGGAGTATGTGATAGGATGATCGATACCTCCTTCTCCTGGTTGCGTTAAAACAATCCCTAGTGCGATGCCAGATGCATCCACATGTACATGAAATGGTTTAGTCCAGTATGGAAATACTAAAATGGGTGCTGTAACCATCTTCTCTTTAAGTGTGTCTAGACTCTGCTGACATTCCTTATTCCATAGGAATTTTACATCTTTCTTCAACAGTTTTTCCATCGGTGCTGTAATCTTTGCGTATCCCTTGATGAATTTTCTGTAGTACCCGGTATGACCAAGTACTGTCCTCAATTGTTTGACTGAGTTGGGTGCTGGAAGATTTACAATGATGGAAATCTTTGCGGGATCTACCATCAAGCCTTGCCTGCAAACAATGTGACCCAACAAGATACCAAATGGCGCACAGAATATACATTTTTTCAATTTTAGAGAAATCTGGTGCTGCCTACATTTCTCGAACATCAGTCTTAAATCTCCTATGTGCTTGTCAATTAATCCAAATACATTCCAATAATCAAAATAAAATTCTAAGAATTTATGGATGTATTCTTTAAATACAGCAACTACTACTCTAGAAAAGATAGCTGGTGCATTCTTAAGACCAAAGGGCATTACCGTATACTGGAATGAACCCCATTCTGTTGCAAAAGTGGTCTTATGTCGATCTTCTGGGTGGATTCTGATCTGGTGATAGCCTGAAAATCCATCAGTGAAGGAGTAGACCTCCTGTCCTCCCACATTGTCTAATACTTCATCAGTGAAAGGTGTCGGAAATGGATCATGAAGTGATGCGTCATTGAGTTTGCGCAAGTCGACACAGATCTTGATGTCTCCTTTGGTTTTCTTCTCTTGCACGACCATGGGACTAACCCATTCGCTTTCTTCCACTGGCTCGATGATGCCTGCCGCTAGCATCTTATCGATCTCATCCTTAACTTTTTCTTTATAGAGCGGATTTAATCTATAAGGACGCTGCTTAACTGGTATAGCATCCTCTTTCAATGGGATCCTCATTACTCCCAAGTCTCCGACTATTCCCTTCATCTCTGTGAACTTGGTGGGAAATAGGTCCTGATAGTCGTCTAGCAAGTCTGCAATCTGTCCAACTATTTCATCGTTCCAATAGTCTCCAATAGAGGCAAACTTTGGTTCTGTGTCTGTGCCGATATTGATCTGTTTAATCTTGATAGGCTCCCTGATAGCTGGAGTCTCTAGCTTCGGCCCATCAACATCGTGAGTCCCCTCTGTCTCTAGAATGTTGATGTTGTGTGGATCCTCATCCTCCTCCTCTGGTTCTGATGCAAAGTTATAACACTCTAGTGCCTCTTCTAACTAGATGGCCCACTCGAGTTGAGCTGACACTGATAGGGTACAATCCTCAAATAGCTTAATCTTTATTACATCTAGGGCTTGATTAATGTTTGGATTCTCATATTCAAAAGCGAAGGTAAGTAGAAAGCTGTCTATCATCAGTGGCCATGTAGTCATTCCCTTGCACAATTCAGTCTCTGTGTACCAGTTCCTTGGAACTGTGTTCAAAATGTGAATGAATCGGTGAACCCATTCATCCTCGGGAATGTCCGACCAATTCCATTCACACGTCTGAATATGTGACCTGGGGTCACTTTCTCCTGTGTATTTCTGCTGGACATACTCTCTGTCGGTAGAGAATCTGATCGCCATCAATCTCTTAAGATCATCCCATGATGTGATATTCCCTTTATGTGCATACCACCATCATGCAGGTGTGGCTCGTACTGCAAGGTCCATAGCTAAGATCCTCTGGTCGTGAGGAATTTGTTGTTCAAACTGCGTGAGAAATTCCTAGACATCTGTTAGACCATGAAATGATGGAATCTCATTGATCTCTGTGCCAATCCATCGCAGTGACTTAGTCATGTACGCACATCGGCGTGCTGAGACTTCGTATAGTCTGTTCTGCCAGTTCTCTAGACCCACATCCGAATCCGATGCGCATGAGTTGTCGCATCGCCAACTAATGTTCCCTTCGATGGTTGGATTGATGTAGTCGCTCTGGTTTGCATTCATCTGATAGAGACTGTCCATGTTGCGTGCCTCTTCCTCTGCTTGGATAGGTTCAATGTATCTAGGACCCTGAAGCGGATCTAACAGTGCGATGACCCAGATCTGCGCGTCCTCAAAGGTCATTTGTCTTCTCTTTAGGTCGATAATGGTCATGTTACCGATCTCCCAATCAATGCCTAGTAATGCTGGATATGGTCTACTATCACCAATGATTTCTATAACTTCCAAGTCCGCAGAGCTGCGAACTCCGTCAATGTCAACTGGCACCTGCGGTAATCGACCCAGGGGTGATACCCGCTGCTGATTAGTTAATCGCAGATGGATAGGCGATATGACTAACTTAGGGCTACCCATCTGTTCCCATGTCTGCTTAGTCAGAACGTTTACCTCTAATCCTAGATCTAGGATCACCTCATCCATTTCAAATTCTCCAACCTATGCTGTGAGTCGCATCTCCCTTCCTGTTCTTGTATGTCCCATAATATTATGAACGGCATGATGTGCACTGCTCACGGAAGAAGATGGCTAACACTGATCTATGATGTGCTGAAGTTCTCCCATAGCTTGCTCATTTCTCACGAGTTTTAAACAGCTCCGCAGGAAGGATTGTACACTTCCTGCCAACTTGTCCTTGTCGCAAGCGCCCGATGTGGTAGCCTGCAATATCTGTACAAGGCTAACGCCACAAGGTGCTTGTTGCGGTACGCCCCTAGACGGCGGTACCTGTGATCCTGATTGCATAGGGTCATCAAAAAAAATCTTAGCTTCCTGAAATGTCTGTTTATTCTTCTGTAGGTCAAGTGGTGTTGCTTTGTTAGGAGCTTTGCGCACCCACTCCTGACCTGTGTTCTCTTCAGTATCCTGTGATGTCCCATTGGTGGAACCACCGCTGCGAGTCATAATGTTGACTCTCGGTTCTGGTTCTTCCTGCTCAGCAGCAATAAGCTATATGTTCTGGTGTACTGCTGGATTAGGTTCTCTGATCTTGGCTATCAAGGTAGGACATTCTTATATAGTGTGGTTGTAAGATTTACGATAGTTACATGTCGTAGTAGGGCTCTGACAGTCCCTAGCATAATGTCCTACAACTCCATAGTTGTAACAAGTGATTGGTCCGCGACCACAGCCAAAGCCTTCTCCACGGCCAAAGCCTCCTCCACCTCCTCGTCCTCTGAATCCTCCTCCATGGCCACCATAAGCCGGATCATGCTGTGGTCCTGCTGCTGGACCCTGTGTTTCAGATTGGACTCTGTACAAGTCTTTCTTACTCCCAACCATGAGATCATAGGCTCGGAAATCGTGCTCATCATGGCCTACGGACTTACAGAAGACACAGTATAAGTTCTTAGGTGTCTGCACGTACTTCTGAAGTAGAGGGCATTGCTGAGGTGGGTATCCTCTTGTTTTGCATATTTCACACCACGGCCCGTGGGTCTGTGGTAAGGTATTAGGAGCCCCGGTTGCTAGATATTCTACAAAGACTGGACATTTGTCTTTAGTATGTCCTTTTGCTTTACAATTTACGCACCATATGTCTTGCACAACCTCTTTCCCTTTTTTAAGCTCGTGCAACTGTAACGTGATATTAGCCAACTGGTTTTGCAGGTTTGTCATACCTGTGTTGGTTTCAGCTAGAGGTGAAGCCTCTAGTTTCATCGCCATCTCCAACTCGTCATCCTGCGTCTGGAGTTTCTGCTGCATTGATGGCAGTCTGATGTGAGGGAGCAGGGCTGCAATAAACCATTCTTTATGCTGCTTCGGCGCAAACTCAAAGCTGACTTGGTCTATAAGGGCTTTGAATTTCTCATCAAAGTCCCATACTGACTCTGTAGGTAACTGTTTGATTTCTTTGAGCTCTGTAATGCACTGTGACTCAGACTTAGGTTTCTTAAACTCTTTAATCATGGTGGTCCTGACCTGGACAAGTGTTCTGGGTACCGCTGTGGCATACTTCATATACCATGTTAAGGCTCATTCTCTTAGTGTGGTGACCAACTGTATAAGTTTAATATTATCATCATGGATTGCTTTAACGGTCCACACGGATTCACATAGAAACCAGTGCTGCTCTGGGTCCTCTGCCCCTGTACCCTTAAAGATAGGTAGCTTCATATCATCCCACATTCTATTTATGCATGGTGGATGTTGATTTGCTGTGTTACTACCACTCGGCGGTGTAGGTGGAGGTGATGTAGCGGTAGTATGTACTGTCTGGGAGCTACTAGATGGAGTTCCTACGGGATTGTTCTGAGTCCCGATGTGTTTCTGTGGGGTATAAGGGTGGTAAGGGATACCCCCTTCTGTTCTGTCTGTATGGATATGACTCTGTTGTCTAGTACTATCTGAACTATCTTCAAATATGGGAGATATGAAATCTACTTTGTATTTCTTTCCACTACGTGTACGTCCAATGTCATCAAAATCACTCTCAAACTCTTGTGACATTATAGTTTGTTACTTATTGATCTGAAACCATATTCATTACTCCTTTTTCATGCAATAACATCTTAATGGACAAGTTTAAATATTTTAGGTACTTACCGCGATATCCTTTGAAGAAGTACCACTCAGCCTCGCTGAAGCTTTTTCTCTGTTCAACTGCAAAATCCGTGACGAAGCCTTCTAGCACACTCACAAGCCAGAAGTCTACTATCCTCGTAATGGGATTATCAAGGTTCTTCACGGTCTGAATCAGCTCCAGTGTCCAGACAATGTTTCTTTTCTTCCTGAATATGTTCTTATCAGTCAACTTTGATAGCCGGTCGTAAAGCGCGTTTCCAAAGGTCGCAAAAAATATCGCATGCAGGTCTGTAACGATATGTTTTTGTAACCAATCCTTTGTACTTAATCTACGACTTTTGTTCTCGTGTTCAGCAAACTCTTTCTCCTTAGACCCAACCCACTTGTTGAGTTCGTCTCTAGTAGGATGCCAATAGAACATCAGTGCTCAGTTTGTTCAAAACCGGCAATAGAACCATTTGTTGGTTGCTATGGGCAGACCCGGGTTTACTGTAATGAACCAACAACACCCCTAGCTCACTGGCCCTTTCGGCAACAGACCACGGAGCGGCCTGAATTCTCTCCCGAAGTGATTCTAATGGGTTGGCCAAAGACTCAAGTGTCTTCGACTAGGTTCTGTGGCATCTTGTGTGCATCTCGCAGCTCTTCTCAACCCGCGAGACCTCTCTCTCTCTGCGATGCGCAGTTTCCTCTTACTCGCGATGACTCTAGCCCTTATCGCATCGCCAGTTCCTCAGCAACACGTAACTCTCTCCTACGCTTGATCCTTACCCAGCGGTATCGCGCACCACAGCTCCTCTGATGGTGCGATATCGCCTCTCTGCGATATCCTACCGCTGCAGCTCAGCGTACCTAGCATTACTTGTGTTCAACTTACAGGACTCAACATACAAGGCTGCTTTACACTGCGACTCTTAACTGTCTTAAGTGAAACAAGGACAAACTCTTATATAGAATACTTTAAGGTTTCAACCTGCATCTATCCCTCTATAATTCTATTAACTGAATAACGCATACATACATTAAACTATAAGCAAAGTTCATGTAATGAGTGACAGATACAACAAGTAAATACAATCACATGAATCAATCACATAACAATCTGATTTTACATGGTTCACTTCCAGGGTAGAAGCTACGTCCACAGAACTGTGTTTTATTATATTTTGAGAGAGTACACAGTTCTGCTGCACCGCATATGCAGCTCGAGATCTTCTAGGTAAATCCGCACACAGCCTGGAGCCCTTCTCTCTTAGATCTCTTTTCTATCTCTATATTGCCTTCTTACAATATTCTCTCTCTCTCTCTCTCAATCCTTGCGGATTGTTACATACATGCTCTATGAGCTAGCTACTGGTTACAGTAATATAACTACCACTGATAACAGAACTAGAGCTTAAGTTCTACAATATAACTGTCTCAAATGTCTTCTTGTCTAACTACCCAACTAATCAACCAACCCTTTTACAATACAAAATACATCCCTTTATAGGCAGCCCGAAGTTCTCGCCATTACAACACTGTGGGCCTGTCCCAACAGTAACCCAAAAACCCTAACTAGTGACAGTCGGCATAACTATACTTGGGGTAGCCGCTTTTTGTCACACCACTGCTCTCTGCAGTCTTCCATGCTTCCCGGCACTGACCATGGGTACAGTGCACCGCTTCTCGTTTCTGTCCTTCGTCTTCAATACCTCGGCCTCATTGCTCCTTTTCCTTTATGAGGGTAGCTGAGCCCTCCTGTCTTCCGCCACTGCCTTCAATGCAGTGGGTGAGCTCTCTCCTCTTAGTCGCTCAGGTACTGTCATCTACTTTGACTTCGCTGCCCTGGTAGTCATAGTTTCCGACTCTGCTCTGCAGCTAGAAACATGCTACAGCGTCATATCTTTAACTTATCTCTTCATCTTCGCCAAACGGTCTATCCGCCAAAATGGCAGCTTTTCCTGTAGCTATGGGACCCTACTCCAACAATCACCATCAACATCATCACCATCAACATCACCAACATCATCATCATCATCATCATCATCAACAACATCCTCATCATCATCACCGTCAACATCATGAACATCATCATCATTCATCATTATGAGTAATAGGGTTCTTTCATTCCTTCAACAATATAATATCTATTATGTGATAATTCCCTTTAGACAATGGCATTTTGTATGGAAAAGCATGCAACATGTGTAAGTAAACACAAAGTATATGTGGGTGGAAGCAATATTTTTCCTTTTCCCAGTACCCTAAAGAAAAATCTCGCGAGTGTAACCCTTAACCTAATAAGTTCTGTAATATGCATGGTGTAGGTTTATATCTATAAACAAAAGCTATATTAAAGCAAAACCAATGTTTTTAACTCAAAATTTAAATTATACTGTTGATGCAACATGTTAACACTAGTACATGTGTATATTTTTTTCGAGATGCTACTTGGCATGCATGGACTGTAACGCACCATATTTTTACTTAGGCATGTTTATCAGCCAGACTTGCTAGGGTTTCGCTCAGTAGGGGACAATGCAGTCACGCCAACGAGGGCCAAAGCTGGAAAGCCATGGATAGTGGGGGTACGGTTGGAATTGCCATGTTTCCAATGCCCAAACACACTAGCAGGAGTTGATAGAATTCAAAATTGCCACTCTGTGAGGTTTTTTGCGCACCGGGCCCAAGTCCACCAGGTGTCCCTGAACGGTATCTGGAGGTGACCTGCAACTCGCCATAGATCAATGCTTGGGCCTCCGATCAATGAACCATTGATTCCGTTGGATTCCTGACATGGGATTTTAGCTAGGGGGGGGCCTCTCCCTCCTATCCATTTCCTGGTGACCTCCATCTACGATGGTTTCTGAAGCTACGGTTTCGCTCAATAGGGAACAATGCAGTCACGCCAACGAGGGCCAAAGCTGGAAAGCCACAAATGGTGGGGATGCGGTTGCCATTGCCATATTTCCCATGCCCAAACACACTAGCAGGAGTTGACAGAATTCAAAATTGCCGCTCCGTGAGGTTTTTTGCGCACCGGGCCCAAGTCCACCAGGTGTCCCTAAACGGTATTTGGAGGTGACCTACAACTCGCCATAGATTGATGCTCGGGCCTCCTATCGACGAACCGTCGATTTCGTTGGATTCATGACGAGGGATTTTAGCTAGGGGGGGCCTCTCCCTCCTGTCCATTTCCCAGCGACCTCCGTCTACGGTGGTTTCTCAAGCTAGGGTTTTGCTCAGTAGGGGACAATGCAGTAACGCCAACGAGGGCCAAAGCTGGAAAGCCATGGATGGTGGGCATGCGGTTGGCATTGCCATATTTCCCATGCCCAAAAACACTAGTAGGAGTTGACAGAATTCAAAATTGCCGCTCTGTGAGGTTTTTTGCGCACCGGGCCCAAGTCCACCAGGTGTCCCTGAACGGTATCTGGAGGTGACCTGCAACTAGCCATAGATCGATGCTCGGGCCTCTGATCGACAAACCATCAATTCTGTTGGATTCATGACAAGGGATTTTAGCTAGGGGGGGGCCTCTCCCTCCTCTCCATTGCCCGATGACCTCCGTCTACGGTGGTTTCTGAAGCTAGGGTTTCGCTCAGTAGGGGACAATGCAGTCATGCCAACGAGGGCCAAAGCTAGAAATCCAAGGATGCATTAGAGGAATTTTGGGGTCTAAAATGGGCCTCCTAAGGAAAATAATAAAATAATAGTTAAAATAATAAAATAATATTGATTAATTTTGGAGGAAGAAAGAAAAAAACTACTTTTTGTGTTCGTATTGTCGACATATCTCCCTGTGTTTTTACTCAAATTTCGATCGGGAGAGCTCGTTGGATGTGGAATTTGATTCCGCATCCAACGAGTACCCACACTGCATACTCTTGACGGATCCCGCTACCCCAAAAACAAGAAATACCTGAAAAAACGTGATGATGACATCATCATCACATTTTTTCAGGTATTTCTTGTTTTTGGGGTAGTGGGATCCATCAAAAGTATGCAGTGTGGGTACTCGTTGGATGCGGAATCAAATTCCGCATCCAACGAGCTCTCCCGATCGAAATTTGAGTAAAAACACAATGAGATATGTCGAAAATACGAACAAAAAAAGTAGTTTTTTTTAATGACAAATATGTCAATTCAACCATTATGGTTGACTTATTTTATTGAAATTCTTTTGGTTCTTGAGTTCCAACTCACAAAAACTTATTTTGGCACGTTTTCTTATAAGGCCCATTTTAGACCCCAAATTTCCTCTAATGGTGGGGATGTGGTTGGCATTGCCATATTTCCCATGCCCAAACACACTAGCAGGAGTTGACAGAATTCAAAATTTCCGCTCCATGAGGTTTTTTGCGCACCGGGCCCAAGTCCACCAGGTGTCCCTGAACGGTATCTGGAGGTGACCTGCAACTCGCCATAGATCAATGCTCGGGCATCCGATCGACGAACCGTCGATTCCGTTGGATTCATGACGTGGGATTTTAGCTAGGGGGGGGCCTCTCCCTCCTGTCCATTTCCCGGTGACCTCCATCTATGATGGTTTTTGAATCTAGGGTTTCGCTCAGTAGGGACAATGCAGTCACGCCAATGAGAGCCAAAGCTGGACAATGCATTTCATTCCAACGAAGGCCAAATTTGGAAAACCCTATCCCTAACTAGGGTTTATTGTTTAACATGCATGTCACATTACCATAACCCTACCAAGGAAACCCTAATCCTAACCCTAATCTTATCTTACTTTCACAACTCAATTCAGAATCAATCTAATGTAGAACTGAAATTTTTCAAATCCGATGGACTTATGCTTCAAATCATGTTGATTCACAAAGTTGGTTCTCAGTCTTTGGATTCTATTGTAGTTCCTTTAATGCTGAGTGATTAGTCATTGGGTGCATGAGGTTTGTTGAATAGTGTTGTTGGTTGTTGATGAAATGTAAAGCATGTATTGCACTTAGTTTTATTAAATTACACTTGAGCATTGACTTAACTTGTAATTTAATGAATCCAAACTCACAATTTTTAATTAGATATATCCAATTGGTGTGCAAGTAGTGAGTTCATTGAAACCTTGAAATACATTGTATTGCACTTATATTTATTAAATTACACGAGCAATAACTTTGACTTTAGTGTGCATGTATTGAGATCATTGAAACCTTTAAATATAATAGTTTTTTCTTTTGACATAGTGCAATCATAAGTAATAGATAATCCTCACAAATCAATACAATGGATTGACACAAGAACATGTGGAAACCAAAGAACAAATTCAAAGTGAAATGTATCGTTCATTTATAACTGAAATGTCAATTGTGTACATGTCTCCAAAAGTACATGTATATCCAAAAGTATCGAAAAGTACATATATATCCAAAAGTAACCAGAAGTACATGTCTCTCCACAACTATCCAAGACTATCCAAGCCACATGTACATGTATCCAAAACTATCCAAGCCACATGTACATGTAAGTGAAATGTCAATGTACATGTCTCCAAAAGTACATGTATCCAAAACTGTCCAAGCCACATGTACACATGTATCGATATGTACATATCCCATAAGACACATCAAAACTCAAGCTTCCTCGTGTTCTTTCTTGAGGGTGATCCTGTAGGCTCAACTATAGGACCAGTGTGCATCTCTAGATCCTGCAAATTAAATATCAATTGTTAAATTCAATTAACTATGTACTAATACATTAGCTCAATAAAATACCATATCTAAAATTACTCAAAAATTATGAAAATGTTAATGGACATTGCATGAAACAATTGTTCATTAATGGACATCTCACCTCAGTGAGAGACTGTGACAAAGGGGATTGGGTTTCTTGTGTAGCAGATGGAGCTGTTGGTTGAACATGAATGATGGTCGCATCAATGGTCGAACCAGAGGGGGCGGGACCTGGTGGTGGTGGTGGCTGCAATCACCAAATCTTGAAATAGTTAGAAATGTGCATGAATAAACAATAGACAACAATCATACACACTATGTCTATATCATGTTAAAATAGTTGTACCTCTGTGTGACTTGTTGCCATTGTAGATGAAGCACTGACTACTGCATCAACCATCTCTGCAAGGTTTTCAACAGTAAACTCTGGCTCTTGATGCAGTAAACATGCAAATCAAACATTAACAAAATATTTTATGCACTGGATTTCAAGTTAACCAAGAAATATCATCGAAGGATATACAAATTACCATGGTATCAGTATCTCCATGGTCGCGAACAACTTCACTCTTTCTAGGAGTAGGTCGTCTCATATACACTTGACCCTTGTTCACATATGGCCTATGGGGAGATACAACTCCAAGAGATGGTCTTGGTGTTTCGGTACCAACCTATAGTCAACAAGAGTTCATGTAGCTAGACATGGATGATTCAACGAACATACATGTATTTAAAAAATGACATTTTTTAAATGTTTAAAATGTTTACCTCCATCACTGCTTCCCCTCGTGTGGGATCTGGCATCTGCCCAGATATTTCCTCGATCGATATGACCATGGATCCTACCTCCATCACTGTTTTCCCCCGTGAAGTATCCGGCATCTGCAAGTTTAATAATTGTAAATATTAGACCATAGATAACATTAGTGAACTAACATGTACAGTATGTGGAAATTAACAATTTAACAAGTATTAAAAAACTAAAATTTTAAAATGTTTACCTTGATGTGAGATACGGGATCAGTGGATGGAATGTCCTGCCCCTGTGTAGAGTGTGGAACATGATACTCTGAGGCGTCGCTGCCGACATAAAGCATCAACTGCAAGTTCACAAAATTAATATATTAGCTCAAACTATACATATGTGTACAAAGACGAAAATAAATGAAGAATTTATTACAATTAACCACATACATGCATCACTCAAAAACCCACTGAATACAACATCTGAGGAAATACCATAGCATGGACGACCACACGATGTGCACTCGTGAGGCTCAAAAGTAGGCTGGGAATGTGCTGATGGTGCTGCACTAGTAGATGGTCCTGCACCAGTGGGTGGTACTACACTAGAAGATGGTACTGCACCATGAGGACATGGTGTATGTACCACACCAGGGACAGATGTCCCTTCCTCACCCATATGCTGAACCATAGTGCTATGGCGAACAACGGCCCATGCCAAACTCAAAAATACCTCACGTGTCTGTGGAATAACATGATGTACAGGTGGGACATCTGGCCCAGGAAACTCCTGCGAGGTGCAGGGATAGGGCGATCAACGTCTCGAAGCCTGGAATTGGGTCGATTTTGGGGCATCCCCCCACCGATCCCATGAAACGCCAATATATCAAAATAGTTTACGTGTTTTCCCAACACGAACTCTGCATACATCTTCCGAAGGAAGTACAACGGGATTTCCCTGTTGTTGTGTGGTGGCATATCAAAAACCATATACCATCTGTCCATCCAGTTATCAACAAATGGTTGATATGTGCACCACTCGATAGAGATATGTGGCCTATTTGTATTTGGGATTTCCCCCATGCGAGGGTCCCTAAACAATGAAAATATATGCTCTTTGGTGATTTTCAACTTTTTTATTGCATTGTAGCTAAGCCCATCAGCGTACTCACGTCTTTTTCTTTCTCTATATGAAGTAATATCATATAGTATGTTTTTTGAAAATGTGATAGTCTCAACAATTGCATCCAAAGTGGATGCAAGTGAACGTCGAATTCTATCACCACCACTAAAAGCAGTACTCAAACCTCTCAACTGGGCAAGCTCAATCAATATTTCCGCATTGGGGTCCATAGCCGCAACTGCAATAAAAAAAACAATAAGAAAATAATTAGAAACGTATACATGGTATATAATGACATATCTTCAAAATTGAAAATGTAAATTAAGGAAAACATACACAAACTTAAGTTTGACTAATTTTTCAAACATAAAAAACTATAAACAATAATTAAAGTTTAACAATTTTACTTTTATTTTGTATCTTTATGGTATTGATTTTTTCTTACATAGGTGTTACTGGGAAAATATATTCAACATATCAATTAAATCATTGGCATGCGGTGGATTCCCTAGCCCCACCAAATCAAATGTCTTTGAGAAAATTGTTAGAGAAGCACAAAATAATATGAAACAAGAAAACTTATTCAGTTGAGAAGTTATGGAATGTATTTACCTTGACATCATAAATCCACTAAAACATGACCACCTCAAAAACTGTTAAAAACCTAATTTCCATTATGTTTGATGCATAAACAAAACATACACAATTATCATTCTCTAAATATTGAATTACATTCCAGTATGTTCTAAAAACCGTTTTAAAGTGATATTCACCCTCTACTTTATTTTGTTGATTATACTCCTCAGTCCACTCTAACATAAATTAAGAATTGTATGCACCATACAAATGTAATGACTCCCACTCCTTAGCATCTACATGTACAAGTAATCATTATTTAAATCCAAATTTACAATATTTAGGATTAGAACAATTGTTACAAAAAAATTGAGTATACCTTTTATCCTCTTTGAAGACCCTCCACCCTCTAATCTTTCTCCTTAAAAAAAATAATCTTGGTTATTGCCCCATAATCATGCTCAATATTCATCTTGGTTATTGCTCAAAATCAAACAAAGTTTCTTTGTCCCATCAAACATTAGCTTGGGAGTTGTTGGATTGATTATTTTATTAAAAAACACAATTATAGGGTAAAAATTGACCAAAAAAAAATGCATTGGGTGATTGAATTACCTTGTTGGATGAAAATGCACGAGTGAAATCTCCTCCCCTCAACCTGAATCAGCTCCTGCAACAATCCCAAGCAGTGCTCTCGCTCCAAAACGCTCCAATGGCCCTTCAATTTCGCGTGCTTGATTGTTAAAATGGGCTGCGGATTTCGGGCCTGTGTATTTAAATTTTTTTTATGATTTGCAAATCGTGTACGCATTTTATAACTACATATCGCGAGCGCGTTTTGTAGTTATATAACGCGTACGCGATATGGCTTCCTATCCTACATGTCCCATGACATGTCAGGCTCGGGTTGAGCCATACCAAGTGCTATGTCAGGCTCGGGTTGATGTATTTTTTGGTAACATGATCTTGTTTTTGAAAACTAGGATTGCATCTTAAAGGTCCCTCATCTTCTTGCACTGACCCGTTTGATAACATGTTGTTATAAAATACTAACCCATCTTTATGTTTTTACCTATACTATGATAAATATAACAATACATACAACGATAAATATAAATAAGATATTAAATATGAAGGATAACGTAAAACATAATTAAGTTAATTATTAACCAATTGACATAACCTTTTATCCAAAAGTTACTGAACACATTAAGTGAAAAATATCTATATGGGGTGCTTATTGTAAAGTCTATATAGTTTTTTATTTAATCAAAATTACTAGACCTAGTAAAAGTTATTTTATTACACCAGTAAATTTGTTTAATAGACTTGGTAAAAAAAATTACTAGACTATAAAAAGTTACCAAGCCCAATAAAAAATATCTACAAAACATTGATTAGAAGAGAACTTTCATAACCAGAAAAATTGCAGGCAACATAGAAATTGATTCCAGATTTGACAAGTTAGAGAAACGATACAGACATGTAAAAGGACAAGTCAAGCAAGTTAGTGAAGAGCAAGAAAATTTGAAGGTGGAAATAACACACACCCATGATATCCTGAGACGAGAACTTAAGAAAATCCACGATACTTAAAAATAAGAATTAACGACAACAAATGAGAAAATCATAGGGTAGCATGACCCAAACGTGCTAGGGATATCTATTTCAAACATACCAGGGGTTGTGTTAAGCGCCTTGTATGGGCTATTTCTCCGTAGTTGGCCATAGTCAGAAAATTCGGCCAACAGGTCTTTGACCTTGTTTGAGAATATTTTTCATTATATTTTGAAAAAAAATCACAATAATATTGTTGATGCCTCTTTCCAGTCTCTGCCTCTTAGAAATAGACATAGTCTCTTTGCAATTTACTAATATCATATTTTATTTTATGTGTATAAAGTTGAATGTAGTTTGAAGAGTGATGGTGACAGATAGGAACACCTTTTGCAAATGCCACAACTCTAGAAATATTGACCAACAACTCCACAGATAAGCTTTGATAACTAAGAAAAAAAAACATTTTCCCAGTAGTATTTCAGTGGTGGAAAATATACACTGGAGGGCGCTCGCACGAAGTTGGTTCCACTTTTTGGTGCCACTTAGGAAATCAGAAACGCACTTCCGAAGTGCAAATCAAGAATGCATATGCGTTATTGATGGTACGTTCAGAATAACCCGAGCCCAAACACAAGGCTAAGGTTCGTGAAAATGTATCACGTATGCAATATATCGCATATGCATGTTGTAATGTTGAATATCGCATATGCGATATTTAACATTATTGTTGGAAGGATTGTTAAATGATCATAATGGATGTGGAAGACACAGTTGATACCTATCCATACTAATGATACTCATCCATGCATCATGTTGGTTCCTTGCATCCATACATCATGTTGGTTCCTTGCTTCATGCTTCATGCTTCAATCTTGCTTCATTAAAGGTGATGGTTCATGGGATGATATGAGTAGGGTGGATTTTTTAGGTTTTATGAAGAAACCATTGTGGAGGATATATGATCTAAAGATATTCGAAATGTAGAGATCGAAAGCCATGATTTTAGGGTAACCATTCAACAACCCTTCCATCTCACTCTCTTCTTCCACTACCTTCCCAATGAAGGTTTCCTACTTCCAACAACACCCAATCAATCAATTTCATTTTGATATTTGCATTGGATGGACTACAATAGCAAGGTCCAAAACATATCTATAGATTTTCCTAGAATTTATTGTTCATACAAAACAATATGGCATAAATGAAAAATGTGAATTATATATATTGTTCTATTCGAGTTTGTTTGAATAGAATGTTTGTGCAAATATTGTAATCTCAGAAGGAACAAGATCAATCATATAATTTCTCATAGCCTCCATAGTCTAATGAGCTTTGAATGACACTCTTTTCATCCTTCCTACTCTTTCCAACCTTCCATCAACTAGTAGATAGGCAAGCCTAAATTTTTCTTCATTAACATATGAGCTTTTAATACACAATAATCCATTTGGTATTGTATCATGAATTCTTCCAATTAAATTATATCTGGATAAAACAAGGAATGTAAGAGGACTCAGAAATGTTTCTTACATACCATAAGATATTTAGTGCTTGTAAGTTGAAAGCGGTATGTGCAAAGGGAAATAATGATCAATGCTATTAAATAATAATAATAAAATAGTGATATTATCTCCACAAAGTAGTATGTTAACATTGCATAGTACATATGGTTAATAATGGATCTCCACAACGTGCCTAGAAAATATACACAAATGATACCACATATTACCCTTATAAAAAAATCATGCAATATAGTGTTTCTTACTTTTCAATATCGCATATGTGATATTGAAAAGCAAAATTAAAAATAAAATAGAGACCGCAGGCCCCTCAAATTTCATTTGCACAGGATCGGGATAGCGAAAAACCGCAAGGGCGAAATAGCGCGAAATAGCGCAAGTGCGATTTGCGTTTTAGATTTTTGAGGTCGAGTTTGAGGTGGATTGCTCCAATGGTAGGTAAATGCTAGATTATCCTTTTCACTTAGTCTTCCATTCTTTAATTTTTTCCATAATTTCATTGTTTTTATAATTATTTTAAACAAATTTTTTTTAAAAATTGAATGTTCAATCAATAATGATTAAAAGTAAAATAACTTGTAGTTTTTTGTTTAAATCTTAACAGACAACACAAATGAACAACACAATGTGGAAATCCCACCCTCTAATAACCCACAACATAACCCACAACCCCCTAACCCAAACCCGAAGGGGGAACAAGATAGAAACGCACAGATTATTGTGCGCTTGGCGTCATTGAGGCGCCTTAGCTCATCTATTAGAGGGGGGGATCGTTTGAGAGAGTCTTTAGCCGATGCCTTAGACACAATAACAGACACAATTGTCGAAGCCCAAGGAGCTCTGTACAACATTACCTTGTACAAAGAATCCAGGAGGCAATACTACTCCGATGGATTGACTCATAAAGACATCAAAGCACTTAAAATTACAAAAGACCTGTTATTTTCATTATTCCGGGACCCTAGCGCCGGATTGGTTCCACCCACCAATCGAGCACACATTTCCATAGACTGGTGTATTGAACCAAATATAAATGCCAATTGGATGGAACGTTGGTATATGGTCTTCGATGAAGACCCCCATGGGAATAGGGACATCCCATTTTATTTCCTTAGGAAGTTGTATACAGAATTCATCCTAGGGAAACATGTTAACTACTTTGATCTCTTAGGAAACCAGGGTGTTGGTCATGGGATTCCCCAAGATAGGGAAGGTGCCAGGACAAATCCTAACCGTGTGCCACGCACACCAAAACCCCCTCGGGTATATCCTCTTGTAGGTCTTGTGATTGAGAATACACAGGAGGCATTATTTGACATGGCAGATACATTGCTTCAGCATGGGACTGATGTCCAAGGTAGTGTAGACCAAGGGGCTAGCACTTTTAAGGTGGGCCCATCTACAGATCACAGAGGAGATGCAGAGTCTTCAGAGCATCGTGTTTCTCCACACCCTTGCACATCGTGTGGAGGCATATTCTATGGCCCTGCTTCCGACTTCCGAGACGATGGATTACTTCGCTTTGTAAGTAAAACTCATTATTTTCATATTATATTTTGTTTCATGTCAAAATGTTCAATTGTTTCGCAATTTATTTCTATTTAATTATCTAACAAATTATGTGAACAAATATACAGCTGGTGTCCCATGGCACACCACAGTCGCATAGTCTGCCGATCAACATTGAGAACATTGATGCAGCTGTCAATATTGCTTATGGGTTTGGTTCTTCACCAATAGGGGTAAGAACTATACTTGTTAATTTGTCAACTTTGTTTACATATTTATAGTATAGATTGTAACATTCAATATGTATCCTAATTTTGATACAACATGTTTTATGCAGGTTGACAGGATGAGTATATTGTATCGCAGCCTATTCCCTCTCATGATGAGGTAGATTCACAGACACAGGTATTATTTGAAATATTCTTTTAATTATGTTTCGCTTTCTTTGGAAAAATCATTTTGTAACTTGTATCGCTTTGACATATGTTACTTTATGCAGGAACCTATTGTGACAGTGGTGCTTGAAGAGCACCAAAGAGAGGTTGTTTTCAACCCACCTCTTCCCCCCAGTCAGGTATGTACGTTTTGCTTTCTTTGGTAGTTCATCATTTTCCTTCCAGGTAGTATATATGTCTCTGATTCACTATTTTATATGAAATTGACATATATATGTTACTTTATATGCAGGCCCCTAGTGAGGCACTAGTGCATGAAGAGCACCAAACCGGTGGCCCACCTTTGACGAGCCAGTAGGTATGTTTATGTAGATTGATTTCTTTGTACGTTTATGTACATATCTTTCTCTGATTTGGTGCTTGAAGAGACCCAAATTGGTGACCCTCCCCCCCCCAAGGTACATGTATATTTGTTAACATTGGCATATATATATATATATATATATATTATGCAGCCTGATAGTGAGCAAGTGGTGCAAGAAGAGCACCCAATCAGGGTCGCTGTTAGTGAGGCACCAGGACCCGTGATTACTTACTCATGTACAGTAAGTAGAAATGTTATTTTGGTTTTGAAATTTGAACAAATGTACATAGAATTTTTAAAGGTTGGTAAATTAACTTACAAAACTTGGTTTTTATGCAGTCTCCACTGATGAGACCTATCCCTCTTATTTAGCGATGGGGATCACCAGTGAGCAGTCGCAAAAGAAAGCTACACTTCTCCGAGGAATCTGGCAGTGGCAGCAAAACGGGGGATAACTAGAAAAAATGTATAGGGGGCATACATAGATGTAACTTTTTGTTCATATGTACACACAGATGTACTTTTTGATCCACTATTTTGTATTATGGCCATGTGGCATGGCAATTTTTGTACAACATTATTGCTATACATATCTAATATAAATCAAGGTTCAAATTTATACATATATATGGTTGACTTGATCTTGGAACATGATATCATGGTTGACTTGGTCTTAGAACATGATATGTGTTGTTCACCTATGTGATATAATGATATGTGTGGTTCGTGCATGTGTGCTAACTTAAATGAATTTCCAATACTTAAAGGAAGAATTTAAATGACTCATCAACTTTTTAACATCATGCAATTCTAACATACAATAACATACCCTAATTTACACACACTAACATACTCTACATTACCCTATGACACTAATATCATACCATACTGTGATACAATAACATGTACCATAACATAACATACTAACAATATGTACCATTTGACACTAAGTCATGCATGCATGTGTAATATATACCATATCATCCCCTACAATACCCTATGATACTAGTTCATCATACCATACTAACATACATCATGTACCCTACAAACCCTAAATTGGTTGAAGTAAACCCTATGGTGCAGGCAAATTTGTGTTCATGAAATCCTAGTTGGTGCATGCAAGTATTGGTGATCATGTGTTTCTAGTTCCCTCTCTAACTTGCATGATTGCTCACTAAACCCTCGTTCCATCTCATACCTTGGTAACCCTAGTTGGAGCATGCAAATTGGTGTTCATGAAAGCCTAGTTGGTGCATGCAAGTATTTGTGACCATGTGTTTCTAGTTCCCTCTCTTAACTTGCAAATTGCTCACCAAACCCTAGTTCCATCTCATACCTTGGTAACCCTAGTTCCACCATGGGCCTTTAATTCCATCTCATCAAAATACCCCAATAGATAACAGCAGACAAAATACTACATGATCTTTGCAAATGTGCCAATTTCAAAAATTGTCCAAAAATTTCTCCCATGTTGGTCCTATATGGGAGAAAAATCCCAATTTCAAAAATTGTCCAAAAATAATAATAATATTATTATAGAAAATATCCAAAAACACACATAGTCTTATACATCCAAAAACCTGTATGAACCAAAAGATTATCTAACTCAGCCAAAATAGTGAAATATACATCTATTACATGTCACCTTTATTTGAATCACAAGGAAGAAACCAAATAGGGCCCTTCAATTCTCTCTTCTAACTCAATATCTTCTAGAATTTGACTTGCTTTAGGAAGAGAATCAACAATAATGTTTAGTTCCCAAAAACGTGATGAAAATAAATGTACTAAAGAGTAGCAGTATTTGACAATTAGGTCTTGTTTAACATCCAATTTATAGTAAAATCCTAGTCAACAAAAACCTAAAGAGTTTTTACACCACCATTGAAAGCACATTTCATCAAGAGCATTGAGTCCATTAATTATGCAAAGTTGTTTGTTCCAATGCCAATTCCAACTTTATACTTACTGACATGCATATCAAAGAAAAATAAGATGCCCTGTGATACTAAAATTCGGATCACTTTGATATGCAACATCA
>LPNX010310856.1:40156-77205 GCA_001517045.1 Pseudotsuga menziesii | reverse complement strand
AATGTATATTAAACTAAAAACATCAAGAAATGTAAATTTCAACAACTCGAGAGCTTGTTATTTTCCGAACTATATTTGGTGGTGTCTAAAGACACCATTCTTGACACCTCCAATGTGTCGTAGATGGTGTTTGTATCCTAGGCACACGAAAGGCTAGACATTAGTAACATCATAAGAAAGAAAAGAGAACCCAATGAAAATGTGCAAACATGGTTTATAGATAACTCACCCGAGGTTGTACGATCGTGTTTATAGTGTCCAATATCCTCTGAATAATATTATGTATGTGAATGGTATCTGTTAATCACAAATTTATTACATTGGTAATACAGTAAGGCTAAATAATGGAAATTGTGCTTCAGAATTCACTTTTAAAAAGGTTAAATAAAGCACCTGACAATGCACTCATACAAGTAGGCCATCCGGATCATCTTTGGTGCCGATGGTGTCCATCAATATTTCGCGCTCTATACGAGGTAGCAAGTATCGTACATGTGACCTATTTTTGTGAGCAAGTGTGCGGAGCTTGATGTTTATACCAACTACTAGGTTGGTGAAGTGGTATACAATAGCTCCTGGTCTATAAGCCTGATATACATATCCACCCTTCCTTTTATGTTGTGCTGCAAGTGTCAAGTACTCCCCTTTTATAACCATCGAGCCGGTTGGGAATTCAATATTTTCATCATCTGTAACAGGTTCTAGAAGTGTTTGTTTCCCCTCTAAGCAACGTGCCAACCAATAGTCAGAATCCCATTCATTATTTTTTGGGGCAACCACTGCATATATCTGACCTGTGAAAGGAAATAGGTCGAGTTAACAATACATTTTGTAAATAAGGTCTTGCATTTCTAATTTCTACATAAATTAAATTCTACAAAGGTCGAGTAAACAATAGATAAATCCATTTTCTTATTTAGGTACTACTCATGTACCTGCTTGGATGAGATCCAATATGCGATCATAGTCTGTAGAAATATGTGTATGATCATCTTCCAAATGGTCTATTTCATTACCCCCGTTGAAATTGGTGCCAAGTGTCACTCGATCCCATGTATCAATGGTATCCGTATGATCACAATCACCCCATTCACCGATTCTATAGGAACTGCAAAAGCAAGCCTTCATTCTTGTCCAAATTTGTAGGGTCGAGTTGTCTGAGCTTCTAATTGAATGAAATTGTCGAGTTCCATGCACTGTGTTCACCCGAGGTGTTTGTGATCGGTCCACATTTGTAACCTCCTAGAATAATCTTCGCACTAAGTGTTTCCTTGTTGCTTGTTCTCCCATGACAGATGCACACCATTGGACTATAGATGCAGCATCTCGAAGGTGAGCACCTGTAAACTTCATCTGTTCCCTTCGAAGGGCATTTTTAATGCATGCACCAGCACCATTGTTCTCTCCTCTTCCATGACCATTTTCAAAGTAGTTCCATACATGTGGCACCTTGTATTTAATGTGCAACAAACACAACCATTCCAATACACGTGTATTCTTGAACTGTCCAGCACAACCATCTGACCAAATGAAATGACAATAAAATGGTATATCCATAGCTATCATGTGATCATAGAATAATTTAAAGCAATGTTGCACGTAATGGATGTCATGGGTCCGATCGTCACTTACGTAGAAGTGACTTTCTTTCAGTATCACACGTTTCTCTTCATTGCTATCTTGCCCATGTCGATACATGATATGCACCATTATGCTCACCTGCTCTGAGTGATAGTATTGACTTTGAATTTCATTTTGTGGTTGTAGGGTGTAATTTTCCGCAAAGTCAACCACTGATAGTATTGTTCCGAGAGGGAAGGTGTCCAGGCATATTCTGAATTGCTCATCTTGCCACCGTGCCATATCGACATGTTGAATGTACTTTTGGATCTTTCCATGAAACTATGGAATAAAATCACAAACTCGCACCTGGTACATGAATATTAATATGTCAATAAACCACATAAAAAATGTGTACATGAATATTAATTTGTCAATATTCTTTACCTGTGAAGTCACCAATTTAATCTTCCTTCTTTCTTTCCCATCATTTAACTAATATATCTCATACTGATAGTTTTGCTTCTCGACAATTGCATTCCCGAATGCTTGATCTTCACCTTCATGGATGCAATCAAACCATAAGGATAGCCCACCCCAATTGTTGCAAGAACCGTCTACACATTGTTTTAAGTAATGTGTCTGCCCATCTTGCCTCGGACACATGATGCTATGGATGAAATCTTTGGATGACATTGGTGGTACTGTACTTGAGCATTCCTACACATGGTTAGGATGCAAAAAACGATGTATACCAAGGCTTGCATTTTTCAAAATATCTTTGCCCGAGCCTTAGCTCTACGTGGGAAACTTTAAACATCTCGAACAGTTGAGTTTGTGTCATGTCAAGATAATGCTTAACATGAGGTTCAGTGTGATGAGAACCCCTACAATGTTTTAACACATCCTTCGTGTTAGAAGAAGGCCTAGTGTTATCATGCCAAAACGTTTGCACTAGGCCCTTCACTGCTTCGACTAACTTTGTGTCTTTGCAGGGCAACCTACCGCTAAATGTCCATAATGTTTCCATTTGTCCCTCTACATCAAGGTTGTCTCTTCTTACTGAATATTTTTTAAGTGTCTTTGGATGTAAAGGAACAATTTGTGATGTGCATTTAAGTAAACAACGTTGTCTTGTGGATCTACATACAATTGATTCAGCCAATACACGACGAGCCACATTACAATCTTTTGAACGAGTTTTTTTACCAATCGATGTGAATGCAGCAGCAAGAGATTTAACAATGTGATTACTTGATTCGATATTCTTCATTGTTGTTATACCTAAATTTCTTCTAACAGTTGCCATATTTCTAGATTTAAGCAAAGCTAAAAACAGTTGGCATTTATCGGCTTCGGATTTGTTATCAAAATATTGTTTCATTATTTGAGAAGAATGATGAAGGATAGTGCATTTAGCCACCTTACCTTCCATGGAAGTCAATCTGCTCTCATCCACTTGTATCCGTTTAGGAGTTCTCTTTTGTTTTGATGCAAAATTTCTTGTCGTTTGAAATGCTGGAGTGACGTTTACATCCACTATCGGCTCACAACTTCGATTAGGAGATTGAACCACCGAACATGGTTGTTGCTGAGTCACATTTACATCGGGAGTAACATAATTATTGAACTCTTCACAAGATTGTTCGTCTACTAATGGATGAATAATATCAACTTCCGTATAACCAACTTCTTTTAATGTTGCATTATCTTCCTCAGCCTCTACGTCAGGTATCTGTTGAGGGGGAATGGGAACTATTTGTTCATGTAATGAATGCCGACAATTTCTTGAATCTTCCCTTTTTTTTTGTTTTCTATTTTCTGCTTCTTCTGGTGTAAGCACCTTCCTTGCTGACTTTCGTCCTCTATTACGTACATTCCCCATTGAAATCCACCCAAACCTGTACAAAACTATGGAATTATGTAAGTAATGATAAAAAATTTCATGTCGAACAGTTCTCTGTGCGTGGGTTCAGACGAATTATGTCTTTTGATACGTTAAAGCTGGCCAACACAACGCCACCCTACATTTTCTATAAAACACATATCGCATATGCGATATAACGCACCTCCGATATATCGTATATGCGATATTGAATTCCATCTTTTTAATGAACAAGTAGGTTTTTACATGTTTTCCATAACGCATATGCGATTTAGTGCTGAATGAAAATGTGCAATTTACATTTATCTAGATATGATGAGGATGAGGGTGATGAACATTGAGGGTGTCCATGAGCATGATGATGAGTATGAGGGTGAGGGTGTCGGTGAGAATGAGGGTGAGGGTGTCGATGATGATGAGGATGAGGGTGTTGATGATGGTGAGGATGAGGCTGATGAACAATGAGGATGAGGATGAGGATGAGGATGATGATAAGGATGAGGATGATGATGATGACGACGATGATGATGATGACCATGATGATGAGGATGAGGATGAGGGTGATGGTGATGATGGGGATGATGATGACGAGGATGGTGATGATGATGATGATGATGACGAGGATGGTGATGATGATGAGGATGATGGTGACGATGAAGATGATGGTGAACAATGATGGTGATGATGAGGAGGATGATGACTATGATGATGAGGAGGAGGATGAGGGTGATGATGATGATGATGATGATGATGATGATGATGACCATGATGATGATGATGAGGATGAGGGTGATTATGATGATGATGATGAGGATGAGGATGCTAATGATGTTGAGGATGAGGGTGTCATGAAGATGATGAGGATGAGGATGAGGAGGAGGAGGAGGAGGAGGAGGAGGAGGGTGATGATGATGATGAGGATGAGGGTGATGATGATGATGATGATGATGATGATGACGAGGATGGTGATGATGATGAGGAGGAGGAGGATCGTGATGATGATGAGGATGATGGTGATGATGAAAATGATGGTGAACAATGATGGTCATGATGAGGAGGATGATGACTATGATGATGATGATGAGGATGAAGGTGATGATGATGATGATGATGATGATGACCATGATGATGATGATAAGGATGAGGGTGATGATGATGATGATGATGAGGATGAGGATTGTGATGATGATGATGATGATGATGTTGAGGATGAGGGTGTCGATGAAGATGATGATGATGATGATGATGATGAGGATGAGGATGAGGGTGATGATGAGGAGGATGATGACTATGATGATGATGAGGAGGATGAGGGTGATGATGATGATGACCGTGATGATGATGATGACCATGATGATGATGACGATGACGATGATGATGATGATGATGACCATGATGATAATGATGAGGATGAGGGTGATGATGAGGAGGAGGAGGATGAGGGTGAGGATTATGATGATGATGAGGATGAGGATGAGGATGAGGGTGTCGATGAAGATGATGATGATGGTGAGGATGAGGGTGATGAACGATGATGATGAGGATCGAGGTTGATGAGGATGAGGATGAGGGTGATGATGAGGATGAGGATGAGGGTGACGATGAAGATGATGATGACGATGATGGTGATGATGAGGAGGATGATGAATATGATGATGATGATGAGGATGAGGGTGTCGATGAAGATGATGATGATGGTGAGGATGAGGGTGATGAACGATGCTAATGAGGATCGAGGTTGATGATGATGAGGATGAGGGAGATGATGATGAGGAGGAGGATGAGGGTGACGATGAAGATGATGATGAACAATGATGGTGATGATGAGGAGGATGATGAATATGATGATGAGGATGATGATGATGATGATGACCATGATGATGATGATGACCATGATGATGATGATGATGATGATGATGACCATGATGATGAGGAGGAGGATGAGGGTGATGAGGAGGAGGATGATGACTATGATGATGCTGATGAGGATGAGGGTGATGATGAGGATGAGGATTATGATGATGAGGAGGAGGAGGAGGAGGATGCTGATGAGGAGGAGGAGGAGGATGCTGATGAGGAGGAGGAGGAGGATGCTGATGATGTTGAGGATGAGGGTGCCGATGAAGACGATGATGATGATGATGATGATGAGGACGAGGGTGATGAGGAGGAGGATGATGACTATGATGATGATGAGGAGGATGAGGGTGATGATGAGGATGACCATGATGATGATGATGAGGATGAGGGTGATGATGAGGAGGAGGAGGATGAGAGTGAGGATTATGATGATGATGATGAGGAGGAGGAGGATGGTGATGATGATGAGGATGAGGGTGTCGATGAAGATGATGATGATGGTGAGGATGAGGGTGATGAACGATGATGATGAGGATCGAGGTTGATGATGATGAGGATGAGGGTGATGATGATGATGAGGATGAGGGTGACAATGAAGATGATGATGAGGATGATGGTGATGATGAGGAGGATGATGAATATGATGATGATGATGAGGATGAGGGTGTCGATTAAGATGATGATGATGGTGAGGATGAGGGTGATGAACGATGCTGATGAGGATCAAGGTTGATGATGATGAGGATGAGGGTGATGATGAGGATGAGGATGAGGGTGACGATTAAGATGATGATGATGGTGAGGATGAGGGTGATGAACGATGCTGATGAGGATCAAGGTTGATGATGATGAGGATGAGGGTGATGATGAGGATGAGGATGAGGGTGACGATGAAGATGATGATGAACAATGATGGTGATGAGGAGGAGGATGATGAATATGATGAGGATGATGAGGATGAGGGTGATGATGATGATGATGATGATGATGATGATGATGATGATGGCCATGATGATGATGATGATGATGGCCATGATGATGATGATGAGGATGAGGGTGATGATGAGGAGGATGATGACTATGATGATTATGATGAGGATGAGGGTGATGATGAGGAGGAGGAGGAAGATGACTATGATGATTATGATGAAGATGAGGGTGATGAGGAGGAGGAGGATGGTGATTATGACCATCATGATGATGATGACGACCATGAGGATGAGGGTGATGATGATGATGACCATGATAATGATGATGAGGAGGAGGAGGAGGAGGATGAGGATGAGTGTGATGAGGAGGAGGAGGAGGATGACGGTGATGATGATGATGAGGATGAGGATGAGGATGATGACCATGATGAAGTTGATGCAGATGAGGGTGATGATGATGATGAGGATGATGAGGATGAGGATGATGATGATGGTGATGAGGATGAGGGTGATGATGATGATGATGATGATGATGACCACGATGATGATGATGAGGATGAGGGTGATGATGAAGAGGAGGAGGATGAGGGTGATGATGATGATGAGGTAGACGATGATGATGATGACCATGATGAAGCTAATGAGGATGAGGGTGATGAGGAGGAGGAGGAGGAGGAGGAGGAGGAGGTTGAGGAGGAGGAAGATGAGGGTGATGATGATGATGATGATGATGATGACCATGATGATGATGATGAGGATGAGGGTGATGAGGAGGAGGAGGAGGAGGAGGGTGATGATGATGATGAGGTTAACAATGATGATGATGAGGATGAGGATGAGGATGATGACGGTGATGATGATGATGATGATGATGATGATGACCATGATGAAGCTGATGAGGATGAGGGTGATGATGATGATGATGATGATGAAAATGAGGATGATGATGATGGTGATGAGGATGAGGGTGATGATGATGATGACGAGGATGATGAGGATGAGGATGATGAGGATGACCATGATGATGATGATTAGGATGAGGGTGATGATGATGATGATGAGGATGAGGGTGATGATGATGATGAGGTTGATGATGATGATGATGAGGATGAGGATGATGATGGTGATGATGGTGATGATGACCATGATGACCATGATGAAGCTGATGAGGATGAGGGTGATGATGATGATGATGAGGATGAGGATGAGGATGAGGATGAGGATGATGATGATGAGGATGAGGATGAGGGTGATGATGCTGATGAGGATGAGGGTGATGATGATGATGAGGAATATGATGAGGATGATGAGGATGAGGATGAGGGTAATGATGATGATGATGATGATGACCATGATGACCATGATGATGCTGATGAGGATGACGATGATGATGATGATGATGATGATGAGTATGATGATGATGATGATGATGATGATGACCATGATGATGCTAATGAGGATGAGGGTGATGATGATGATGATGATGATGACCATGATGATGCTAATGAGGATGAGGGTGATGATGATGATGATGATGAGGATGAGGATGAGGGTGATGATGAGGAGGAGGATGAGTGTGACGATGAAGCTGATGAGGATGAGGGTGATGATGATGATGATGAAGCTGATGAGGGTGATGGTGATGACGATGATGATGAGGAGGAGGAGGAGGATGACTATGATGATGAGGATGAGGATGAGGATGAGGGTGATTATGATGATGATGAGGATGAGGGTGATGGTGATGATGAGGATGAGGGTGATGAACAATGATGCGTTAGGACAAAAACAAATTAGTTAAAACAAAACGCATATGCGTTATAGCTTTATCATATCGCATATGCGATATGAATAAGCTATATCGCATATGCGTTATTTTAAAACTTAAATAATTACCGGGATTAAGATTTGGCATTAGGTTTGGAAGCAGCTTCGGAATACCGAACCTATTGGCTAGGACAAATCAACCAGGGCTATTGCTTGTCTTTTAGAACTCTATCAATATGCTCAGTTTAGATGGCGTGTTTTGATATGACATACACAATATTTTTTATGAAAATGTAGGATATTGTAGAGTACGAAATGACGATTCTGAATATGTAATTTTTTCCTTCAAAACTATGTTTTATTTATTAATAATTATTTTTCTAAATGACACACGTCAGTTTTCGAAAATACATACATCGATTGTTTGTTATATAACTTTTGATTTCCATCACCATTTACCAAAAAAACTATATGGTGCACTAGACGAGATCAAGCTCTATGATCTTATATTTAGAAATTAAGGATTTCATTAATTTTTGCCCCTAAAGTGTTGCATCCGCACATAAGGTTTTAATTTCAAGCTTTTCTGACTTCAATAATTAATAATAATAAAAATAATTCATGAAAAATTTCGAATAAATAGTGTTGCACTAGGCCCATATGTCCTTTATATGTTTGCAAGATTATATCCCAAATGGACATCATTTACCTCATATATTGTTTCACCCGCACAAACATATATGTTAAGATGTGCTGAAATTTTGAAAACCCACTTTCACGGAAACTAATTTTATAATCATTTACACACATTTTCTCTGCATAAATGCTATATATTATGAAATTTGATTCAATTACCTATCTTTTCTCTTTTTACTTCATCTTCAAATAATTTAGGGAAGTACCCCTAATTGTCACCTAAAGTCAAAGTTTCCCATTTATTCCAGTATTATGTGGCATCTAAAGTGTCTTTAAAGGAGTGCCCCGGAGGCATTTTCAAATTAGAAGTGAACAATGTAAATTTTGAAATCAAGTATTTGTGACATTGTTACTACCTCTTTTTTCCCAGTTGGCTATGTATTTGATGCAATTCCATGTAGTGGCTATGTCAAATAATTTTTGCTTTGCTGAATATTTTTTTGGATAGACTTTAGACAATTTGTACTTCTACCTAATTTGAAAAATGTGAAAAATGGATAGACTTTAATCAATAGATTATGATGTGAAAAATGTGGTATCAAAAGTGTTTTTAATGTTGTTGTTTTGGTCCTAAGGTAAATGACAGGTTCTAATAATATAGTTCAGATTTATTTAAGTAGATTGTACCATTATAGTGTATATCCATCTGAACTCCACTCTGAATCTATCAAGAAATCATTTAGATGGATTTAACTGGAGATAATAACAAATCATATTCCTCTATAGCAGACATGTACATATCAATTCTCTCTTACATATCTATAAATATATTTTTTCTTTTTGTATCTATATTTGGTTAACATATAATATTATTATTATTTGTTATAATTATTATATTTTTTAGAAGCGTTACACATGTACATGACATCATATATATCATACTAAGTTGTAGATACACCTTGCTACTCAAATGAACATGGCATGTAATGATTTTGGAATAGCACAATTAACTACATAGAAAGTTGTGATTTTGGAATAGCGTAGTTAGGTTTTTTATCAACTATTCTAGTTTATCAAAAAAACTAGATGAAGTTATTTGTTTTGCTTTAGCAACTACACTTAACAATCAATGTAGGTAATGCAATATGAAAATAGATGCTAGAAACTACTTTGGTCACAAACTTCAAACATAATAAGAAGTGGATTCCAACCTCAAAAATACATTCTTGAGAAGATAACCCTAGTGGCTACACTTTGTCAGATGTGCACAATTGGTGAAAACATTTCATCTTAATGCATATTGTTAGTGTGCACTTTCTTGCAAGTGTTTATATTCTTAAACATTCTTACGAAAGTATATTCTTACCATTCTTGCTATTGTGCTATATTTTTCTACCTTGATGCATTCTTACCTATAGCATTCTTACCAAAGTATATTATTACCATTCTTGTTATTGTGATATATTTATCTACCTTAATGCATTCTTACCTATAAATTTCTTGCAAGTGTTTATATTGCAAATATAAAAACAAATTATAAATAGAAAAGCCTCAACTCGATAGATCATATGATTGTATTTGGCCCTGGTTTTGTTTTTGTATGGTTTGGCTTGAATTCGTTCTCGTTATTATACTTAACGCCAACTAGCTTTGCAAAATCTTTAGTTCTATTTATGCATGGGCCTAGTTAGCTGTCACTAGATAATTAGTTTATTAAATTTCTTGTAACCAAGAAATCCGGTCCATGACCTTCATATTTACAATGTTGTTAGACTTGGATCATTTCATAGTATTTGTTCTTGGACATTTCTGAAATGTATTATTCTATCTTTCACACTAATTTTTTTCTCAAAGTGCTTTTAACATATTCCTCCAAAATCAAGCTTGACCTATTGGAATCATTGTAGACTAGATTTTGAACTTTGCTTACCATTGTTCTCATGTACATGGTTCTCTGAATTCTCTAGAAATGATGGTTTCACTTCTTTTTTGCACATAAACTTTGTCAAGAAACACAACCATAGGGGCATTACCACCTCATGGCTCTTGTTATTGTGAGGAATCAAGGATTTAGGCATATTACTTATATCAAGTGCACCCATATGCAAAAAATTGTCTTTCTCATGTGTTAATTACTAAAAAAACAAAAGTAGGCATTTTATAATTGGATATTGATGCATCTCTAGTGGAATAAAAAGTAGAGATAAAAATGTCAAACGAGCTTTGAATTTAGACTTAATAACCATTATTGCTTGATCATTTTCTTTGGTGATCCCAAAATCACTAATTTGGAGTCTTATGAGTTTAAATTTTGTGTTGTACTCTTCAATTTGAGGAAATTATATTGGATCAAGAGCAATGACTTGCTTTTCTAACCAATAAACTTGCATCGAATTGGTTTTCCCAAAGAGTTGCTTAAAACTTAAACCATGCTTCCTAAGGTGTGTTAATGGATTGTATATAAAAGTTGGGATGTTTAGAGATTGTCATTCCAATTAGACCTTTTGCTTATTTATTATAATTAAGTTCTTTTCTATATTTCTCAACTTCAATTAGTCAAATGTCGAGCCCAAAAATCATTCGATACAAATCTTTCCTCTTGAGTAGATCCTCCATGTATGGTTTCCAAGAACAAAAGTTTGTGTTGGTTGATCAAATCCCGTGAGCATTTATTTTGTAAAAAATAGAAAACAAAATCTAGAGGGAGATAAAATAACTTATACCACTTAATAGATCTTGAAAACTTTTAACCAAATAAAAAATTGAGACTCAAAATTGAGTCTATATATGAGGAGGATGGGCCCTTGAAAAGATGTGAAAATGAGGATGAGCGATGTTTGTCTATTAAAATATTGAAATTGCCTATACCATGTGAGAAAATGCACATGGCTACATGATCATTACAAAATAGAAAACAAACATATTGACATAGGATATACTTGGTAAAAACCTTGAAAGGGGAACATTTATGAAGCAATGGACAACACTCAATTACTTTTCATAATTTTTTGCTTTTACAATGAGGACCCAAGTCCTTTACTTATAGAGATTTATTTACGCAGTTGGCTAATATCAAGACAATTTGCACCTTTTCAGACAAGTTTGGTCGGAATCTGGCAACACGATTGGTTGTTGAAAATGATATTTTCACTGATAAAATTGCAATTTTTAATGCAGAAATCGATTCAGGACCCTCGAATACCCTTGGGGCACCCAGATTATGCAATTCCAATCACTGAAAACTACCCTTTGAAAAAATTCCGTCGGATTTTGGCCGAAAAACTCACAAGATTTTAGGTGCAAATGATCTAGAGTTTAGCTTACCACTTTATTTACATGTACACAATTAATTAAATAATTTGCACATAATTATGCACCGATATATTAATAATGGATAGGCATTTGTAAAACATATGGGTGAAGTAGTTAGGCAAAAACTAAGAGAAAGCATAAAAATGTTTTTTTAATCATTAGATGGGCTAATCACAATGGCTACTACCACTAGCTCATGGGTAACTTAAGTGAATACTTATGTAGTACAAACCACATAAGAAATGTGATTTTTTTGTTCTCGTGTAAAATGAAGGAAAATACTACTTAAAATATATATATTTTATATTGTGATGAATTCTTTATGCAAGCTTAATGGATTGGATGGTGTTACATACAAAACAATAGTAAACAAAATTAATAAATATGGATAAAAACATGAATTTCAAGTTATGGTTTTGTTATTGTTAGGGAGATTCCAATTTTGACATGACTTTTTTACACTACACAATTACATGTATTGTAATAGTGGTTTACTTATTTTTTTAATGTTTACAATTATTTTTTTATGATTATATGAGATCTTATAATATATGTTTGATAACATGTTGTCACAAAATATTCACCCATCTTTATGTTTTTACTGACGATAATAAATATAACAATACATACAACAATAAATATAAATAAGATATTAAATATGAAAGATAATGTAAAAACATAATTAAGTTAAATATTAACTAATTGACATAACCTTTGATTTAAATGGTACTTAAGGCACTCATTGAAAAATATATGTATGGGGAGCTTATTGTAAAGTCTGTATAGTTTTTTATTCAATCAAAATTACCAGACCTAGTAAAAGTTATTTTACTACACCCAGTAAATTTGTTTATCAGACTTGGTAAAAAAAATTACTGAACTATAAAAAAGTTACCAAGCCCAATAAAAAATATCTGCAAAACCTTGATTAGAAGAGAAATCTCATAACCAGAAAAGGAAACATAGAAGTTGATTCCAGATTCGACAAGTTAGAGAAACAATACAGATAGTTAAAAGGCCAAGCCAAGCAAGTTAGTGAAGACCAAGAAAGATTGAAGGTGGAAATAACACACACCCATGATATCATGAGACGGGAACTTGAGAAAATCCATGATACTTAAATATAAGAATTAACGACAACAAATGAGTAGGCCATAAAAAAATGAGGATGCATTGAAGAAAGAGTTAAAACACCTTAGAGATTCATTGATCAACATTAAACCATCAAGTTCAGAAACAGACAACCTACTACCAAGTAGATCCATGAATAGGTTTTTTGTCATTAACCAACAACAACAACCACCACCCTACTTAAATCCACCAATATTTAGGGATCCATCGAGGGCCAAACTACAATTAGCAAAATTTGATAGGGATGAAAAGTATTGTGTGGCTTGGTTTAATAAGGAAAATGAGTACTTTGGCATATACAATATAAAAAAAGATGAAGAAAAATTCTAGCACACTTCTATGCATCTTCAAGGTGATACATATAATTGGTACCTTTGGTGGAAAGGGTTGAAATCTTGTCATATAACTGGGATACATTCAAAAATGAATTTTTAAAAAGATTCCAAGGTATTGTTGAGGACATTTTTTCTCAAACCCCACTAGATTATGACAAATGGTAATGAGGATGAATACACACATGAATGGGAAGCACTAGCCAAGTGAGTACAAGGGTTATCATAAAATAAGCATTGTCTAGAATGAGTAAAAAATGCAGAACACTTCATCCATGGAAAAAACAAGTCTTAAGGAAATAATTGCAAAAGCCAAACTTGAAAGGTAATTGCAGTGTGTGATGTTTCCCTCAGAGTTTAGACTACATGGGAGTGTCGAAATCTTATGTAGGTAATAGTACACCAAGATCTAATGGATATTGTTCTAACTACACAAAATCTCAAGGAAGAAGCATCCCACCCTTCATCATTGTACTTTGTCTACAAAACTATGATTCCACAGATGGGTGGGATGGATACATTCAACTTCTCTAGGCACTAGCTGATGTAAGTCAAGGAAGCACCATGGGTTGCAATTGTTGTATTTATCCATTTCTCTCTTGGATGTCTTAGGCACTTCCTTGAGTTACTCTAATGGATGTATTTAACTCTCTATATTCTTAGATTTTTGGGTCATCTATATGTAAATCTATGATTTTTCTTGGGGGTCGCTTGCTTCTCGTGATTCGATTCAAGGATTTCCACTCATGGCATTCACACAATACATGTATCAAAAATTACCATTGGTTTATATTGAGATTATTGTTGACAAAAAAATGATACAAACCTTGTAAATAAGAAAATACTCTGACAATACCAAGTGAGAATGGAGCATGCATTCTCAACAACTGCAGAACTAGTAAGATAAATACTTTATAGCTCAAGTTTTGTAAGGATAAAGTGGATGATAGATTGTGCGATAATGGCTAATGGAGTTCTAGGAGGATTTGATGAAGGAAGTCGAGCTATGTCATGATTCAATATTATCAATTTTGCTCAAAGCCTGGGAGGAACTACAACCAATGTTTCAAATCTAACCTCTACCTTGCATAGATCCCTCCCGCATGTTGAGAGGGAAGTAATGGGAATAATAGATGGAATGTTGAGGATATCAATGGACTTGGAAGATGTAGAAGATGTATGGAATGATATAGAGCATGGCCTTCTTATTGTTGTCAATACCAATAAACCATTAATTCATTGACTTTCTTTTATGACTAGCTTAAGTGTTTTCTTGCATGAATGCAACATATGTTGCTCTTTAATGAATGTATGCCACTCTAAGCTAGTATCTATAATATATATTTATATATATCATAACATGAAAAAGGTAAAATAGGAAATGTGCCAATAAGAGGTGGGGGGATTAATAAATCGCTTTGAAAGAAGTTTCACATTAGTAGTTATAATATTGGATTACCATATGTGAGGGTGATTAAAATTTGTAAGTAGGAATGTGGGTATCCTCTAGTTAAGCAATGGTTGGAGATCTGTGCAATAAAGTAACCTATAGATCAAGTGGGTATATTATGGAATGTTGATTGTTTCCCATCTCAAACAAGAAATAGTGATACTTTAAACTTGTCTATGTTGTTATTTGTGGATTGCATGGTGTATGCCTTGTAAACATCGATAAAGAGAGCATTATTTAAATAAGTTTTTACTTTATCGGTGAGCAACTATGTGGAGGAAAAAAGGAGAGAATTTATTATATCAAGGTTTTCTAGTAATTATATTTTGTTTTCACTACAGGTGCCAAGAAGTATCATAATGGTTATTATGTGGCTCTTGCTACACATACATGGGATTAAGGAGATTGAAAGTAGAATATAATTTCTACTTGTAGAATTGGTGGTTTTTTCCTTGGGAGATATGTTGTTCCTCTCTATCTTAGTCAATTTACATAATGAAATTGAGTGTTGCATTTATAGGTGTGATCAAATGCTACAAGCTAAAAGAGTATTGGTGTAGTTCTCTATAGCAATATTCGGCAAGCAAATATTGTTGGTGCATATATTATTGAAGGAAATGTTGTGAATGTGTCTTGAGCACCAACAAGCTAATGCGGGCTACACTGCTACTCACTGAAGCGTTTATGTTGTTCTTACAGTGTGGCTGGTAAACGTTTCTCCAAGAAATTCAACAAACATTTCACTTATATGTGTTAAGTTTGACTTTCTTGGATATTATTTTGGTTGCATGATGAACATCAATAGAAAAACAAAGAAGGTGTGACCTTGTAGTTTCTTTGTGCCCTAATAATTCCTTGCAATTTAGTATGCAAACAACATAAAGTTCATGATCCTTTTTTCACACTAATGAATAGTTTGTATTAACAAAATCATCCGCAAAGCAGAGTCTAGAAGTTTTTACATGCCGATTCAGACGGAAAATTGAAAAATCATCTAAAAGGATGTTACAGTCCTCCATAGCCTTACAAAAACATAAAATTCTACTGGTATAAGAAAGATAAAAGATTCCTAGGATCAAAAAGCTTTTACAAAACATAGAAAATACTTGCTAATTTGAATGTTGCTTGACTTCCGAAGATTGACAGATTATGATTATTTCCACACTTACTTATAACTACTACACTGTTTTTTCCTCCATGGGTAGGCCATGGACTCCTTCCATCATGCTTCAATGATCTGAGACCGAAGAGGTGGAGATGCAATTTTTGTTATTGACAGAGTTGCAAAGGAAATCCACGTGTTCTTCCAAAACTATTAAATGTTGACAATGAGCATCCAAGGCTTCATTCGTTAATGCATTTTTCATTCCCATATTTTGAATCTCAGAAGAGAGTGATTGAATAATTGAGTTATTTCTCTTCAATTGATCTTCATGTCGCCTCAAATTCTTATTCAATTCCACAATTTCATTCATATTTTTGTTACAATTTGGGCTCTCCATTTTAAAATCTCTATTGTTGATGTCCCAAATCCCATGCAAGTCATCGATATCCCTATTATTTTTCCTCCCAATCATGCAAAGAACCTGGGAATTAGAGATGAAACACCTAATGCAACCTTTAGCGTACTGATACTCTTCGGTGATGAGCTTTCCTTCTCCTAAGTGGAAATTAAACATGGTTGCGGACCTAAATTTTCTCCTATGAACCTGATTTCTCTTCAAAGTATCTGTCCAATTGACAAAGTTTTAGCAGCCTATCTCTTCACAGTTCCAATCCTTATGCCTCCCAACTAAGCAAAGAACCTGGATGATAGAGAGACATAATGACCCTATACAAATTGAATACACTTCAATTGATACAATATTAAGGTTACCTTCCTTTAAAGAAAAATTTGACCCATTTGTCGACCTGGGAAAACACCTACATTCCTGAAAAATGTGTTGATGTAATTGTAACTTTGGAATGTATTCACTTGTATTTCTTATCTATTGTAACCCGATGTTTATTCCGGGAAGTTTCTATAATGAGAAATTCATGTCAAGTCATTATGGGTAACCCTCCTATTGGTCAAGGGTTAAAGTCCCCACAGTTGTGGGGCCCTTGGGTTATTAAACTATCCTAGTGAAGTCGACCCTAGGTGAGTCATTGTAAGTCGAGGCAATAGTCCCCACCATTGTGTTACCCTCCTATTAGTCGGAGGAGGCAAAGTCCCCACAAGTGGTGGGGCACTAGGGTTATTAGACACTCCTAGAGATGTCGGCTCTAGTAAGTAATTGTTAAGTGAGGCCGACATGTTGGAGTGCACTTCAAGTGAACGGAAGAATATAAATAGAGAGTGAGAGCCTCTCTATTTATCACTTGCAAGACTCACACTCACTCATTGGGGCGCATGAGTGAGAGGAGAAGCTCTCTCAGTGTGAGAGAGAGAGATTGCTGCTGTGTGGAGATCATCTTACTGTTTTGGGGCTTTTACTGTTTTGGTGCTGATTCTATCTCAGAGGAAGTTGCGGGGTTTTCTCCTTTATGGTTTCCCCGAGGAAAAACTCTTTGTGTCTCTTGTCTCTTGTGATGTGCTTATGTTTTATTGTTGTGCTTGTTATTCTCTGAGTTAAAAGATCCTAAGATCATAATGCTAGCTTATATGATGAAAAACTAACAAAATGCTTCCAAAGAATTGACCATATATCGCAGTTTTGACAAGACCTAGGGATAAGGCCTGCAAACAAGTTCTATTTTTTTCTTGATGACTTTTGTAATGGTGGAGCTTGCCTAAATCAAAATGACCACCTCATTCCCACATATAACGAAGATTATGTCCCAAAAGCACAACGAATGTTCTGGAGAAACATTTTACCATTCATATTAAGAATTAAAACATCAAGGCTCTTGTTTATGTGAGCACAATTGATATCTTTCCTATCATCTAGTTAGTACACATCAATTTAGTGAGAATTGAATGAGGACAAATGGATATTTCATGCATAGGTAAATTAGGGAATATGGCTCAAAGAGATATCCCTATTTTTAATTAGACTCAAACCCTTCATTACTTTGGGCAGCACTATTTTCCCTTTCATCCACCTTTTGGTTTTGATGACAAAGAACATTGAAGATGTTAATAGCGTTGAAATTCTTGATCTCATTTTTTATCCTAACTATCCATCTAGCGAGATCGATGTCATTGGGAGGGGAGACACTGTGCACCATCTTGATTATAAATTTTGAGTCTCCAATCAATGAGAAATGGTCTAGTCTGAGAAGTTGAGCTTGAAGGAGGCCTTGATATAAAGTTGCAAATTCCTCTTGGTCGTTAGAGGTTTTCCCCAAACCCCACTCATAATACAACTATTCATATCCATCGACATCCAAAAAATGATCCCCCCCCCTCACACATGCCACCCCTAAGTTCATGATCATTTTTGTAAAAAAGGATATTTGATATTTAAGTTGTGAGAATCAAAGTTTCAAACAATCACTAAAAACCCTATGGATATCTATTGAAGGACTACTAAGGAGTACCATAACAACAAGGTAAAGGTTGGCAATATAATGTTTTTATGCTATCAAGGTTTAGGGAGCGATTATGTGTTCATTGCCCCTGCCCTCAAGGAGTAGGATGAAGCTAGAATCCATATTGATGATGTTGTGTGCTATGGTTAGCCTTCTGGGTTAGAGGTATTCCCCTACCAAACAACCCTTTGGAAAGTGGGAACTAATTACTTCATGAGACATTGGAGCTCACCGACATTAATTTAGACAAAGATTGGGTTATTGCAAATAACACCTTGATTATGGAGTTTTGCTCTGGAGGAGATTGCTTGAGAGCCCTTAAGGCAAAGGTAAAACTTTTCTAGTTTTTTTATGAATCTCTTTAAAGAGCTTAAGCAAGCAAGTGTATGTTACTACATGGATGGAATGGGTGACATATTCGTGCAGTGTATTGCATAAACTTCATATACTAAATCAGGACAAAGAGTGTAGAGAAAGAAGGTAGACATATTATAATCAATAGGAAATGGAGTGCCCCTCACGGGCTTCTTCTTCTATGGAGTAAGGATTATTATAATAAACTAACTCATTTTTCTCCCCATATCTATGTTATATGAATGCATGTTTTGTTTTATTAGTTAATTTATCATGTTGATTTATTATATATGTATTCTACTTTACACAAGTCTTCAATGTTTTTCTATCATGCTAGTTATTAATGGAGAAATGAAGCACCAATGCACTTATGGAAAAAAACGAGCACAGTTGATGGGCATGTATAAATTTATTATTTTACTTTAGAATGAAGTGAAAATTAATGCACTTCATTTTGAAGACACACTTTATGTTCATCACTTTAAATATTGGATACTCATATTTATTTGAATTTTTATTGAACTACAAAAGCATATGTATTTAGTTGTAAATGCATTTTAAATATTGAATACCCATATTTATTTGAATTTTTATTGAACTACAAAAGCATATGTATTTAGTTGTAAATGCATTTAGATATAGGTATCACACTATGGTTTTTAATTTTTTTTTAATTATTAGGCTATGAGTTAGCTCCAATTACATGAAGCTCCTCCATCATCCCTTAAAATCCATAAGTTTGATCATGACTTTTGTAGTAGTTTTGCTTTTAATTATTGTTCATTTGTTTGATATAGTTTTAATTACTTTGACACATGCATGTGCATAAATTTTGATATCTTGTGTCTTGACTATAAAATTGAGATATATGTAGAATATGATTCTACAAGTAAATAGTAAATGAATATGGAGAACTACTTAACCATGTTAATTGTAGTTATTGTATTAGATCTATTTTATGGCATTAATGTGTGGTGGTTCAAAATGTAAATGGTTGAAAATAAATCCTAAGCATGTGAAGATGTTTCTTTTTCTCAATCATTGATTATCCTAAGTGGACAACCTTATAACTCCCACCACTGCCACTAATAGATATGATTTCTTATGTACAAAAGCTAAGTAACCTAAATAGAATTCATAGAAAACTTGATGTTTTTTATATAACTTTCTATTATAGTTCATTGTCATTTCTTCCCTAAGTAGATCTTGTTTATGATTTATAGATTGTTTAGTAATTTGTTGGATACTACATTAATATTGATGAAAATAGTTAGATCCCCTACTAAAACAATATTATCACACAATTAAAAAACACTCCAAAGAGGCATCCACAAGGCAATAATGGTAGAATACCAACTAGAAACATATTTCAAAATTTAATCAACATCAATGAAATAAAGATTAATAACAAATTTTGATAGCCAAATTGTAAAACATAATAGTTTAAGTATTATGCTCAATTGAATTTTAACTTTAATTGAAAATTAATATATGTATTAACTTTTTTAAACAGATTGTTTCCTATAATTTATTTAAATTTTGGATTAAGAGATAAGGGATACATGTTATAATGCTTATCACTTGTACACAAACTATTCCAAAGTTTATTTTAAAAAATATTAAATATGAATACAAGTTGTAAACATATTTCAAAATTTAATAAACATGGGTAAAGATTAATAACAATTTTTGATAGTCAAATTGTAAGAATAATAGATTAAGTATTAAGCTCAATTAAATTTTGATTTTAACTAAAAATTAATGTATGCGGTGACTTTCTTAAATTCATTATTTCTAATTTTTTATTTGAAGATTGGATTAAGAGATAAGGGATGCATGCTTTAATACTTAACTATTCCAAATTATATATATATATATATATATATATATATATATATATATATATTCCCTGAGAAAAAAACTATTTTATTCATTGAATAAAACATGAACTGCTTTTGCAAGCTTACATCATATCGAACATTGAATTCGTGTTGTATCAAAATAACAATCCTTACTTCAATAGGATTGTTTGTTACAATAACCATCATCAACTTTTCTGTTTGCCAATTACTAGGATCCCGCTGAAAACTACAAAAACCATCTACATTCTTTATATTGTTTCATAGTGGAATGTTGAAATGCCTTATGTCACTTCTTCTGTCTCCATTAAGCCAGGCTGATAGGCTAATGCCGCTTCCATATTCAATTCTCGATAGATATGACCAAAGGAGATCCTTCTAAAGCTGGTTTTTAGTGTTTAAATTTCTGCTAGAAGGTATTGTAAGTGTTGGTGCTCTTATGGTTAAAATGATAATTAGTGGATAATTCTATATTAATGATAATTAAAAATTATAGTTTTTCAAATCTTTGATAAATAGATTTAATATTTACAAATATTTGAAAAATCAAAATATTTTTTAGTATATTATTTTTACTTTTATTATTTTCTTTTATTGGTAAAAAGTTCATTGTAGATAGTGAATAACAAGTATTCACTTTTATATAAGTTTTCCTTTATAATTCATATATTGAATTTATTGAATTCCATCTCTTAGATGGTTGTTCTAAGTCATTTTATAATATTTACAAGTAATAGTTGGCTAAAAATTGAATGCGTTATATCTTATATAAGCATTGAAATGCTTATCTTTTTTTATTGGTAATGATACTTCTTCTCCCAAAAGTCTTTTATCAAGTCTTCAAATTTCACTAACTGCATTTTCATTATAGAAAATACATAATTTAATGTATCACATAGTAAATTCATGAAACAATGACATGAATATTTAATTCGGTTAAATTACCTTAATTAGACATACCATTTAAACTAAAACTGTATAAGGCATTCCAGATTTTTTTTTAGAATTAGTGGATAATTCTATATTAATGATAATTAAAAATTATAGTTTTTCAGATTGTAAAAAATCTTTGATAAATAAATTTAATTTTTACAAATATTTGAAAAATCAAAATATTTTTTAGTATATTATTTTTACTTTTATTATTTTCTTTTATTGGTAATAAGTTCCTTGTAGATAGGAAAAACAAGTATTCACTTTTATTTAAGTTTTCATTTATAATTTATGTATTAAATTTATTGAATTCCATCTCTTAATGGTTGTTATAAGTCGTTGGCTAAAAAATGTGTTATATCTTATATAACCATTGAAATGCTTATCTTTTTTATTGTTAATGAACTACTTTTCCCAAAAGTATTTTATCAAGTCTTCAAACATAGTACATAGAGCCTTGAGAATTAGATCCTTCTAAAGCTGGTTTTTAGTGTTTAAATTTCTGCTAGAAGGTGTTGTAAGTGTGGTGCTCTTATGGTTAAAATGATAATTAGTGGATAATTCTGTATTAATGATAATTAAAAATTATAGTTTTTCAAATCTTTGATAAATAGATATAATTTTTACACATATTTGAAAAGTCAAAATATTTTTTAGTATATTATTTTTACTTTCATTATTTTCTTTTATTGGTAAAAAATTCATTGTAGATAGTGAAAACAAGTATTCACTTTTATATAAGTTTTCCTTTATAATTCATATATTTAATTTATTGAATTCCATGGCTTAGATGGTTGTTCTAAGTCATTGTATAATATTTACAAATAATAGTTGGCTAAAAATTGAATGCGTTATATCTTATATAAGCATTGAAATGCTTATCTTTTTTTATTGGTAATGATACTTCTTCTCCCAAAAGTCTTTTATCAAGTCTTCAAATTTCACTAACTGTATTTTCATTATAGAAAATACATAATTTAATGTACCACATAGTAAATTCATGAAATAATGACATGAATATTTAATTCGGTTAAATTACCTTAATTAGACATACCATTTAAACTAAAACTGTATAAGGCATTCCGGATTTTTTTTAGAATTAGTGGATAATTCTATATTAATGATAATTAAAAATTATAGTTTTTCAAATTGTAAAAAATCTTTGATAAATAAATTTAATTTTTACAAATATTTGAAAAATCAAAATATTTTTTAGTATATTATTTTTACTTTTATTATTTTCTTTATTGGTAATAAGTTCCTTGTAGATAGGAAAAACAAGTATTCACTTTTATATAAATTTTCATTTATAATTTATGTATTAAATTTATTGAATTCCATCTCTTCGATGGTTGTTATAAGTCATTGGCTAAAAAATGTGTTATATCTTATATAACCATTAAAATGCTCATTTTTTTTTTTTGTTAATGAACTACTTCTCCCAAAAGTATTTTATCAAGTCTTCAAACATAACATAATACATAAAGCCTAGAGAATTAATGTGTGTTTATTTGATTTATATCTACATCATCATCTAGCTTGGCCACGACTTCACATTTTAAAACGCCAACAACAACATTGATTATGTGTTGTATTAAAATGAATTAATAAATAACAGGATGACTCATAGTTTAAACGTCAACAACAACATAAAACATGAGTTGTATTAAAATGAATTAATAAATAACACAATGTGCAGCGGCCTCCACAAGTCAAAAGCCCAAAAGCAAAAAAATTACAAATTTTCAATTCCATGAGTGTTGTGTAGGATGGCCACCAACCAAAAATACAAGTCAATTTTTATTAAAAAATTAACACTTGTATCCAATGTTGGAATGGGGTATTTTGACCGTCAAATACAGTTAAAAAAAAATTCTGAAAGGTAAATTTATCATTTAAACATATTTTTGAAGAACAATAAAATTTTCAAAAAGTCATTATATTACTACTATTTTTGAAGGGCAACAAAATTACTTCATTATAAATTACTATTAGTAAATTAGTAATATCAATACTTTTACCTTATTATTATATAAAATTATACTTTCCAAATTCCAACCATACTTTCAAGTTTCACTAAAAAAAATATTAACTTAGTATTATTTCCATCATCCATGTTTTTCTATTTTGTAGATTTTCTTGAATTTTTCTGAAACCAAAAAAAATCATTTAACAATGATTTTTCTATTATTTTTTTTATTTTTTTTACTATTGTAATTAGCATCTACATAGTACAAATTTCAGTGCTCAATGCTCAACAAAATGATTTGAAAGTTGGAAGTGGAACTTGGAATGGAGCCTAGAAGCCCTTGAAGTTGGAGAGTGGACAATGGAGGCTAGACTCTGGACACAAAGTCTTGGAAAGCATTATTAAGATTCAAAGGTACTGCTTGTAGAATTTTTTTGGTTTAGATTTAAAGATTTGTTTAAAAATCTATTGATTTGTTTAAAATCTACTATGATTTTCTATATATTTTTTGTAATGTATATATATTTAAACTCCATACTCATGCTCCTAGTTTCAAATTAATCTGGAAAAATGAGTAGTTCATCTTGTAGCTATCAATGTGAATTGGGGTTCATCTTTGTAGCAAGGGTGTAATGGGATTCTGAAGTTTCACTCTGTAAAGGAGTTCAGTTTTAGCGGCGTTGTTAGTCTGGAATATATCTGGGTTCGTCCTCTTCAACTTAGTGATATTGAGGATTTAAACCTGATTTTGTCTAGAATTTGGAGGTTTGTTGTTGTTACATTGACGAGGTTATAGAGTTCAGTTATTCTCGAAAATACGACCCTTCTAAAATTGGTGATATTAAAGGGAATTAAGATCACATAATTATCATCTATGGAAACCGAATTAACTTAACCATGTTGATATTTACTAGCTAAATTATCTCAGATTCTAATACAATAAGACAAGCTTGTATTATATATATATATATATATATATAAAAGACAAGTTTGTATTGTCCATCAGTGATACATATTACAAACTACTGCGTATTAAAGACAAGCTTGTATTGTCTATCAGTGATACAAACTAAATGCATAAGAAAAAATTCCACATTTTTCACAGCCAAAGAGATTCTTAAATCTCAATGTGGGACTTTCAATGATTGGTTAACTGTTGAGTAGTTATTGCAAGACTGCTGTCAATGGACAACCAGAAATATACCCATGGGCCACCAATATGGAAGGAAAAACCTCAAAAAACTAAAAACAAATAAAAGAAATTTTCAAGTCTAAACTTTTGGAGTCCCTTTGCATTTGAGCTTCTTTAAGAATCAAGTTAATGTATCATGATAGATATTAATTATGACGATTTTCTTTTAATATAAAAATGTCCAAAAAATTTTATTTTGAAAAAAAAAATTAACAATAATTAATTATTGAAGGGTAAATTTTTTAGCAAACCTTCAATATTGAAGGATAAAAATTTTAGCAAGCCTTCACTCTTGAAGGGTAAATTTTTTAACAAAACGTTTCATGACCGGCAATATAAAATGTCAAAACGTTAAAAAAAATATTTGACGATAGAATAAAAACCAAATTAGAGCATTTTTTTCACGTTACATGTAATGTAGTTCAACAAATTTATCTGACCACTAAGATCTACGACGCCTATAGCTCCAGAATATCTAATGGATAACATTTTGAACATGTTTCATCTAAAATATTCTGGCACACTTTTTGCTTCGGATTGAACCCTAAATACTAGTAGAAAGACCCTTTCGGCCATATGAAACTACGAAAACCCATTGAATCAAAGACCAAATGGAAGATCACTTGAAGCAACATTGGATTCCACATCGCGATGAGAATAACCAACAGATTTAAAACTGAAAATCTAAGAACAAAAGTTCAACTCCAAAAATTTAACAAGAAAAGCTTCAGTAGAAAAAGCATTGCAATCCATGAGATTAAAAAGATTTCTTATCATATAAGCTCGAAGCCTCGTTGTTGACTATTAAGCAAGCATTCACGCACACCATAGTTGCATATTTTCCCATCCCATGTTTTTCTCATAAATCTTCACTAAGCTAAATTCGATAAAGTCAATGAATAATCAGATCACTGTCATTCAAAGGCTTCATGTCCTGTATAACATTCGTACCAAGATGGCCAACATTTTCATGTTTTTTTTACAAGAAAACGATCAACTCCATTGAATTCAAGGCTTCATGTCTTGTATGACATTCGTACCAAGAAGGCCAACATTTTCATGTTTTTTTTACAAGAAAACGATCAACTCCATTGAATTCAATCTTGACGATCAACTCCGTTGGATTCAAGCTTTGTAATTAGTAATTACATACTCAGACTAACATACATACTCATATGAACATCAGACTTACATACTCGTATGAACATCAAGTACCAAAGTTTAGGACTATAAAATTTTGGACATCACATCTCATCTCAGGTTCACCAATTAGTAGGTATGAGAGGATTAATGTCAGATCCTCAAGGACAAATAATTGATCTACCCATTCGAAGAAATTTACGCGAAGGGCTCTCAGAAACCATCCATCTATCCAAGATAGCCCAGGTTCTCGCTTTTGTATTTACCAGCCAGCCAGCAAGACCAAGCTATATCCTAAAGAGCCATAGTGGGTCCACATAGGGAGGGCTACCGTCTTAAGCAACACCATTAACAATCTTGTTATGAATGCAAACTGGAGCGTTATGAGTAGAGTATCGCTCGGTGGAATGATGAACTAGCTTAGTTTCATAAAATTTTGAACTATGAAAATCAAAATTCCATGTGTTTTAGGATTTACCATAACTTTTGAAACACTCGATTTTAAAAACACAAAATTAGACATCTACTGTTGTCTCAAAAGAACACGTTTCGCAATTTTAAAAAGACAAAGTTAGACATCTATGTTTGTCTCAAAAGAACACGTTTTTGCATATTTCATATGCAATTTTAAATCTAGCTTTGAGGGAATTTTGAAATTTTATAAAATCAGTTTAAATTAAACATTATTCATTCATTTCCAAATTCTAAGATGGCAGTTTTGAGGGTTAGTTCAAATGGTCACGAGTTAGACTCTAGCTATCAAGAGAGGTGCTTGGAACTTGGGCAATTCTAAAGGGGGAATCCAAAATGACAATTTTCAATTACTTTAATATCAATTAAATGGATATCATTTTCCATGGGACATGTCAAATTCAAAATAGGGCATGTTCATAGGAACTTCCAATCCTTAAACACAATAATTTGAATAGCAAAACTATTCGATTCACATTAAGTCTTTCCAAACACATTGTGTAGATACAACTACAAAATGGTATATACTTGGCTAAAATATAATCTTTGAGAAAGAAAATATATCATATCCATGTCCATTAATAACTATAAAGTGGTCAACCTACCTAAGTCTATCAAAACTTTCCAAACCTCAAGTCACACTGAAACTTTGTTTCTACCTACACAAGTAAACAATTGGCCAAAATTTACAAACAAGCTCGTTCTTTTATAATCAACGATCTAAATGAATTACAGTAGGCCCACTTTACCTTCCAACATGAAGGTATTTCACAACTTCCAACTGAACAAAGAGGAAATTTAATGGAAAAAAGAAAACTGAATAAAGTTGTTGTATCGCTTACTATTGAACAAATACATATGATTGCATACATGGTTTTCTAATTCATACTAGAGAAAAGAAAATAAGTGGAATACTAGATTGAGAAAGAATTTAGTATTTACCATAACTCCATTCCAGTGCTCATCATTGGCACTAACCACAAATAATATAACAGTATTCCCTTTTGCTGTAGCTTTTGCAGAATTGTATGTACCAGTCAACACATATGGAGCCAACAATGTATACTGGAAGAGGGAAAAACAACATAGTAAGGATAATATAATGAATTAAATATAATCATTTGAAAATTGAAAGTAAAATCAGAATACATGTCTTTGAAATCGAATACCATTTTTTTTTGCATTGAATGATGCAAAGCAATGTTTTTTGAAACGTTACAGTCAGAAATTTATTTTGAATGTTCAGACAAAGCAATAACCATGTTAGTTCCCAGACATTTCCAAGAAAACACTTTCATGCAACTTGTTTACATTGCTCTCAACAAGCTCATCTGTGTCATAGTTCTCAGATGGACGCCAGTATAAGGGGCACTTTCAGAAGTTGAACAACAGATTTCAAGTGTGCTTCCTTAGTTCATTTCCAATAGGAAGATGGCCTGATTCCTAAGAAAAATCAAACTTTTCTAGGCACATTTCTAAAGGAAGACAAATCAGTGTTGGAGGTTCAAATTGAAATAAGAAATGTGCAGTATTACTTGGGCATATGGCACCTTATCATACCTTGTAGCAGAGAATGGATCACTAGTAGAACTCCCAAAATTGCATCCTTGTGGCGATATCAATGTGCTAGGTACTTGAGGTTATATATGCAGTGGATATCTTAAATAAAGAAAGCACGCTGTCACCTTCAGGTGTTTTCTAATTGGTTCAACTTCCTCTTAAGATTGTGATTACAAAGGGGCTGCAAATGACTGAAGGATATGACTCCATGAAAGGCACTAACTAAACAATGATCCTTTAAAAGAAGAGAATGGTGGTTGTTGCCATTTGGGTGTACATCTGTGCTAGATCCTGGTGGAAATGGCAGCAGCAATGGAGACATTAAACTTATCTAGAGAAATGCAGATTTTCTGGAAGGGCTGACCTGTGCCAGAGAGTTCTAGGGCCGACCTATGTCTATGAAGCCTAGGGCCCACCTATATTTTATTGTTGTTCTATTTTGGAGGAAGAACACGTGTATTAACACACCTGTCCTAGAGCATGCATATTGAGGTTTGTATTGGATGATTGAGGATCAGGACTGAGGTAGCAGATAAAACACTGGAGCATGCTGGTGCTACTCTATCAGCTTTGAGTATAAAACAACATATATTGATATGGACAAAATTCATTTACTATTTCCATGAAGGGTGAGCTGGTGCTGGCAATTCTGCAACAAATCAGCAAAGTTTTAGTCTACAGGAATATGGGAACATAAAGAGCAAGGAGCCTTTTGCAGAGAGCAATCAAGTCTACACTTTTGTTATGACGGAATGATGCTGACGGATGAATAAATGCACAGAGAGAAACAGAATTCCCAGCGCTGCATATGTATCTTTGACTGTAAGTTTTGATGACAGCAAGCCAAATATGAAGGAATGAAAGCTACAGGAAACACATTATCCAGACAGCCTAACTTTTTTAGTGAAGAGTTAAATAATTTTAGTTTGAATATCCACAACTAAATTCAGTTTCTATCAAACCATGTAGCAGTCTTTGATACCTTCGCCACTGATACAGCATTTGAGTTAGTAAAGTAAGTTGTTATTAGGAGATATTCCAGTATAAGCAGCTCTAGTGATTGATGGGTTTCCTGTGCAAAAGATATTTCAGAATCTTCACATCTCCAGGCAACATTTTTTATGCACATTAGAGCTCAGTATTGCTGATTTATGGAGGTCATGTACACAACATCCATCATATAGGGCAAGCATACAGTTCTTACTGCTCCAGGTTTGAGAGAAATCAGTAAAACAGCCATGAAAGCACCATTTTGAGGGCATCTTCTCTAGAAATAAGCCCCTCAGTCACAACATGTACCAAGCAGGCCTTGAATATCTGAAAAAGGACATCTCCCGCATGTTTCAAGGACTTAGTAGGTGGGGCGTCCTAGCCTAAAGAGATGTAGGCATATTTTATTGCAAAAGGTTACATGGTAAAAGGAAGAAGTCATCCTGAAAAGACATTTTGGTTCAAGACAAAGGAATGCACACATGACAAAAAACCAATAATTGGAGGATGAGACATTTGAGCCCTTGGAGGTGACACCCTAGATTTAGGGTATTTGTTGTGTCTTCCATGAATATAATCGTCGGACCTTGCCTTGAGGAAAGACCCCTTGGAGCTTGGGTTGGTTAACATTGGAGAAAATGCCCTTGAGGGTTTTGTTACTTTGGACTTGTTTTAGGCATCCCAAGTCTTTTGACTCCTGAATGGGGGGAGATGTCTACCATGAAGAGGAGACACACGGCAGAACCATCTTATTATTTTATGCATTGTTGACTTGTCATATTGTTTTCCTTTGGAAAAAAGTATGGATCTATAAGACTCCAAGCTTCTTTTATTATTGTTCTTGAAGAGATATGTGAATTTAGGAAAATAAACCATATTTTATTGTAAAAGGATATGGAGTTTAACTCTATTTAAAGAGCAGCTCTCTCCATTTGTAGTCATGGTTGGATTTGTGAGGAGTTTCCCTCATTGGACCTTCATTGAATATCTTTTTGAAGGCTAAATGAAAAGTGCACAGTTTTATTTTATCACATGTGTGGCTTATGTTTTCATTTATAATTGTTGAAGATTGATGCTAGAAGTTTTATTTTTGGTTTTTTAGGTAAATCTCCTGGGGCAAACCTCCCGAAAACTTTCCCTCACTTTGAGGATCGTACCCAGGCTAAACCCTAGATTCTTCAGAGCACAAAGGAAAGTCGACAACAGGGCTCAAAGCCAACACAACCATTTACTCATTATAAGCTCATCATGTCATTTATGAAAATAGAACCTAGGTGGGGAGGATAACACTCCATCCCACTCTAGAAATATTGACAAAAATTTCAGACTTTTGTCAAACACTTAGTTTACCCAGATTTCAAACTTAAAACTTGTCATCTTTTAATAAAGTCATCTTTTACTTTATGAAATAAGTGCACTTTATCTTATAAAGTCACTTTATAAAATTAAAACAAGGGAATACTTCATAAAAAGCCCCATTACATAAGAGTCACTTTAAAACTTTATAAAACAGCATTACAAAGTAAAGTAGCCTAGCTAGTGCATGGTCACTTCCGCATACAAGACAAAAACATGCGGAGTGCCTCCAGAGCTAAATCACTAACACTTCGTCTTAGCGAGGGAGATACTCACTGCCATCATCAACAGGTCCTGTCCTCAAATCCATCACACTGTTCGCTGTAGGAGCTCCCTCTGAACCTAGAACCAACGCTACTACCTGCACAAAACTTGAATCTGAAGATAACCTCTTGGAAGCCACCCTGAATTCTGAGCTCCTAGGAGAATCCATTTTCCAATCTTAAGCATTGGTTCGCTCATGCTGGTTGAGCCTCCTGCAAGTACTCAGAAGAGACTCCCTCTCTGCCATCGAAACTCGAGACTGTACCCTTGGCGCCATTGCAGCCTCAGGAGCCTCTTGCTCCTCGTCTGATTCATGAACCGTGGGCTATGCACTAAACTTGTACAACTCACTGAATCGATCACCAATCAATTGTGGATCAATCAATCCCGCTCTCTCCGAGTATATATAAACATGTCCCAAATCATCTCTATTTGGAAAAATGTACACGTCCCCTCCGGAACAATGTCGAATACCCTGCATCTACCAAGGCTGAGATCGAGAGCAAGTTTACCCTCATCCCTGGAACAAACAGAACCCGATCCTGCTCGATGTATCCTTGATGACTAAGTTGGAATCTAATATTTCCAACTCCTCACACTGCACGTGCATGTCCCCCTTCTGACTAAACAAACCGGTCAAGAACAGTATCAGAAATGATGCAGAATATATGCCATATTCCGGTCATATGACGTGAGGCTCTACTTTCAACATATCAAGTACCATTCTAAATCACTCCATTGCTACCGGCACTAGAAATAAGGGAGAACAACGAGAAGTCCTTCTCGAATCTTCTCGCAAAGTCCTCTAATTTTGGTGAAGCTCCAACAATCGTATCCCCATTCTTTTCCTTCTTCTCAGGACACTGAGAAGCAAAGTGGTCATACTGGCTGCAAGCAAAACATCGAACTTTGATCAAGTCCTTCTTGGACTTCTTCTTGCTCTTAACAGAAAGAGCAACATTCTCTTCATTAACACCCTCCTTTTGTTCTCTACCTTGAGATCCTCTTCCCGAATCTCCTCCCGAGTGAAATCATCCCATAATCTGCTCCAATCTGGAAGGTTTTCTCGAGCAGCCACACACTTCACAAAGACTTCCCATTCCTTAGTGAATCCTTTCAAGGCTATCCTCACTAACTCAAAATCAGAAATGACTTCTCCAACTACAGCTAGCTCATCTTTTATTTGGGCCACCAGGGTAAGAAAAGATGCTACACCCTCACCCTTGGCCATCTTGGTTCCCTGCAATTTTTTCTTTAGAGCCATTATCCAGTTCTCATTCTTAGCCTCGTACAAGCCTTTCAATGTAGTCCACATTTCATAAGCAATCTTCTTCTCGACTACATGTGGAATAAGGTGGTCCCTTATATCATCCAGAATCAACCTTTGGACTTTGGCCTCTTTTACCTCGTGAACATCCAAAGCAACAGGATCAGTTATCACGATGCTAACTATGATCCATATTCTGTTTTCCTTGAGAACAACAGTCATCCTAACTTTCCACTGCAAGTAGTTGGACATACCATCCAACTGATCCTCATATCTAATACAAGCAGCCATCTCTGGTATCAAAGAAAAAAAAATAGACCACCAAAAAGAACAATAGCTTCACTCTTCCCCACCACCTGCAAGTCACATCCAGAAAAGGTCTTCCAATACACAAGTTGTTAAAAAAATAGGCCAACAACTCAACACTACTGTTGTACCCACAATCAGCTGTAAACACAAAGCCTCAGCTCTGAAACCATGTAGAAATATTGACAAAAATTTCAGACTTTTGTCAAACACTTAATTTACCCAAATTTCAGACTTAAAACTCGTTGTTAATAAAAACACCTCTCATGCATTTAAATCAATAACCCAACAAGCTGAAACACTAAAACTAAGTCTGTAGCAACGGAAAATCACATAAAAAATAGCAAACTAATAAACCCATAAAACAACAGAAATTTGGTCAATGTGACCCTAGAAAAACCCCACCCTGGGGAAAACCGATCAAAGAGAAAAAAATTGCAACATTTATCAGGTAGAAAATGAATTTATAGCAGCATTTATTTCAGCAATAAATAACTGTACCATTCCCTCAAAAATCGTGCCCACCTCAAAAAATGTGCCCAGCTAACTGTACGACTTGTACAGCCTCCATACCAACAACCTGCCTCAATTTTTGTGCCCAACAATCCGTACATTGTACGGCCCTAGAAATGCGTTCCCAACACTTCGTACATGTACAACCCTCCTCAAAAAACTTGCCTAGTAGGTACAATACTGAATGTACAGTACTATACGATACACCAACAATAAATGTCTCGGAAAATGTGCCCAGGTCCTTGGGATTCGTGCCCACTTGAAAAAAAAAATTATCCATGAGATTCGTGCTCACTTGAGAAAAATTGTAGCTCCCTCTCTCTCTGCAAATCACCCAGCCAAAAATGCTCACTCTTGGAAATGCTTTCCTTCTACTTGTCATGCACAATACCCTATGCTTTCTTTTATAACTTGAGAGTGACTTTTCACCTTCCTCGTTCCCTAAATCCAAAGGCCAAGTTTTAATCTTGCCTTTACATGATCAAGGGTTGAGAAACTTTCCCTCCAAAAGCAGTTACATTTAATTTTAATAAAGTCACATTTTACTTTATGAAACAAGTGCACCTTATCTCATAAAGTCACTTTATAAAATTAAAACAAGGGAATACTTTATAAAAAGTCTCATTACATAAGAGTCACTTTAAAACTTTATAAAACAGCATTACAAAGAAAAGTAGCCTAGTTAGTGCATGGTCACTTCCACATACAAGAGAAAAACATGCAGAGTGTCTCCAGAGCTAAATCACTAACAAGTGTATGGAGAAGCGACCATGCACTAGCTAGGCTAGTTTACTTTGTAATGCTATTTTATAAAGTTTAAAGTGACTCTTATGTAAATGAGACTTTTCATAAAATATTCCCTTGTTTTAATTTTATAAAGTGACTTCATAAGATAAGGTACATTTGTTTCATAAAGTAAATGGTGACTTTATTAAAATTAAATGTAACCACTTTTGGTGGGGGGAGTTTCTCAACCCTTGATCTTGAAAAGGAAAGATTTAATCTTGGCCTTTGGAATTAGGGAATGGGGAAGGTGAAAATTCACTCTCAAGTTATAAGAGAGAGCCTAGGGTAGTGTACAAGACAAGTTGAAGGAAAGCATTTCCAAGAGTGAGCATTTTTTTTGCTGGGTTATTTGCAGAGAGAGAGAGAGAGCTGCGTTTTTCTCAAGTGGGCACAAATCCCAAGGAGGAATTTTTTCTCAAGTGGACACAAATCCCAAGGAGCTGGGCACATTTCCCAAGGCATTTAGTTATGTTGAGTTGTATTGTTCTGTACAGTCTATACGGCAAAGGACTGGCATGAATTTCGAGAAAAATTTTGGGCACGATTTTCTAGAAGATGAAAAAAATTGGGCATGGAAATTTGTTCACCGCACAAATCTATACATGTCATAATGTCAGCTGGGCACAGAAATCGAGGTAGGCACGAAAATCAAGGAATCTGGTACAGTCATTTAGTGCAGAAATAAATACTACTGTAAATTAATTTTCTGCCTGATAAATGTTGCAATAAAATTTCTCTTGGACTCATTTTCCCCAGGGTGGGGTTTTTCCAGCTTCACATTGACCAAATTTCTGTTGTTTTATGGGTTTATTAGTCTGTTGTTTTTTATGTGATTTTCTGCTACTACGGACTTAGTTTCAATGTTTCAGCTTGTTGGGTTATTGATTTAAATGCATGAGAAGTGTTTTTATTAATGACAAGTTTTAAATCTAAAATTTAGGTAAACTAAGTGTTTGACAAAAGTCTGAAATTTTTGTCAATATTTCTACATGGTATCGGAGCCGAGGCTCTAAAGACTAAGATTACAACTGACTATGGGTGCAACAATAGTGTTGAGTTGTTGGGCAATGGTTCTTGCTGTGTTTTTTTTTAACAACTTATATATTGGAAGACCTTGTCCTGGATGTGACTTGCAAGTGGTGGAGAAGAGTGAAGCTATTATTCTTTTCGTGGTCTAATTTTTCTTTGATAGCAAAGACGGTTGCATGCATCAGATATAAGGATCGGTTGAATGGTATGTCCAACTACTTGCAGTGGAAAGTCAGGATGACTGATGTTCTCAAAGAAAACAGACTATGGATCATAGTTAGCACTGTGGTAACTCCTCCTCCTGATACTGATCTTGTTGCTTTGGATATGCATGAGGTAAAAGAGGCCAAAACCCAAAGGTCGATTCTATATGGTATAAGGGACCACCTTATTCCACATGTAGTTGAGAAGAAGAGTGCTTATAATATGTGGACTACATTGAAAGGCTTATATGAGGCTAAGAATGAGAACCGGATAATGGCTCTCAAGAAAAAATTGCAGAGAACCAAGATGGCCTAGGGTGAGGGTGTAGCATGTTTTCTTACCTGGGTGGCCAAGATAAAAGATGAGCTAACTGCAGTTTGAGAAGTCATTTTTTATTCTGAGTTAGTAAGGATAGCCTTGAAAGGCATGACTAAGGAATGGGAAGTCTTTGTGAAGTGTGTGGTTGCTTGAGAAAAACTTCCAGATTGGAATAGATTATGGGATGATTTCACTCAAGAGGAGATCCGGGAAGGATCTCAAGGTAGTGGACAGAAGGAGGGTGCTAATGAAGAGAATGTTGTTCTTTCTGCTAAGAGCAAGAAAAAGTCCAAGAAGGACTTGAGCAAAGTTCAATGTTTTGCTTGCAGCCAGTATGGACACTTTGCTTCTCAGTGTCCTGAGAAGGAGGAGGAAGATACGGTTGTTGCAGCTACAACAAAATAAGAGAACTTTGCGAGAAGATTCGAGAAGGAGTTCTCATTGTTCTCCCTTATTTCTAGTGTCGGTACCTATTAAGACTGAAATTGTACCCGGTCTTTATGTGCTTTTTTTCAAATGTTTGTTCCTTATTCACTTCTCATTTTATCTTATTTTAAATTTTAATGATTTTGAATGTCTTTTTATTTTATATGTTATAGCTTTTGTTTTTATTTATTTTATCATTTCTTAAGATTTTACTGAGTGGCTTATTAAGTATTAATTTCAGGTTAGATTTTTGTTTCAAGAAGGGCTATAGAGCTAAGAACATTGGATGTATTTTCAGATTGATACATGACTCTCATGTAAGTTTTTGAAGACCGAGACTGATTTATATACAATATAAGCCATTTTATCCTATCTATTGATTTTGTTTATGGCCAGTTTGACCACTCATCCTATGATTTCATTTCTTGATTAAAGTTCTATTCATGTGAATGCTCATATGTTGTGGACAAAACTAGAACTTTGCTTATGAATGTTTATGGTTTATGTTATCTTTTATACATTCATGTCTCGGTTCTTTGATGTTATTTCATGATTTAGTACCTGTATTAGTTTGATGATTGATTACCTTCATGTGAATGAAACCTTCAAACCAAAAAATTACTAAAACAAATTCCATTTTTCTTTTAATTGTTTTGAGATTGTACTAGCTTGTTCCCTTTGTAGTCTAGGGACAATTTCTAGCACAAACATCTTTGGTGCCGTTGCCGAGGACGAAAGTGAAGTATATCTTTTCTGGGATATTATTATTGATCTAATTTTGAGAGGTGAACAAAATCAAAAACTTTTTAGACTACATTTTTACCAAATATTGGTTCATAGTGGCTACCAGAAAGATTGGAACAAGAGGAAAACATACTTCACCTTTACATTCAGGTGTCTCAAATCCAGAGCAGATTTTGAAAGAAGCTAGACAAATTCGAAGATCTCAGTCTTCTCCTTCTTTGTTTACTCCTGATCAGTTAGAGTCGGCATCCTCTTTTGCATATTCAGAACTTCAATCTAAAGAGGAAAAACAAAATCTGTCTTGGTTAGTCCCTTCTACACCAGTTGAGACCTTTCAAATTTTCACTAAGCCAATGTCTTGTCAAAAAATAAAAACTGAGGTTCCTGATAAGACTCCCTTGTTTCAGTTTAAACCTTGTAAACTCTCTTAGCAACCAAGTCCGAGCAAAGTTAGTCAGCCTTTTTCTTCACCAAACCAAAGTAGTTTCAAGATGGCAGACAGCAAACTCTTGACATGATGGATCGAATGGTAGTTGCTACATATGCTCCCTTAGTTCTTCCCCAGCCCCTAAATGCTCTCCCTGGAGGAGACTATCAGAAATACCTTCCTAGGTTTAATGATCAGGGTGAGACTACTGCTGAAGAACATTGGGATGCATTTCTAAGTTATGCAGACAATCAGAATATTGAAGCTAAAGATGTGTGGATGAGGATGTTTGTTCAGAGCTTAGATGGGGAGGTAAGGAAATGGTTCCGAGAATTACCAGCTAATTCAATAACTCTTATAGAAGAACTACAAGATGTGTTTATGAGGCAGTGGGGGGACACACAAAGGACCATACTTATTACATTACAGAATTTGGAGCTTTGAAAAGGAAAAAAGATGAAATTGTAGCATGTTTCTGTAAATGTTTTAATAAGATGTATGGTAGGATCCCAGTTGAAATTAAGCCTTCTGAAACCTCAGCTAAGCTAACCTATGTCAATTCCTTT
>LPNX010310856.1:9490-37109 GCA_001517045.1 Pseudotsuga menziesii | reverse complement strand
AAGGATGAGGCCACATGTGTGAGTCTGGATATAGGTAAGCTCATCCTTTAGGTCTGGCAGGAGCCTGAGCTAGGTTTGGGAAGCCCACTGATGGTGTAAGTTTCAGTCTTTACCTCGATCAAATCACCGGACCAATGAGAGCTCTGCATCCCATCTTTAGCTGGAGATGACATGTCTGATAACTGATAATAAATTAATTGCTCTCTTAATGATGACTGAAGCTGAGTTATGATAACTCCAATCATCATAAGTGTTCCATGAGATGTCATTTAGCCTTTTATTTTATTAAATTTGGATTAATTTGGAGAGTTTTAGTTTTCTCTAAAATAATCATTTTTTTTAATAAAAATCATTTTTTAATAAAAATCATTTTTTTACTAAAAATCATTTTTTACTCAAAACTGACGTTTTTGAGTAAAAAGGCATTATGTGTCCGATTGCTGATCTGAAAGTTGGTTCTGACTGACTGGCTGATCAAGAATGATTTTTGGCTTAAGGTTAGAGCTTTCAATCACTGAATTCTGAGTCCGAATCATGAACGGGTTTTTTCCATTTAATTTATGGAAAAATTAACCCAAAAAACTTGGGAAAATTAATTAAAAATTAAAAAATAATTTTTCATTGTTCGAAAAAGATTTTTTCGAATTTTTTTTTTGTGTCCAGATGACTTAGGACATGACCATGATCTATCTAAATAATGTCTAGTAGGCTTATAACACTCAGTTGGGCTCTAATAACCCCCCAAGGCCCAGAATTCAACATCGGGCATTCCAGCTTTGGAGGAAGCGGGAGAAAACCTCGTCAATTATACTCTGCTGAAGGCAAAGCATAATTGTCAGGGGCAAAAAACTCCCTGGAATACCCTATTTGCAATTCTACGTCTTAGGAGACCGAACCACTCAAAAATATCCTACTAGCACATTTTATTACAAAGCCCGCGGGGCCATGGTCAAAATTATTCAAATATAAAAGTGACTAGCCAATATTGGCTAGACAAGTAGACGGATCAACTGATACACTGGAATCGGAATTTGAACAAGTCTGTCAACCGGCGGCTCCTCAAGTAACCCAACTATGGTACAGAAAAGTTGGTAACACCTTTGATCATGAGTTTTCCTTGCATCTAAGAGAAAGAAGGTCAGTGACTTTATTGAACATGCAGGAAGCTTCAAATAGGCTTAAAGAACATTCTGATCATCAAGTGTATGACCGAAAGGGTAAAAATGAAATGATCCCACCAGCTTCTACATCAAAGACAGCAGAAAGTAAAATAGATGAGATGACTAAGTTGGTTAGAACTTTAACTGCAAAAGTGAATAAGGTGGAATTAGATAAGAATCCAAATAGACCTACACAAGAAGGAGAAAGAAATCTTAATCAGTTTAGGCATCCATTTGTTCCTAGATTCATCCCTAAAGAAAGAAGAAATAATGGCATTCAAAGGGAAAGAAGGGTGAATGAAGATCAGAGAGTTCCTCCTCCACTCCAAAATAACGTAATAGATGAAGTTGAAGAAGTTGAAGATTTGCAGTATGAGGCTTTGAATTAGAATTTAAATTACTTTGGGGAGTTATCATCAGAGGGTTTCCTAACTGAATATGACTATCAGAATTTTGAGTTTTTAGATTCACATATTTATCAAGAAGAGAGTGATTTTGGCCCTGAAGTTTCAGCTGGTATGTATCAATCTAAACCTAAGAAATCTTATAACCTGGGATCTGGTCCAAAACAAGTTCATCAAATTCCCAAAAAGAAGATAGCTCCTCTTGCCAAGCAGTTACCTAATCAAACACAGGAAAGGAGACAAAATCATGGTGACCAAGCCAAGGCAGAAGAGATTGAAGAAATTAACAAAAATGTGCAAACTTTTAATTTTGAGAATGAACTGTGTAAGGTCAAGATTCCAGTGCCATTAACTAAATTGATGAAGAGTCCTTGTTATAGGAATCTTACTTTAAAAATGCTAAGTTCACATGCTAATCAGATGCATTCAGATACTGTGAATCTCCAAGAAGAACACCCTACAATCATTCTTGGTTCCGCCTTATCTGATAAGCCTGAAAATAATCAATTCTTCTCCACCTTTTTACATAACCCTGACTGTCCATGATCAAATGATCCATAACTGCCTATTAGATTCCGGAGCATCTCATAACCTGATCCCTAAAGCAGTCATGGAGGCCCTTGGTTTGAGTGTCACAAAGCCATACCATGATTTATTTGCATTTGATTCCAGAGCTATAAAGTGCCTAGGAGTGATTAAGGATCTTGTGGTCAATCTTACTCAGTTACCCATGAAGAGTATTATGGATGTGGTGGTTGATATCACTCCTAAGTTTGGTATGCTACTCTCAAGATCTTGGGCAAAGAAAATAGGTGGTACATTGCAGTTGGATTTGGCATATGCCACTATTCCTGTATTTGGGGGAGAAAATAGAAGATTGTCCAGGGAACTACAGTATGCTTATATCGTCACAGATGATAAGAACCCAACGAACCATCCCATTTATGCTGTAGAGGAAGATTTGGGGTCTTGTATGCTACATTTCAGCGATGAGGATACAAATGGCATGCTACGTGTAGAAAAGGAAGCACCAATCAAACCTAGTGTTGAACAGAAAGATGAGTTATGGCAGATGTACTTTGATGGCTCCTCATCCAAGGAACGAACAAGAGCTAGCATTGTCTTGATTTCTCCTAGTGGAGAGGTGATCTGTTTGATGTATAAGTTGGAATTTGTGACTACTAATAACACAACAGAATACGAGGCATTAATACTTGGCTTAGGGGTTGCAAAGGACCTCGGGATTCAACAACTTTCTGTTATGGCGACTCCGAACTAGTTATCCAATAGGTGAAGGACAAATATCAGGTAAAATAGGATTTGTTGAAGGTATATAGAAATGAGGTGTGGGATATGATTGACAATTTTTTCATGGCATTAAATATTTCTTTCATTCCCAGGGATCATAATCAAACAGCAAATTCACTCGCTTTGGCGGCCACACACTTCAAAATTCCAAAACAGACCCAGTTAAAATACCCAATTGAAGTCAAATATAGGCCTTATGTACCAAACAATATTAGACAGTGGAGAGTTTTTGAAGATGATTTGGAAATCAAAAGATTCTTGGAGTTAACTGGAGAGTTTTCTGATTCATTGATTGAACAGGACCAAGATGATGAAGTTGATGATACTGCTGAATATTCAAAAAATACAATTGTTAAGCACAAGATTATTGAGCTGAAGAGAAACTTTATTCCCAAGGGTTTGGTTCCCCTTGAGAGGATCTTTTCTAAAGATGATACTCTGTTAAATCCAACCATGCAATCCTCAGAGGAGAACATTATGAGTTGTAATATTGGTACAGAAGATCAGCCCAAGATCTCTCTCAGTTGAGCAAAGGAACAGGGATATCAAATTATTGAAGGAGTTTGTTGACATCTTTGCTTGGTCTTATGAAGATTTAAGAACCTATGATACTAGCATTATTCAACATAAGGTTTCTTTGAAGCCAAATGTGAAATCTTTTAGACAGAAATTGAGAAGAATTAACCCAGTTTTGTTTCCAGTCATAGAAAAAGAAGTCAAGAAATTATTCGATGCGAAGATAATTGTTCCACTCAAATATTCATCATGGGTGGCAAATTTAGTTCCAGTACGAAACAAGAATGAAGAGACTAGGTTGTGTGTGGATTTTCGCAATTTGAATAAAGCTTCGCTAAAGGATAATTATCCATTTCCCAAGATTGAGCAAATTTTGCAGAAAGTGGTAGGTGCCCAGAGAATTTCAATGGTTGATGGATTCTCAGGTTATAATCAAATTGCTATGCATTCGGATGATAGGGAGAAAACAACCTTCACTACCCCTTGGGGTACATTTATGCATGACAAGATGCTGTTTGGTTTGATGAATGTTGGTGCAATGTTTCAAAGAACTATGGATATAGCTTTCGTTGGAGAAAAAGAAAAATTTGTAGTAATTTATTGGGACGATATCACTGTGTTTTCTCAATCTGATGAAGAGCATTTGAAACATCTCAAACAAACTTTTTTGAAATGTAGGAAGTTTGGACTGTCATTAAATCCTAAGAAGTCCCATTTTGTTGTTCAGGAAGGTAAGCTTCTGGGACATCTAGTTTCAGCAGATGGGATTAGAATGGATCTTGAAAGAGTCAAGGCTATTTTGAAAATCAGTCTTCCAAGAAGTAAGAAAGATGTCCAGTCGTTCATTGGAAAAATCAATTTTCTGAGATGGTTCATCCCAAACTTTGCTGAAATAATAAAACAGATAACATCCATGTTAAGGAAAGACCAGGAGGTAAAGTAGACAACAGAAGCCAGAGCCTCATTTGAGAAGATCAAACAAGCCCTTACAGAAGAACCAGTGCTGGTAAGCCCAGACTTTTCAAAAAACTTTTTGACTTTCTCTTTTGCATCTCAGGACACTATAGCTGTTGTTTTATTACAAAAAAATGCAAATGGATTAGAACAGCCTATGGCTTTCTTCAAAACTCTTAGAGATTCAGAATTAAAATACAATATGGTAGACTATGGTCTCAGTTATACTAGAAATCATGACTTCAAACTGTACAATTATACAGATTCAGATTGGGCAGGAAGTGTTTCAGACAAAAAGAGCACTTCAGGTGGGTGTTTCAGTCTAGGGTCAGCCATGATCTCATGGCTAAGCAGGCAGTAGTCCAGTGTTGCTCTCAGCACTGCAGAAGCGAAATATATTGCAGCTTGTTCCGCCAGTTGTGAATCCATATGGCTTCGAAATTTGTTATCAGGTTTATTCGATCTGGAGATGGATGCCAATGTGATTCTATGTGATAACCAAAGCTGCATGAAGATGACAGAGAAACCTATGTTCCACGATAAGATGAAGCACATAGAAATCCGGTATTTCTACATTCATGACATGGTGTAGAAGGGAGCTATAAAGCTCCAATATGTGAGCACAGATGAGAAAGTTGCAGATGTGTTGACTAAGCCTCTGTCTCGTGTGAAGTTTGAGCACTTCCAAGACAAGCTTGGTGTTGTCTGTAAGGACTTCCCTCGAAAGGGGGAGTAGTGCTAACAATACTATAGTATGCTGATCACAGCAGGTAACTCAGTTGGGATTGATCATCCTTAGACTTGATCTCGTAATTCCGAAAGGAAGGATCATCTTAAATGTTGATCTTTGGACTTGATCCCATAATTCCGAAAGGAAGGATCATCTAAGATGTTGGTTGGTGGACTTGATCCCATAATTCCGAAAGGAAGGATCGTCTAAGATGTTGGTTGGTGGACTTGATCCCGTAATTCAGAAAGGACCGTCTTAAATGTTCATCTTTGGAGTTGATCTCGTAATTCCGAAAGGAAGGATAGTCTAAGATGTTGGTTGGTGGACTTGATCCTGTAATTCTAAAGAAAGGATCATTTGTAAAGACTTGATCCCATAATTCCGAAAGGAAGGATCGTACTATGCGCGTATGTATCAGCTGCGATTAGTACTGGTGGCTCCATAAAGACTTGATCCTGGAATCCCGAAAGGAAGGATTGTCTGAGCACCACAGATGTGTTGGACTTAATCCCGAAATTCCAAAAGGAAGGATTGTCCATGATACCGTAATTCCGAAAGGAAGGATCATGTTGGTTGTTGATACACCTGCCTCATTTTGTTGCCATAGATGATGTTGCTCCAGCCTTGAGCTGTTGATGATGATGTTGTTATGCCTGTCACATATGGATGTTGATGTTATTCTAGCTTCATGCTGATGAGCCAGCCTCGTGCTGTCGTTGTTGTTGATGTATCAATTTTTATGTTGATGTGATGATGAAGAGACTTCAACTTTGTACTGAAGATGATGATGATGTTCCAGCTCTGTGCTGCAGATGATGATGTTTCAACTTCGTGCTACAGATGATGATGTTCCAAGAAGCTGCTCCAGTTGTTGACATTGATGTTGTTCAAAACTTTTGATGATCTAGAGATGTACCAGACGATGTTCCAAATGATGTTGTTGATGATGCCTCCTCCTCCCTCCTTCTGATGATGTTGTGTAGAGCCACACCTGTTGTTGTTGTTGGCAGTCGAATACCCTTCTTATTAAGGGGGGTGTTTAAATAATGTAACTTCAAAGAATACTCTACTTGTACTTTACATTATTATTATTATTATTATTATTATTCATCCTTCGAGAGATGTCATTAATGTAAAAGGTCTTGTAAAAGTCATGAAGTAAATCCTTCGTTGTAAGTCGAGTCAATAGTACCCAAAAGACATTAATATAAATATTATTTTGAGTTTTCCTAGGTAAGTCGACCCTGTCAATTTGATAGGTGGGCCTAGTTAGGTTAAAAGGTCAGTCAAGTGATGAGTATAAATAGGGAGGCGCCCTCCCTCATTTTACACTCACTCAAGCATTGTGCAAGAGAGAGAAAGAGGAAGGACAAAGGAGGAGGAGAAGTGTTTTTGGTGTCTTTGGCTCTTGTGTTAGGGTTTGGTCTCTATCTCTCTTATGAGACCTTGTTCTTTAGCTAAGTTGCACAAAACGGGGAAACGGGGACGAAACGAGGAAATGGGGGAAACACGACCCTCCAAAATTATGGAAACGGGGAAACACAATATATATATTATATATTAATCTATAACATTAAATTTTTTTTAAAGAACTGATTGTGAAACATAAATGATAAAATTATTAATCATAACTCCTAAAGGATTACATAATGCAACTAGTAATCTCCAAAAAATCCTTTATAAATGAGGCTAGTACATTTATTTCCAAAACAGCCTTTATAAATGAGGCTAGTACATATATATCCAAAATCAGCCTTTATATATGAGGTTGGAAGTACAATCCAACATAGAAATTAAGACTCAACAATAAAACTGAAGACTGATAACCTTCAAGTTCAGCCTCATCATCATAATCCTCCTCAAAAATAGAGCAAGAAGCACGTTGAGTTTCAGTACGTGTATGGGAAGAAGGAAGGCCAATTCCACTTCTAGGTTCCTCATTGACATCTAGGGAAGCAAAAGAGATCTCCAAGTCAAGACATTCTGGATACACATCCCATTCTTTAGAAGGCCCACTGTTATATTCTGGACCCTTACGGGATGCATGGTGAAGGTTGGAGTGCACAAAAACAAGATCCTCAACTTTCTGTGAACCCAACATGTTGCGCTTCATAGAATGAATAAAGCCATAGGTGCTCCTGTTTCTCTCTGTTCATGAAGAGCTTGCCACTTGTGAAAGAATGCGAATGGCAATGTGTTTTGCAAATGTACACCATTTGCTCCATGACAAATCCACCACCTAATTGGACTCATGGTGCTTCTCTCTTACAAAGCTAAGACATCTGAATATTCAATGAATCCTCCAGCAAAATTGGCAAATTCTTCCTTCACCTCCCTCTGTAGATCAGCTGGAAACATTCTCATAAGGGTTGCTTTAGTTCCATTGACCACCTCTCTATCCCTATGTGGTGCCTTCCTGTTCCCATTGCTTTGAGCAATGAGCTCTTCATCATAGAATTTTGGGTTTAGGGCATGTGTTAAAGTATGCAATGGGGTGTTGAAACTGTTCCACCTGTCAACCATAATGTGTTGCACCAAATCAGCAAAATCAGCATCAACAAATAATAGTTGGGGAGACTCCTGTGAAATGATTTCCATAGTTTTCTCAACCATGTTATCCATGCCATCATATACCTTTACAAAGCAAGGTTGGTCTGTGTCAGCATTTCTAAGAAGCTCAAATGCAAGGGCTATGAATTTGAGCAAGAAATCTATCTTTCCCCGCCAGTCCTCATCAAGGCACAACCTACGCGCCATAGACCCCTGCTCTGAATCTGCCTGCCTCCACTCAACCCAAAGTTGGCTCACCACCATAGAAACTAATGACTGCTTAACCTCAACAAGGGGACGCAACATTATGAAGTTGGAGACATATCTTGTCTCAACAACTTTCAACAACTCCAATTTGGAGTTTTGTCGAAATATTGCTCGAGAGTGGTGGTGGTTGGTGATGAATTTGATAATTTCCCTTGCATCCCCTGTGAGTTCCTTTATCCATGGAACTTTATTGTCAATCTCTTCTAAGCTCAAATTCAGGTTATGGACAATGCATGGCGTCCAAAAAATGTGTTCATACCTGCTCTCAATAATTAAGCCTGCAGCTTTGCAGACTGGTGCATTATCCGTGATAACCTGAACCACCTTATTTGGCCCTATTTGATCAATAGTTGTGGCTAAAACATTGGCAATGAGCTGAGCATCTTTCAGCTCCCGTGAACAGTCTTCGGCCTTTATGAACATTGCTCCTTTTGGTGAAGTGGCAATGATATTTATCAATGGCCTATGCCTAGTATCTATCCATCCATCAGAGACAATGTTGACCCTAGAGCTATGCGATGAAGAACGAATCGGTTCTAAAACATCCTCCACAAGCTCCTTCTCCTTCTTGAGTAGATCAGTTCAGATTTTTTCATAGTTGGGCCCCTTGAACCCTTGAGGGGTTGTGTTAATTGCCCTCAGCATATCTTTCCAATAAGGAGACCGAACCACATTGAAAGGGATACCAATGCTGGCCCCAGAGCTATGCCATGAAGAACAAATCGGTGCTGAAACATCCTCCACGAGCTCCTTCTCCTTATTGAGTAAGGACAGTTCAGATTTTTTCATAGTTGGGTCCCTTGAACCCTTGAGGGGTTGTGTTAATTGCCCTCACCATATCTTTCCAATAAGGAGACCGAACCACATTGAAAGGGATACCACAAGCATAGAGGGCCCTAGCCACTCTTGTTTCAGCTTCTTCTCTCCCTTGAGTATTATGAAGTTTAGCTATTTTGCTATCTCTGATGGAAGGAGATGTTGATGATCTTGTACCAGCAATTTTTGAGGTTGCTTCTTGGATTTGTTGAGGCCCCCTCCTCTTCCTCGCTTCTTGCACAATTCTTAGGTCACTGGTTGGAGCTAAAGGTGCAGCATTAGAAAGCATATCATGTCTTCTTTTGGTTATGTCAGCCTCATCTTTCTCAACGTGATACTTCCTCCTCTCAATTGGGTCTCTTGTTACTGGGCAAGAACCAACGCCCTTTCTGGTTTCATGCAACAAATGGGCCTTCACTCTTGGGTAAGAGCCCTTAAACAAACCATTACAAAGAGTACATTTCCATTCCCACGAACCACCACCTCCACATCTGGCTACCTTAAGCACATGCCTCCAAAGAGGATAATACTTAGCCCTTTTGTTGGGCTTAAGGGTTGAATCAAGAGAAGCCATTGTTGCTACAATAAAAAACAAAAACAGATCAGCAATAAATAAAATGAAAAATGGAAGCAAAACCTCTATGAAAAAATTTAAAAAGTTGAATGCAACTCTAATAAAGCATGTTGTTCACCAATGAAAGATGCCTGTAGATGCCCTTGCTCAAATATGGAAGACTCTCTTGCACAAATCGCCATCTCCAATCTGCAAATCGACTGCTCTCCAAATTGTTTGCTCTCTGTTTGTGTGAGGGAGGAATGAACCCAACAACAATTTATAACCTTGTTTCCTTCCTAACCTAACCTTCTAGACTCTTCCTCTAATATTTAGAAACCATAATTATAAAAAAAAAGATATAAAAAAACATTTTTGGGGGGCCCAAGTGTTGGTTTTCCTTTGGAAATTCGGTCGTACTAGAAACACATTTCCGTATGGTCGCAACGAGTTTCCCCTGCGGAGTATAGTTTCGACTGTGTGGGGGCATATTTCGGGGCCGTACGGCACGCGTTTCCGTGTTTCAGGACGCCGATACGCCGAGGACCGGGGTGGGCCCTATTGCCGCCTTTCACACACCTGGGTCACGTGGCAGAAATCTTCAAGCCACTCGGTGTGTCCTTGGGGGCAAGTCTCGAGTCAAGGCTATCACCTTGTTCTTGACTCCTCCGTTTAGGCTCAACTCCTAACGAAGCCAAGGGGGGTAGACCCTATTAAGTTACTAAGGCAAAATTATTTAGTATGGTGACTTTAAATTGAATGAGTTACTTAGGAGTTTGAAATTTAACCACAAACAACCATAGATGACAAGATACAAAATGAGCGCACGAAAGCACAATGCTGAGACACAATATGTATATATAGCAAAAAAATAGCCAGTGCCTTAAAATGGAGTCAAAAAATAATCAATGTACTTGCATGTGCTTGGAGTGAATGTTTTGCGATTGCCTCTTGGTACGTTTTAAATTAATGTGAAATATGAGTTGATTAAAATTAAATTAGGCGAAGGGGGGGAACTCCAAATATACCCAAGAGTACTTGGAGTATGTCCAAAACTAAACCGTCACGGCTACCTGCAAGGAATATGTGGGCTGAATGGAGTCTCTAAGGCTATTGTTCATAATGCACCCGCAGGTGTAACAGAGATCGGCGCCCTGAAGTCACTTTTCAAGAGTTCCCGCTTCCTTTGGGTATTTTGCCACCGTAATGGTTTGATCTAGGTGTTGGATTTTCACCTGATGGTTTGTCAATTTGGGAGAGTGAATCCTAATTATTCTAGTCACTCAAGTGCTTTTGATGCAACTTGACTGATCAGACGAACCGCAGCCAAGTGTAGTGCATACACACTGGAGTCCTGTCAATTTTAGTAAATTTTAAAATAGGTGTTCTTGTTGAAAAGAAAACCCTCTAGGAACCTCTTTCGATCCAAGTGGATCTCAATCGAGGAATCAAAGAGGGGTTAATTTTATTATAGCTGATGAAACAAATGATGAAAAGGAAAACAAAGTTACACAATGCCGGTTTTCTAATTAGTCCTACCACGCATCTCTTTCCCTTTTCGGGTCAATCGGGAAGTCATGGGGTAAGTATTAAGATTACTTTGAAACCTCAGATATGGAATATGGAAATGATTTAAATCAAAGTATACTACCCTGCAGATTAGAACTACGCTAGATTGCAAAAAGAGGAACGAAAAGCAAAAAATGACACGGGCACAAATCCCCCCAGGGGGGATGGAAACAGCCTATTCGAAAGGACCTTTTCTTTTTATTAGCAGCGATTTACAATATCAACAAATTGAAATTGATGCACTTTGGTCCTTGTTATCTGGAATCCAAAGGCTTACAACAAGCTTGTAACAAGCTAAAATCAAAACACAGCGGTGGGGGAGGCTTCCGGGAAGCTCTGGTTCACCCAAGAGTCAGAAAATGGGCATGGTCTCCTTCTCTTTTTTGTTAAACCTACTAAAAAACAGCGAGCAATTAAAATCAAATGTGCCCAAAAACACTTTAAAAGTGTTTTGGGTCACCACGCTAGTTACCGAAAAAAAACTAAGAAAAAAATTGTTAAAAGGGGCTAATCTAGTTTTGCAAAAAGGAACCAAGGAAAGCAAGTTGTCCTTGGGATCTTGGCTTGTTGTTTGGGCAGCCAATGAGATATGCACTTTTCTTGCAGAATTTAAATCTTTAAAGAACGAAAAAAGAAACTACCTTATGAGCAAGCTTTAGATCTATGATTTAGCTACTTGCAAAAAAGGAAATTCCTACACCTAGATCTATCTTTATGAAATTACAGATCTAAGCAGCAAGACTCTTATGAACTAGATCTAACAATATATATTCACTTCTTAGAACTAGATCTGATCATAAGAGGAAGAGACAGGTAACCGGAAGATTGATTTTAATAGAAAGGAGGAAGAGAAGGGGAAAGGCCCGTTGTTGGATGGATCTGCAATAGAAACTTGTTAGTGGAATACAGAGGGGCAATGCTTTCACAAAGTTTTTGGATGTACAGTGGAGTCAAACTAGATCCATAGCTCGTCCAATCCTTGCTACCTGAAAGCTAAACACACAATCCTGCACGAAACCTCATGAGATCTGGATATATATATGAAAAACAGACAAAATTTACATGCAAATAAACTTATTAAACATGTATAATCTATATCTTCAAACATATATGCTATGAGATATAGAAAAAACAAGTAACCTTACTTGCCCAACTATACTCCTATTGATTCAGCTGAATCGTTCAAGCCAGACAGGGTTCAGATGCAGAAATTGAGAGAAAAGTCGGCAACATCAATAGCCGTAAGACAATGCTTAATCCACACACATGAGAGCATTACACCATTTAGCCTCCAAAGCTTCTTTATTCCAACAATCAAAAGATTACAACAGTATTACAATAGCAAGCCCTTCAATCCAACTCTAACTAGCTTGGAAGAGGCAACCTGAGCTTTATTTATACAAAAAAAGAAGATCCAGCCCAGGGGGGCGCAAATCCCAAGGAGATAGACCACTATAGCTGAAGGAGAGTCCATCAATGCCTGATCTGTGTCTAGCTGAGCCAAATCTGAGTCTCACTGAGTGCAACTGTCAATCAGGGGGCTGATCTGGCTGACACCTCAACCTGTTGACTGAAGCATCCACCAAAACGCATCCAGATGAGCCCAAACGTGTGGAGGAGAGAGAGAGGTCACAATTCCCCATAAAGGATGCTGAAGATCAACTCTGGATCTGTCCAGATCACCTCCTTCAGTCAAGGATTTGTCAGATCCAGTCAATCTGGTCCAGATCTGACTGATTTCAATCAAATTGGCTGAGAATCCACTGATCTAGGATTCTGGATTTGCTCCATTATTCATCAATTTATTAATTAAAATAATCAATAATTGATTTTTGGGGCATTCTGACCTGAGTGATGGAAAATCACTCAAAACTAGGAAATAGTGGGTCCATGGGTTTACATGGTGCTCTAAGCTTGAAAATGAGCACCTACATGACTGAAACTGATTATTTGGCCCACTTTTATTACAAAACCAATTTTTCCAATTAAACTATTAAAAAATAGCCTAAGTTTTGGAAAAATTAAATTTTAATAAAAAACACAGAAAAAATAAAAAAAATAAAAAAGTTGAAAAAACCTAGGGGGACTTAGACATGTTCATATGACTCGACCATGATGCCTAGCATGTTTATACATTGACACATAGACTCTAATAACCTCAATAGGCCTAAATGCCAAGCCGACCACCCCAACTTTGGAGGTATGAAGTGAAAAACTCAAAAAATATCAGTCGTTTATTCAACAACCAATAATAACCAAGGGAAAAAAACACCCTGGGCTGATCGGATTGACAAATAAAGTCCAAGAGACCGAGTCTTTTACAGACACTATCATGCTAGAACATTTATTACAATTCCCCCATGGGGTATGAACATGTGATATGGTACAACAAAGTTTCCCAGAAGCAAGACTGAAGGTCTTCTGAAGTCTGAACAAGTTATCCTTGTCCAGTTCACCAGGCTCACTTGATAAAAAACCACTAAGTACAACTTAGGTGGTAACATTCTGGCTCCAACTGAGGGACGTGTGCTCGATTTGGTCATAGGGCAAAGAGAGAATACAAGAACACCAGAATCTCTGGTTTATACACCCTGTAAAAACATCTCAACTTGACAAGAAAACCTCAGTAGCACAAGCTTTGCATAAAAAACCAAATGAACCATTAAGCTAATTTATTTAAACAAAATAAATGTAACTAACTAATGAAAAAAAATGTTTGATTATAGCTAAGTACAAAACAAAAAATGCGGAAAGTAAATGCTCTTTTTCAAGGAGTTTATTTTCCTACTCTAAGCATGATATAAAAAGGGTTAAGTGTAATCAGAAATCCAATGTAACCCCTTAAGCATTTTATTAACATAAAAGAAAATTTCCTCGTCTTTGGTAACCAGCCAAAGTAAAGATACTTTATTCAGAAAATGCAAACCTGCATGATGATCCGGAAGGGGCGTGATGGATGAGAAATCATAGGCATGAATAATGTCATCAAACTTCCTCCCAAACTGGTAAGTGCTTGCACAGGCTGCTTCTATCCATGACTGGACAGGGTTGATGTACAAATCGGAATGATGAGGCAGATTGACTACACCATCATACTGATCATCAAGGCCTACTGGATGATAATTCACTGTATAAGCCCCAAGCGGTTCCAAATCACGAGGAAACTCTATATGTGAAGATGATAGTTGAGACTGATATTCTACTAACTGTATCACATTTGTCTTTTCACAACACTACTTCTCCATGTCTTCATTATTGATACCTTTGTGCGGCTCTGCATGATATGACTCTGAAGTATCATATAAGAGTTTTGAATGCTGCTTTTCCATACTAGGATTTTCCAAGGTCTCCAGATCCATGCTTCCCTCCATGGAAGTATAATAGATTTGGCTTCCACAAATTTCTAGATAGACACTCCCCTTGCTAGACATAGCATAGATAGGATTCTTAATAAGATATCCACAAAAATCCCAATAGTCATCACCATCATCTATGTTAGATGTGATGGATTCCCCATTGCTGATATCAGGTTCTGATATCAAGTTATCTTTGTCTTCATTACTGATACTCATATATGGCTCAGACTGATCATATGGATAAAATGCATGCTCCTTTTTCATATCAAAGTTTCCCAAGGCCACATGGTCCATGCTCTCTCCTTTAGATATGCCATAGACAGAAAAATCAACAAAACCCTCAAAAGTTTCTGGTTCATTATTTTCCTCTTTATTAATCTCATAGACTGGATTTTCCATGAATGTCCAAGACTCCTCATCAACATCTTTGTCGAAGATAAGGGAGTCTTCGTCACTTGTATCATGCTCCAAGTTATACTTGTCCTCATTTTCATCCTCATCTTCTTCAGAGAAAAGGTCACAAGGTAGTAAACCTTCCAGACTGTCATCATTATATGGAGAACACGCAGGAGTCCCATCATGTACATTACAATTTTCATCATAAGTTTCACTATAAGATTCTACAATGGTTTCATCCTTAGGCTTGTACTGTTTAGATGGTGACAAAGGGTAGGCCTGGCCTACCATGTATTTATGATCAGGCTCGCTTGAAGTTGTTTCCTGATTACTGACCTCGGGAAGTCCATGTTCCATGACTTGATTTGCAACATAACAAGTGCTTTCTTGGTGGAATTGTTCACAGGGTCTACACCATGGAATTACTTCTTCTACCATGTTAATTGAGTCTAACTGGTTTGGAATCCTAGGCTCTTGCTGAGGAAAATTCTTTTGATACATCTGATTCTTCCTAGGCTGAAAGTTCCTAGGTCCATTATTTATTTCCATTGTGATCAATCTATTATGCATATGATTCAATTGTGTGGACTGATTTTCCATAAGTTGGTTTTGACTAGTAACCAAGTCTTTTATCATGTCTGTTACCTTTTCCATGGGATCTTTAGAGGCTCCCTTTTCTTCTGATTCAAAGGCTTTTCCTTTTTCCTCGTTGTATGAAGTGTTTCCCCTAGTGTAACCTGGAATGTTGGATTTGCCTGAAGACTGCATATTCTTTTCTATTTTCTCGGCCAATTCCTGAGCAGTTTTTAGATCGACCGGCTCATTGTCTCTTAACCGGTACCTCAAATCACCAATGAAAGCTTCAATGTAAGATATGAGGATGGAGGCATCCTTTGGATTGATTTCTTTAGGGATGTCCGCAACCACACGCCTGAACTTAGTGTTAAATTCATCCATGGTTTCATTCTCCATCTTCTTAATGTTATGAAGGGCAGCAAGCAGATGTCTTGGTTCTTTCTTTTCTCCCCATTTCTTCTTAAAACCCTCTAGGAATTCACTGAGAGTTTTATATGAATCATCATCTAGGTCGAGGTACCATTCTTCAGCATCATCTTCTAAGGATAAAACAAAGTACTTCATTTTGACATCGTCATGGTCATGGGCAGCATCATTGCAATAACTGACCAGGTGCTTTTCAAACTTTCGAAGATGAGACTTGGTAGTGATGGCATTATTGCCCTGAAATATGGGGAGCTTCTTGATAGCATCTTTTGGAATGGCATGGGGAGCACCTACTATCTGAGAAAAGTCAAGGGGTTTGAACAATTTCGTCATTTCTTGAGATTGGTGAACATGACTCTCTACAAATATGTGATGGATATCTGAGAGGGATTGGTCTCCTAAATTTTCAAGGTTTCTACAAGAACTCTGCCTATTCAATCTTTCCCTAATAAACCTTTCGGGATCAGGGAGAGGATTGAATAATTGTCGGCGTTTCTTCAGGTAGAAATTCCTGAAGGAATGTTAGACAATGGAGTCGCCAGATGGATCGAGTTTTAATTTTTATGTTTTTTAAAGACTGGTCAATCAAATTTTTTTATCTTTTTAGTTGTTTAGAAAAAAGTTAAGCTAAGTCGTACTCGGGAATAAAAAGATTTATCCCCGGCAACAGCGCCAAAAAGTGTTGTCGCCTTTCACACACCTGGGTCACGTGGCAGAAATCTTCAAGCCACTCGGTGTGTCCTTGGGGGCAAGTCTCGAGTCAAGGCTGTCACCTTGTTCTTGACTCCTCTGTTTAGGCTCAACTCCTAACGAAGCCAAGGGGGGTAGACCCTATTAAGTTACTAAGGCAAAATTATTTTGTATGGTGATGTTAAATTGAATGAGTTACTTAGGAGTTTGAAATTTAACCATAAACAACCATAGATGACAAGATACAAAATGAGCGCACGAAAGCACAATGCTGAGACACAATATGTATATATAGCAAGAAAATAGCCAGTGCCTTAAAATGGAGTCCAAAGATAATCAATGTACTTGCATGTGCTTGGAGTGAATGTTTTGCGATTGCCTCTTGGTACGTTTTAAGTTAATGTGAAATATGAGTTGATTAAAATTTGGCGAACGAGGGGAACTCCAGATATACCCGAGAGTACTTGGAGTATTTCCAAAACTAAACCGTCACGACTACCCGCAAGGAATATGTGGGTTGAATGGAGTCTTTGAGGCTGTTGTTCATAATGCACCCGCAGGTGTAACAGGGATCGGCGCCCCGAGGTCACTTTTCAGGAGTTCCTGCTTCCTTTGGGTATTTTGCCACCATAATGATTTGATCTAGGTGTTGGATTTTCACCTGATGGTTTGTCAATTTGGGAGAGTGAATCCTAATTATTCTAGTCACTCAAGTGCTTTTGATGCAGCTTGACTGATCGGACGAACCGCAGCCAAGTGCAGAGCATACACACCGAAGTCTTGTCAATTTTAGTAAATTTTAAGATAGGTGTTCTTGTTAAAAAGAAAACCCTCCAGGAACCTCTTTCGATCCAAGTGGATCTCAATCGGGGAATCAAAGAGGGGTTAATTTTATTATAGCTGATGAAACAAATGATGAAAAGGAAAACAAAGTTACACAATGTCGGTTTTCTAATTAGTCCTACCACGCATCTCTTTCTCCTTTCGAGTCAATCGGAAGTCATGGGGTAAGTATTAAGATTACTTTAAAAGCTCAGATATGGAATATGGAAATGATTTAAATCAAAGTATACTACCCTGCAGATTAGAACTACGCTAAATTGAAAAAAGAGGAACGAAAAGCAAAAAATGACACGGACATAAATCTCCCCAGGGGGGATGGTGAAAGAGCCTATTCGAAAGGACCTTTTCTTTTTATTAGCAACGATTTACAATATCAACAAATTGAAATTTATGCACTTTGGTCCTTGTTATCTAGGATCCAAAGGCTTACAACAAGCTTGTAACAAACTAAAATCAAAACACGGCAGTGGGGGAAGCTTCCGGGAAGCTCTGGTTCACTCAAGAGTCGGAAAATGGGCAGAGTCTCCTTCTCTTTTTTGTTAAACCTGCTAAAAAACAACGAGCAATTAAAATCAAATGTGCCCAAAAACACTTTAAAAGTGTTTTGGGTCACCACGTTAGTTACCGAAAAAAAACTAAGTAAAAAATTGTTAAAAGGGGCTAATCTAGTTTTGCAAAAAGAAACCAAGGAAAGCAAGCTTTCCTTGGGATCTTGGCTTGTTGTTTGGGCAGCCAATGAGATATGCACTTTTCTTGCAGAATTTAAATTTTTAAAGAACGAAAAAAGAAACTACTTTATGAGCAAGCTTTAGATCTATGATTTAGCTACTTGCAAAAAAGGAAATTCCTACACCTAGATCTATCTTTATGAAATGATATTCTTTATGAAATTACAGCTCTAAGCAGCAAGACTCTTATGAACTAGATCTAACAATATATATTCACTTCTTAGAACTAGATCTAATCATAAGAGGAAGAGACAGGTAACCGAAAGATTGATTTTAATAGAAAGGAGGAAGAGAAGGGGAACGGCCCGTTGTTGGATGGATCTGCAATGGAAACTTGTTAGTGGAATACAGAGGGGCAATGCCTTCACAAAGTTTTTGGATGTACAGTGGAGTCAAACTAGATCCACAGCTCGTCCAATCCTTGCTACCTGAAAGCTAAACACACAATCCTGCACGAAACCTCATGAGATCTGGATATATATATGAAAAACAGACAAAATTTACATGCAAATAAATTTATTAAACATGTATAATCTATATCTTCAAACATATATGCTATGAGATATAGAAAAAACAAGTAACCTTACTTGCCCAACTATACTCCTATTGATTCAGCTGAATCGTTCAAGCCAGATAGGGTTCAAATGTAGAAATTGAGAGAAAAGCCGGCAACATCAATAGCCGTAAGACAATGCTTAATCCACACACATGAGAGCATTACACCATTTAGCGTCCAAAGCTTCTTTATTCCAACAATCAAAAGATTACAACAGTATTACAATAGCAAGCCCTTCAATCCAACTCTAACTAGCTTGGAAGAGGCAACCTGAGCTTTATTTATACAAAAAAAGGAGATCCAGCCCAGGGGGGGCCAGTCTGTCCCCTTGACTCCCTCCTCCTACAAGTTCCTAAAGATTATATCATTAGTTGTTCCAGGTGAAGATCCAGATCGAGATCGAAAAGCAGATCCAGGTAGATCGGGATGCAGTTCCATATCCGGGTACAGAGTAGGTTGTTAACCGAGTTTCGTATCCATAAGATCCAGCATCACTATGTAGTAATATAGTAAAAGCTAGAAGCTAAGGTGGTCAAAAGAAAGGTGGGGGAGCCAATGCAAAGCCAGTTCAATAAGATTCAGATGCATATTATCTAGGTGCGGATTTTATTCGAGGGTCAGAATCAGCGGGACCTCTCTATGCCAGTACCTGTGAATGACTCAGTTGACTGAGTCTCAAAGCCATCACCTCGCCCCCTTCCAGTTCCAGGTAGAGATCGATACCCAGTTCCTCCTTGGGCAGATTCTCGATACCCAGTTCCCATTCGCGAGTCACCACCTCATCCAGCTTCTTTCCCATCCCAATGAGGATGCCTTGTTCAGGCATAAGCTACTGTTTTCTTTGCATTTGCTAAGGTTCGAGCTCTTGTTCCTACTTATGATGTTCCCACATTTGCATATGTGCTCACTCCGAATTTTCCAGTATCTGCACGTGTTTCTGTTGAGTTACAACATTAGCTCTGTTCCCATTAAATGTGAGGATTGGCGGGTATTCCTAAAATTTGAGTTTCTACAATTCATTTTTTGAAAAGAAAAGCCAGCATCTGCAATTGTTCCTAGGAGAGCAGTTCTGTTCCAATTGTTTATAGAAGCGAGATTCCTACATTTGCGTGTGTTCCAACACAAGCTCCTGTTCCCACTTGTGATGTTTTGGCAATAATAACTTATAAGTAGTGTTCCTAGAAGTTTAGTCCCAAGTGCTGGTGTTTCCATGGATCCCATAATCTCCATCTCGATCTGCTGCTTTTCAATATACGGGGTAAACTCCCATAATATATGCTTGCTTCTCTGGAGCATCTACACAACCTGGAACTGGGACCGGGACTGCATTGCCAGTATATTCATGGATCCCAGTCAGCATTGATAGAATATGCCCAGTCAGACTCATTAGAGGATATCCAGACTTACCTTTCATGTTAGTCCCTCCCTTACCAACAACCAGACTCCAACAACCCTACCTTTGTTATGATCCCCACCAAACACTTACCTCATCAATCTTAGTAGGGTAAATACCACTATCGTGCCTCTTTACTGGGAAGATTCTTTTAGAGCCTTACAATGAGGGAACAGAGGATCGATCATCACCAAGAAAGAGGTTTGGATGTGTGACCAGCCCTATAATGCTGATTTGGGACTGGTGTATTAGTTTTGCTTTGGTTGTTATCTGTTTCAAGATGGGGTTCCTTCTAACGAAGCCCACTTTAGACCGGACAACCTCTGAAGGAAGGAACAACAGATGGATTGGTTGGGTTTATACTTACCTTAGACCTAGGACGATGGAGTGATACATGATGCCCCGGGCCATTACTTTCTATTATAAGCAGCACCGGATGGATGGTCAGCCAAGAGGGTTGACCTTTAGCTTAGATCGTTTCACTGCCTTATTTATTATATATAGCCAGAACTTATGAAACACAGTGGAGTGGAGGCGGGCTGGCTAGATGGATGGTTGATTCGCTTAGTAATTCATTAGAACTTTGCTATTGACTTGATCACTTCGTCCCTCGCCTTTACTTTCAGTTTTATACCAATAGGGCAGGTCATATGTATGGGATCTACACTCCGTGCCTCCACTGTTGATATTGGGCCGTTATATACGTTATTTATCCATACCACCTTTGAGTTTTATATGTCATATCGGGCAGATGCAGATACCCCGCTATATTTTCTATTTTGATATAGCAAGCAGGTTTTGGCTTTAGAGACTTATTATTGCTCCGCGCCTCAGGTGAGCCTTACGTCCTTACCAAAAGTGGTAAATTGTCCAGGCATTTCATTATAGATTGCTACTAGGCTTTGCTTAGGGACATTATAGGTATTGACTAGTAGCCGTGATATGAATCGTAGCAGGAATATGATGATTCGTTTTGCTTATATGATATCATGTTTTGCCCCTTACTAAACTAGTAATAGTAACAGGTGGGTTGATACATATCGATGCTTGGTGCAGCCCCATAGGAGTTTAATGCCATAGGATAAGATGACGGGATTTGGTGTATCTGATAAATAATGATGTACATGGTGGGTTTAATGTAGCTGCTATCTAAGTGGCTAAAGTTGTGGTTTCAAAGTGATGATTGTCCGGGTGCACATGTGGTTTTTCAGGGTTAGGGTACATGGTGGTTGTTGAAGGACTGTCGTAACCATAATGAAAAGATGTTGGGTACTTAGATGCTGTTGTTGGCCTTGGTACGAAACACAGTATATACACCTCAAGGCCAACAACAGCTTCCGTATATACTGTGTTCCGTACCATACACGGAATTCACAAAAAAAGAGTATTAGGGACTGAGGATTAATTCTGTAGAATAGGACAGTGTTGCGGAGGATGACCATATGTATTACAAATCTAACAAAATTCGTAGACTGGACATTTTTATAAGGTGGAGTGTTCTGGAATGATATTGCATGCATAAAAGGTGCCGTAGAAGATGCCTGCACCACTCCAGCCGCAGACCTCCCCAGAAATGGACCAACAGGAGGACCATGTGCACCTCCTCTGCGACTCAGGGGGCATTCAATGTCATGATGCCCCTCAATATTACAGTTAGTAAACCTCTCTCTAGTAAACTCTTGTATCTGTTCTGTTAACTCAACAATTTGACTCTAGACTTGAGACAATTTGGGAGTTGTTCTGGTAGCTGCAACCTGGGTGTTTCCAGGATACCAAGTCATGGATTCAATCCTCATGGCCTATTTTAAGGCCTCTCTTGAGGTTGCAATCTTCTGTTGCATCAGAATAGGCAGAGGCAATAAAATGAGCATAGAAAGCAGCAAAACCAGGTCATCCCGGGGGGGTTATAGAAAGCAGCAAAGCCCAATTCTGTTCCTGCATGAAGTCAACAAATAAGTATTCTCAACCCAGCTAGAAATGCCCCATGAAACAAGGAATCGCAAACCATCAATTAGTCCCCCCAACCCATATTGACTCGAAATATGCAGCCTTACACCACATCTCAAAGTATCCCCAACCCAGATCGACTCACACCATGAAGTCATCCATATCGTGGACCTATAGCTCCCATATCGTTCACCCCTTGCTTCCACACATCCTTCCTTACTAAATCCTTGCACCCCTAGCTGAAGTCGTGAAACCAGCAAAACAATGGAGAAATTGACTAGCAGATGAAGGGGTTTGATGAGGTCCAACGGAAGGAGATCTCGACTAAAAAGAGAGGCATGCTATCTCGTTTGATGAGGTCAGGTCCCGCCCCTACCTGAGATCACCTAAAATACCCAAATCGGAATGAATAAAATTGAAGAGATATCGGGCAAGGTATGTTAAGTGACTCAATCTGCTTGAGGGTGGTTCGATTATGACGCTACTCAATACCTTCGGAACACAGAAAGTGACTACCCGCAATGAGTTGCACGGTACGGAACAATTGAATGTGACTACCTGTTGATCGATTACTGTTGTTTATGTCTTGCTTACTTACGCTAAACAGGAGAGGAGGCCTGTAGGCCCAGCAGTACCAGCAGTTCCAAGAGCATTTCTAGCATAACCAAGAGCAGCCCAAGCAGAACCAGTAGAACCAGGCAAAGCAACAATGGTAAATCCAATAAACATGCTGAAATGCGATTTAAGAGCTATCAAATCTTTATCACAGACGTGTTATGGCATAAAGTACCTATCGCAACCACAAACCCATGCTTTTGAAACTGATATGGGTATCGACTTTACCTTGAGGGTTGAGCCACAACAGCTAATAGTTTACGGTACCGGTCGAACCAACAAAGCTAATTTATGCACGGATCAACTTGAATAGGTTCTATGAGGGAAAAGGCCTGCATCAAGCTGCGAGGATGCACAAAAGGCTCCGCTAGAACATTCTTATCCTCACGACGATCTCCCCATAAGGTGTCATCCAGATTGTAGGCCTTGATCCAGTAGCCCAGTTGACAGAACTCGCAAAAGCCCAGTATACTCCCTTCCCTATTGGAGAACTCAATTCATTCTCCTTTCGCGGAGTCATTTGGCGTAGCTCTCAGGTACCTATAGGAGAACTCAATTCATTCTCCTTTCGCGGAGTCATTTGGCGTAGCTCTCAGGTACCTACATACGAATTTGGGGATCAAAAGCGCTCTGTTGGTAATATTAATAGAGGAGCTTTTATCCCCAAGGTCTTGGAACGAATACGAACTAGTATGGACTAGGGATATAGACAAGAGGAATCACCGAGACCCCTAGCAGACACTACTCTGCCCTAATTGGAGACGCGGGGCAAGCCGACTCTATTGCACCCTGCAACGAAAGATGAATTGACACGTAATGGATTGGTATGATCCCATCCATGATCCAAGGGTTTATTGACTGGATTGGTACTGGCTGGACTCGAGACCCTTACTAGCCATGACACCCACTGATGATCGGCCCTGCTAAGGTAAGGCTTAACCATTGAAGGATTCACCTTATTGGCTATTGAACCAACAGATTTATGAGCCAATCCCAACAATTGGATAGTTTGGTGTCCATGAATGACCAAAGACTAGACCAGAATGTACTCAACAACTCGCTATCACGATCATAAATAATGGTTTTTGGTAGCCCGAAGTGGAACTAAACACATTCAAAGAAGAGCTTAGCAGTGGCATCGGCTATGATACTCTTCTTGTAAGGTGTTCTAATTTCCATCTTAGAGAATCGATCCACTCACCTAATCCCTACTTGCCCTGCTCTATTTGCCAAGCAAGCCCTACTTTGAAATCCCGCCCCTCCCCCATTAGATAATTCAATTTGAAGTACATAACTCCATTCATCCTTTTAGACCAGCCAAGTTGAAGGAAGGGGGAAGCTCTCGACTCGAGCAGCACCCGCACTAAGTACACCACCACCACGAAGAAAGGGAAACATAAACATCCGAACCAGAACTCCCAGCAGCAACAACATAAAACACACGCCTATAACCATAGGAACTTATCGGGTCATCCGAAACTCATATCAGAAAGAAAAGGAAAAGTCAAGCTCTACGCTTCTTGTCATCCTCGTAAATAATAAGATAAAGGTCAAAAGTGGATCAATTGACTAACTGATTACTAACTAACACGCCACCTTCTAACTCTGAAATTGAACCGGTACATTCACATTCTTTCTCTATCATTCCCCGCCACCTCTCGGGCCCCTACCCTAACTAATAAGGACATATGCCCTATATATATAAGGGCTCCCTATGGAGGCACTCATTACATGCCTTCCCTCAAGCAGGCTGGCATAGGCCCAGGGCATACATATATGGTTCAAACTCGATTCAATTGATTACTTATTGCAGCCGAGTTCTCTCTTTCATTTAATAGATAATGAAGTGATACAGCCAATAACTTTATTAATAGTGAAGTGAGACCCTTAGCTACACAGCAACCATAAGCAATTGTTAGAGCACATAATAGTAAGAGGGGGAGGGAAACCCTGATGTCGAACAGCGCTCTTAATTGAGTGGTCAAGAACAAATGCTTTATTATTACGGATTAACACAAGATTTAGACTCGAGTTAACAAGAGATAAACCCAAAGGAGAGAGGAACAAGGTCTTGTTAGAGCAAATAAGCTTGAATAGTTTAGGATCTTCCAGTTAAAGCATGGAACTTATATCAGCACAAGGACTAATTTGTTACACATTAGGAATAGCTCCAAGTTTTTGACTTATTAGGGGGTGGGGTAGGAGGAGAAGGATCAGATGAAATATAAATGGCATCGTGCATAGCAGGACAAACCGCAGGGATGATTTATGCTTACAAGACCAGCGGACGGAGGCAGACACGGAAGGATATAATCCATCAACAATGAATCCATTCCAAAACAAGTCATCACACTCTGATCGTTGGATCCTAGTTTAACATATGAAAGAATAGCGATCACCCCCTATCTTCCAACAAGGCATCCCACTTCCAACAAGTCATCCCACTAGGATCTTGAACCTTCCCATCCAACTAATAGCAATATTATGAATGAAAGATCGGTCCCATATGATAACTTGACATGCCTTTGAGCTATTTTGTTATTGGAGCGCACCACTTGGAGGAGCTTGGGAGACCACACATGGATGTTTTTTATACCATTTCTTGGGATTATGCCTCCTTGCATGGAGAGCCTTGGATGAGACTTGTACATGTGGCATTGACCACCCTTTTTATGAGCTGCAAGCTTGTTATTTGAAAGGGTCTGGACGCACTTTGGAGTTCCAAGGAGCATAATCTCTGATAGAGAGACTCTATTTCTCCGTACATTTGAGAATTCGTTGTAGGATAAGTTAGTTACTAGATTGAAGATAGACACTACCTTCCACCCAGAGACTGATGAAAAGACGGAGGTGGTGAATAGGACTTTGGTTTCACTTTTGAGAGGCTATAATTAGAAGAATTGAAGGTCCTACGGTGCTTGTCCGCATCGGGCAAGGACGTTGGGATGAAAATTTGGTTTACATACAACATTCCTATAATAGGGTTGTCAACACTTCCACCAGTAAGAACCCCTTTTCAATCCAGATAATTTCCACCATCACCATTGGATATTGTTTATGGACATCATATGAGGGGTCTCAACCTCAAGTGATGCATTGAAGGCATAGAAGTTAATATAAATTATCACGCAGATACAATTGTTGAAGCACTTTATATTGCTAAAATCCTTGCTCTCCTTTTATCGAGCAAGAGCTTTGCACCTTGCCCGATGCAGACAAGCACTGTAGGACCTTCTTTCACTAGTTCAAAGACCCTTAGTCTTCTTTCTTCTTCTGACCATTACCAAACCCTTTCTTTCCTCCTTCCTAACCTTCCCGATGAGGACTAGGTCTGGAACATCCTCATAACTGGTTGATACTTGTTGCTGTCTCATCTCCTCTCCAATGAAAGCATCCTACAACTGCTCGAAGTGAGGTAACTTCTCTCGACCACGAATAACCTAGACAAAGTAGTACCAAGGTGGACTAAAGCCATTAAGAGAAATATGAACTAGCTCATTATCATCAACTGTGTACCCATTTGCAACAAGCTGATCTCTCAGCTTTGCTATCTTCATGAGATAGCTTGCTATTGTATCTGTTTTACTCATGCGGGTAGTGGTGAGCTTAGGAATAGGGTGATTCCGCCAACCCTACTTCCCGGCACTTCACTGTTGTTATTGTGTTGGGAATAACAGAACACTGCAGAACTACTCGGTTTGCATTCGCTGTCGTCCACTGCACTTCATCCCTACCTCACTCTCCCATTCACGAGCACTACGTTCCTCTCCCCCGAATCAGTCAATGTATGCCATACTCTACCATATAACCAGTGTAGTATGCCCATTACACTCCACTCATGTGGGGTTGGATGCAGATATGGTTGCTGCTCAGGGGTATATACTATCTAGATGAAGAAGATAAACAAACGGAGTCCTAGGGAAATGAGGAAATGAAAAAAGAATATATAATATAAGATTTCTCTTGTGTCCGAAGACGATTTGTAAATGATCTTATCATCTTCAACAATTGGGGGAGGCCTTTGAAATGAGTCTATTATCTACGTATAAGCAAATCCTTGATTTCAACATCCAACATTTCTTTTGTTAAAGGTCGAGCACTCTATCCGAGCCTCGCGAATAGAGCTGCTTAAAAAAGAGTCTATTAGACTTATTCGATCAAATATATTTCTTCGACCTTCCCCGCTTTTCGCTTTTTCCTCTGAGAGTCCAATTGATTTTGAGGAGCTAGCTGGATGATTAGGATTCAGCCCACCGAGGGTCCTCAGCCCACTGAGAGATGAGGAAGGAGTTTGAGGAACTGGATTAGTATTTACCAAAGAGCCACAAACACACAGGCAGGGAGCGCGAACCATTAAACTTTAAGCTTGAGGAGGATAGATAGCCTTGCCCGATGTGGACAAGCGACTTCGTACCTTTTTCTCAGCTTTTGCCTTAAGCCATGAACCATGAACCCAGAAGCCACGAGTCATGAAACAGAAGCCTTTAACCAGTAAGAATGGAAGGAGGAGGGAGCCTGTAACCTATCACCTTTTGCCTGGCACCTATAGCCTATAAACTTGAGTCTGTAACCAAGGTCCTACAGTGCTTGTCTGCATCGGGCAAGGAAAAATGATACACAAGATTATCCACAAAGAGCTTATAATCCATCTTTCCGAGGAAGAGGACCACCGAGAAGAGGAATAAAAGGATTCAAGGATGAGGTCTAGTTGTATGTTATAATTATGGATACGCAGGGCGCCCAAGAGTACATGAATTCATGCACGACCTGCCCATACTATCATGCATTGGATCATGTGCCGGAAGACTGTCCAACATTGTTGGCAAAGTGGAAGAAAAGAAGCGGGGGCACTGTCCAGATGGTGGCTGTTGAACAACGAGGCGATGAACAAACCAAACTCTGTGCAGTAATAAGAGGATGTACGTGCACTGGAATTGACGTGTCCACATCAAAGTTAGGCAAGAGATCGAGTCACTTAACATACCTTGCCCGATATTTCTTCAATTTTATTATTCCGATTTGGGTATTTTAGGTGATCTCAGGTAGGGGCGGGACCTGACCTCATCAAACGAGATAGCATGCCTCTCCTTTTAGTCGAGACCTCCTTCCGTCAGACCTCATCAAACCCCTTCATCTACTAGTCAATTTCTCCATTGTTTTGCTGGTTTCACGAATTCAGCTAGGGGTGCAAGGATTTAGTAAGGAAGGATGTGTGGAAGCAAGGGGTGAATGATATGGGAGCTACAGGTCCACGATATGGATGGCT